>VDFB02056351.1:54142531-54438485 GCA_007258455.2 Sequoia sempervirens
ACTTTTCTGGGAGGTCTGTTATTGATTTGGAAAATGTTTTGATATACGCAGAGAACTTTATGACTGGTTACCGGTTAGTCTTTGATCGTGATAATTTGAGGCTGGGCTGGTCTCCGTCTGATTGTAAGTAGTTTAAAGTGCAGTAGTACCTTCTCTCTTGTTTCCGTCTTCTTTGCTCTAATTCTGTATTTAGTCTTTTGATCTCTGAGTTCTGTTTCTTGCTGGAGTAGGCTATCAGTTGGATGAATATCAGGGAAATGTGGCTCCTGCTCCTTCACCCCAGAATGCATTGAAAACTCCATCACCTTTACAGCAACAGCAGAATTCCTCACCACGAGCAGTATCTCCAGCAATAGCAGGGAGAACTCCTAATATACATAATTCTGATTGTGTGCAGACAAAATCGAATATAATAACATCCGTACTATTTACTTCTGCAGTAGTTGCATTTTTGCTATTGGGGCTAGGACACACAAGTACACGGAGCAAGTAGAATTTTTCTTATATTCTTATCTGTGCTTTTAGGATGTTTTGCACATATTTATGTTTTACAGCTCTTAGGTACTGTGATGATTTTCAATAAGCCTCCACATTGTTGATTTAAAAAATGGCTTATTGGGACTACCGACTATAGATAATTTTGTTCAATTTACCTTGTATCCTATAATTAATAGCCCTCAGTTGTGTTCGAGCAAATTTGTCAGAATTATTGGAATGCTGCTTTTTACTGTCTCTGCAACCTATTTTACCGGTGATGAAGGTGCTTCTGGAATTAGTATTTAGCTGAATTTTTTTTACATGATCTGAAATGGTGGCAATTAAATAGCTGCATATAACTTGCCTGATCTGAATATTTTTCTGTTTCAAAGTTTGGGTAACATATGAAATGGTGGAAAGACGGCCTATTTAACTACAATAAACTTGAGTGCAGCTGATGTAGACGAAATATTTTGAAACACTTCTTCTTATGTTTTTGGTAAAAATCTATGTAGAATTCTTCCAGGAATGTTAACACTTCCTTCACCTACAATTTCGTGTCATTTGTCCTGATAATGAATTGATCATGCGGTATGATAAAAAAGTGTCGATTGGAAAAAATTTCTGCACTGTTTTTCCTTTTTCTATTAAACTTTTTTCTATTTTCAAAACATGGACTATGGAAGCTTTACATATATCTATGCGGTGGACAAGCTGGATGCTCTACCTTCTTACGAGAGATAAAGGATCACTCTTACTTTGCCAGAGAGAAGAAACAACATATTACGAGAAACAAATGTTATAATTATATTTAATTAGTCATTCACGTTAGCTAAAAAAATTGAAGGGTATCATGAAAATATGTAATTTTTTTATACACGAGTAACTGCCAATACAGTAATCGCCAAATTGTTTTCATCTTCAGTTTTACCGTTCTATTATAAGGCGTTTCGTGGTGCAGCCTCACTTTGAAAAATTCTCGTGGTTATGCAAATGATATTTATGAACCACGAGAGGGTTATTTGCAATAAATAATTGACAACACATTTACAAGAACAGCACTCATTGTATCAATTCGTCATTGACAATACATTTATAATAAGATATGTCTGGCTTGTGTTTAACTTTGATTTATGTGCAAGTGCTTATAGTTATGTTATGGGCACACATCGCTATAAGAAATAGCTAATTGGTATAAAATAATGAGTATAAACGGAAGGCCAAAAAATTCATGTATAATGGGCCAAATATTTTTCTATCCTCGAACCCACATATGAAACTACATTCTTTAGCTCAGGCACAACCATAGGCCCCAATAGGGATGATAGGGTGGAGCATACAGCATATACGCAACAAATCTCCTACTTGTTGAACAGTGCGTAGAGACAATGTGTACTGTGCCTTTAGCACACACCATTCAAAGAAGGGCGACGAAAATATCCCCCACTTGTTATGAGAATGGATTTGTTAGATTTCGCCATCTTCCAAGTGGGTCAGCACAAGCAGGTTTACCTCAAAGGTAGGTCCTAGAAGTCCAAGAGTAGAGTTTTTCTAAGGTTCCACACACCTGTATCAAAAGAAAAGCTGCCAACTGTTGATAATTGATCGAACAGTGCCAGTTTGCGTTCCTTGGTGAATCCCATTTGCACCCATTTTTAATATCGTGCTCTCCATTTGTAATGTATGTAAGCAACCGTTCTGTGGTCTTGCTCGATGCACTTTTTTGAGATCGAGTTAGCTCTTTGAACTGGTCCCGCCTTCCTCTATAGTTGTGGTTCTTTATGTTGTGGTTCCAAATTGGCAAGATTTTCAAACATTTTCGATAAGGTTGTCTTTTGTCTCTATTGGCAAATTTCTCTCACCAACTGATTTTTCCATTTATTGGAGTGGAGACCATTTTATAAATATTGTTGCTGTTTGAATATTATTGTATTGTAACTTGAGAATTAATAAAGAGAGTTTCCCCTGCTTTTGAAAGTGGATGTAGGCTAATTGCCGAACCACTATAAAATTTGTCTCTTTTTTGTCTTGTTCTAATTTTTCAATTTTCTGTTTTATTTCTTTACTCATTTTAATATTAATAATTGGTATCAGAGCCTGAAGCTCGGTGTTGGAAATCGGTGAAGAATTTCTTGAGCTATGGAAAAGTATTGAGCAAAGATGGAAGACGATTGGGTGTTAGATCCTGATGAAGTGGGAGTTTCAAATGATGAAGGTGACGAAGTTGAAGAGAGTCCCAATTGGAATGATTGGGTTCAAGCTCTCGTGTCTTCGTCATGTGGCTCTAGATTGAGTGATGATGAAGTGGGAGCTATTCATCATATGTTTCTAGATGAAATACATGATGAGGCTGATTTTATTATTGAAGAATTTCTTGGTAGTTTAGATTCAGAAGATTGGGCAACACGGAAGAAGAAAGTATCGTTTGCAGACACCGTTGATATTTTTTTATTATGAGGAGGCATATGACAATTTGAAGAAGAGCAATAAATGTAGAAAAAGGCAACGATCTAGAAAGAAAAAGAAAGAAAGAGAGGAAGAAGGGGCAGAGGAACCAGATGAGGGACGTTTTGAAAGTGCTTTGCGGATTGCTTTGGAGGAGAGTGAATCCCCATGTCATGGGGAAGTATCATGGGCTCCAAAAGAAAATTCCATGCCCAAGCCTATTTGTGTAGAGGAGCTCTCTGAGGGGGAAGATGAAGATGACCCTATGGAAGAGGTCAAAAATCGAGAGGCTGAAATAATGGTTTATGAAAATCCATTATTCAAGCCTGAAGGAGAAATGGTTTATAATAATCCATTATTCAAACCCTAGACGAATGGTATAGAGAATTCCGAGGAAAAAGGCAGCAGTGAGTTTGTGGTAGAAGACAACTATGGATCATCAGAATGTCCCCGCCTCAAGCCCGTCTTTCAAGTTGACTGCTATCTATTCGGACCCGATATCGGGCTCAAGGTAAAATTAGGGTTTCCTATTTTCCTTTTGGAAGGATGGTTCGCCTCGGGTTGGATTGTTTCACCATGCATTCTTTGGTTTTCGAGAGCTTCAGTTGGCATAATTCGCCTGCATTCTGAGTATCTTCGTGGAATTCTATCATTTCTAGTAAATTCTATTTCGCAGCTTTACACCAGTCTCTAGCGCGGGTTGACTTCCTACTCCAGTTTGGTCAGTTGACTTGCTCATTAATAGCTTCAAGGCACATTTGGAGAGATAAGTGAGTTATTTAATTAAAAGTCACGTTTTAATATTATATTTTAACGTTGACCCCTTGGCCTAGTCTATTGACTTTATGTTGTTTTGAAAAGTGGTCTTTTTGAGGGTGGCGCCTTCATTAAGGATTATTTTATATTTTACCCAAAGTCAAATCAAGCTATAAAGTGGACGCATTTATTAGAGTATTGAATTTATTTAAAAAGTCAATATTGAGCTTGAAGGAAAAGGACGCCATCTTTGAAGAGATTAGGGTTTTTGACTTTGAGAGGAGTTTAGGGTTTCGAGAAGTCAACCAGAAATTATAAAAGGAAGACTTGGATCATCATTTGGGGATCTTTTGTCTACAGTATTGTTATGCTGTCGGTTTGGCTCTGGAATCGCTTCGGAGAATGAAAGCCTCCTAGCTCGGGCATTGCTTCTTGCTTGCAACACAGCAACTAGTGATGAGATATCTACATTTGTGAGTTGCATTTAGTTTTGAGTATTGTATTCAGTTTGAGCATTGTTAGATCTGTTTTTGCATTTTAGTGGTTTTCCGTATATTGCATTATTTGCTACAGCAGATTCATGTTTTTAATCATAAGTCAAAAAACAACAAAAACATTGTTCTGGATATTAGCCCATTATCATTGCTAGGTCTAGGCGTCCTCTTTCTCTAATTTGCAGAATTTTTAGAGATTGCTGTGATTTAATAGAGCAGATCGCCCCTCTTCTTGAAGCCGTACCATCTGTTGTGCATTGGGATCTGTACATAATTAATTCGTGGCATTTAGATCTGCTTTCTGTGTTCCATCCTAGGCGCCTTCTTTGTTAGAGTATGTTGCATTTTGTTTCAAGTTAATTGGATGAGATTCGAGGGAGTTATGAGCATATAAGTGAATTCCATGGACTGCTGTTTATTCATTTAAAGTGCAGATTTGTAACAGAAATCAGAATTAGTATCTTGATCCTTGAGAGTGTTATTGTTTTGGCACTTCTATCCAAGATCGGAGAGTTCTTTGTGATGTAATGCTAATCTTTCAAATTCTTAAGCTATTGGCAGGCGAATGATCCTCATTTTGTAAACTGACAGTAGTACTGGCAGTCATTCTCAGTTTTAATCGAATCTGATTTGTAATGCTCTCTTTCATTATGAAGTTGTTTTGTAATAGATACATCTCCGCCCTATGGTAGCTACTTTCCCACTCTGGGTTAGCAAGCACATTCTGGGTGTTGAGTATTTTCAGCTTTCAGCATTTCCTTTCAAGCATTGTACTTTGTAACACTTCGCCATATGGTCACTTCACCCATAATCGATTGCAGTACATACTTGGTGTTGAGTTCCTTTCAACAATTATAGTAGAAGATCCCTTCCCATTCATATGCTCATCATCTATATTCTGGTTAGAGATCCCCGTGATAAGCACTTCATGATCATCCTGACCAATGCTCACACTTTGCCTACACGGATCCCGTGTACACTCAAGTTAGAGCTGTTTCCAACACGCTTTGGTTTAGCCGCTAACCTTAATCTGCATTTGTTGTAATTTGTAATTTGAAAAACGAAAAAAATTGGCTCGGAATATTTCAGTGGTATCAGAGCCAAGATCTTGCCATCCTGTGAACAATCTGTCTATGAGTGACAGAGAAAAGAGGTACATTGCAAGGGAAGACAAGAAGGTTGGAAAACAGTTCCAGCCTTATTAGGCTCCAGAAGGTCAGATAGCTTCAGAGGTATTGAGGGCTCATTGGGAGTCTTCTCAGGAATCAGATATGGCAGAGGGTGAGAGATTAGTTGGGGGTAACGAGAGGTTTACCAACAACAGAGATGACAGTGGGAAGGGAAGAGAGAGATCGATAAGTCCTGGAAAGAGATTTGAAAGAAAGATGGATGCCTTGATGGACATGGTATCGCTCATGATGGAAAAGTGGGGACAACACCATTCCACAAAACAACTCAAGACATAGAGGAGAGCATAGTGCTTCCAACCAGCATGATGGACATGCTGCTCAGCATACTTCAAACAACACTTATGTCTCAGCCAGGCCATTCAAACCCACCTTCTTGGCACCTGTTAACACTCAGCCAGATCCTGAAGAGAATGCTTCATTCGTGGAGCAGTTGAGACTTGGCCATGCAGAGTATGATTCTCTCCCTGGCGACATCAAGATGGATATGTCCTACAATGACTTTATGGATCATAAAAGGAAAAATAAAGGACAGGGTAGACATTATGATCAAAGAAGACCATCAACTCAAGGAGACTTGTATCAAGCTGTCAACAAGGTTATACTTCCACACTTTGACGGGAGTGATAACAGTTCAGCCCGAGCTTGGATACAAAAGCTGGATAACTATCTAGCTCTCAGACCCATGGTAGAAGAAGAGGCGATCAAGTTTGCTACGCTACACCTTGATGGGGTGGCGCACGAGTGGTGGTACCATGGCCTAGTTACTTTGGGTCATGGGTCTATCACAACTTATGATGAGTTCACCAGTAGGCTCATCGAAAGGTTTGAGAAAAAGGACCCTGAAATACACTTCAGAGAACTTGCACAGTTGAGGCAGTATGGCACAGTTGATGCCTACATAGCTGAGTTTCAGAGACTTTCAGTTATGGTTACTGGAATCACGGAGAGGAGATTGGTGATCCTTTTTAGCAAAGGTCTAACGGAACCACTCAAAGGTTGGGTTAAAGCCTTTGACCCACCAACCCTGCAGGAGGCCATGAAGAAGGCAAGAAACATGGAGTGGGCTGCTCCTAAGGCAAAATTTCAATCCAATTCCCCCTTTCAGAAAAGGGATAAAGGGAAAAGACCTCAGCATAGACCTCCTTTGAGACCTCAGCACAAGGAGTTCAAACATCACAATCCCCATGTCACAAGATTGGATCTGGAGACCCTGAACGAACTCAGAAGAAAGGGGTTGTGTTTCCGATGTAGGGAAAAATGGTCTCAAGATCATGTTTGCCCTAAGGGAGTTAAATTCAATCAGATTGAATACTATTCTGCTGGTGAAAGTAGTTCCGATTTTTCAAACCAGCAATCTGATTTTGAAGAAAGTGAAGTAGAAAAAGCTCCAGAAGAGTCCGAAAATGAGAATGAAAGTGGTGGAGTCTTGGCTCAACTTTCGAGCTTTCAAAGAAATGAATCCTTCAAGGTTCGAGGGATGGTCAAAGGGCAGCGAATCGTTGCTTTGATCGACACTGGAGCAACACATAACTTCATTGATGAAGTTGTGGTAGCAAAGAAGGGGTTGCAAACAGAAGAGTTTGAAGGATTCAAGGTGATGGTTGCCGATGGATTCCATATTTCATGCACCAAGAAAATCTCGAACATGACCATGCAATTGGGAAATTACGAAGTCAAGGATGACTTCTATGTAGTCCACATTGGAGATACTGATGCCGTTCTAGGCATTCAATGGCTACGTTCACTTGGGGAGATCTCCTTGAATTTGCAGACTATGGAGCTCAAGTTTCAATCCGATGGGAAGAAGATAGTTCTGAGAGGAATGTCCAATGGGGGCCCTCGGGTTGTGTCATTTAAAAGAATGGCAAGGCTGATCCGTCACGATCAAGCTGAGTGGGTTGCAGAGTGCATGATCCTTCCTGCTAGTCCGGTTGAGACTAAAAGAGACCATCCTCCTGATGTTCAGTCTCTACTCAAGAAGAAGAGCAAAGTCTTTGCAGATTTTCCTCCTGGACCACCACCTGAACGGGGTTCAGAACATATCATAGAGCTCAAGGAAGGAGCTAAACTGGTAATTACAACTCCATATCGGTACCCGAAGAGGCAAAAGGATGAGATTGAGAAGAATATTCAAGAACTCTTGGAGATGGGTTTCATTCGCCCAAGCAAGAGCCCCTTTGCCTCTGCAGTGGTTCTTGTGAAGAAGAAGGATGGTACCATGTGCATGTGTGTGGACTATCGGGCTTTGAATCAAAGCAACATCAAAAACAGATACCCCATTCCCAGGATAGATGAGCTCATTGATGAGCTTCATGGGGCCAAGTTTTTCTCGAAGATCGATTTGCGATCGGGTTACCATCAGATTCGGATGAGAGGATCTGATGTGGAGAAGACTGCTTTCAGATGTCATTATGGCCATTTTGAATTTTTAGTCATGCCCTTTGGGTTGACTAACGCTCCTGCTACCTTCCAGTCTTGCATGAACAGAGTTTTCCAGAATCAGTTAAGGAGGTTCGTGTTGATATTTTTCGATGATATCTTGATTTACAGCAAGACTTGGGAAGATCATCTTAACCACCTGGAGGAAGTGCTTAGCATCCTGGAATCTGAGAGTTTGTTCGCAAAAGCATCCAAATGTGAATTTGGAATGGAGGAGTTACTGTACCTTGGCCACATAATCAGTGCTGAGGGGGTAAAAGTGGATCCTGAAAAGATAAAGGCAGTAGTTGATTGGCCACCTCCTGAAATTTTAACTCAGTTGAAAGGTTTTTTGGGTCTCTGTGGTTTCTATCCGAGATTTGTAAAAGGTTATTCACAGAATGCTGCCCCTCTTATTGATCTCACCAAAAAGGGGGCTTTCTGTTGGTCAGAAAAGGCCCAAATTGTTTTTGACAAGTTCAAGAAGATCATGAGTTCGTGTCCGGTTCTGGCTATTCCGGATTTCTCCAAGCCATTCGAACTGCAATGTGATGCATCCGGTGAAGGAGTTGGGGCTGTCCTGATGCAAGACAAACATCCTATTGTGTTTGAAAGCAGAAAACTGAGGGGTGTTGAAAGAACATACTCAATTTATGACAAGGAAATGCTTGCCATTATGCATGCATTAGCCAAGTTCAGGCAGTACTTGGTGGGAAACAAGTTCGTGGTCAAGACTGATCACAATAGCCTCAAACATTTTATGCATCAGAAGGACCTGAACGAGAGGCAACAGAAGTGGGTGAGTAAGCTTCAAGCTTACGACTTTGACATTGAATATGTCAAAGGGAAAAATAATATTGTGGCAGATGCTCTATCCAGGAGACCCCATCTTAGCTCATTGTGTGAGCTTACTGCAGATTGGAGGGACATGTTGCTTGCTGATTATGCCAAAAATCAGTTTGCAACCAGCATTATTGAGGGTACTTTTCAGGATGAAAGGTACAAGGTGATTGAGGGATTGATACACTATAAGGGGAGAATCTTTCTGGTGGCTGATTCTAAGCTTAAGAAGAAGATTCTTTTGACATTTCATGACATTCCGGTTGCTGGTCACCAAGGATTTTTCAAGACATATAGGCAGATCCGAGAAAGATTTTCTTGGAAAGGGTTGAAAGGAGAAGTACAACGCTACATTCAGGAGTGTCCTGTTTGTCAAATGAACAAGAATGAGCATACATTACCAGCTGGTTTGCTGCAACCACTCCCTATTCCCAATCAAAAATGGGAAAGCATCTCGATGGATTTCATCACAGGGTTGCCCAAGGCCCAAGGGAAGGATTGTATCTATGTGGTAGTGGATAGACTAACCAAATTTGCTCACTTCTTCGCCATTACCAGCTCTTTTTCAGCAGCCCAAGTTGCAGATCTGTTTTTTCATGAGGTGTTTAGGCTGCATGGGTTGCCAAAAAACATTGTGAGTGATAGGGACAGCAAGTTCCTAAGCACTTTTTGGCAAGAGGTCTTCAAAATGAGTGGTACTGTGCTCACTCCAAGCACTAGTTACCATCCCCAAACAGATGGGCAAACGGAAATAGTGAACAAGTGGTTGGAAGGCTACTTGAGAAACTATGTGTCAGAGCAGCAAAGAGCATGGGTTAAGTGGCTGCACATAGGCGAGTACTATTACAACTCTTCATTTCATATGTCAATTAAGATGTCTCCTTTCTTGGCTCTCTATGGGTATGAAGCACCTAGTTTTGCCGATTTGGTGTTTGGTGATAGCAAGGCACCTCAAGCCAAGGACTTGTTGCAGCAAAGTCAAGACATCATGAAATCATTGAAGGATAATCTGCAGATTGCACAGAATCAGCAGAAGATGTATGCTGATCAGAGGCGTGTTGAACGTTCTTTCGAGGTTGGGGATATGGTTTATCTCCGATTACAGCCTTACAGACAGTCTACTCTCAAGAAGAGTGGAGCTGAGAAGCTCAAACCTCACTTCTATGGGCCGTTCAAGGTCATCAAAAAAGTTGGGGCAGTAGCTTATGAGTTGGAGCTACCTTTTGACAGCAAAGTACACAATGTCTTCCACGTGTCTCGCCTCAAGAAGGCACTTGGACATAATGTAGTTGCTTCATCACAGTTGCCACCTTTGGATGAAGAAGGACAGTTGGTTCTAATTCCAGAGGAGATACTTGATTTCAGAGAACGTTCTTTGAGGAAAAGAACAATCAGAGAATACTTGGTGAAGTGGAAAAATTTGCCTTTGGAAGATGCAACTTGGGAAAACGAGGAGGTTCTGCAACATCCAGGTTTGCAATTGCTTGAGGACAAGCAATCTTGGGGAGGGCGGACTGTAATGTCCCCGTCTCAAGCCTGACCTTTTCAGTGACCGTTGGCCTATTCCGGAGACCCGTAGGCTAGTCGGAAGGTAAAATTAGGGTTTCCTATTTTGAAGGATGTTCTGGCTCGGAGTTGATTGTTTCAATTGCGGATTATTTCTGGGTTTTCAGAGAGCTTCGCAGTGGTATGTTCGTCTTGGCATTCTGAGCATCTTCAGGAATTTACTATTTTTAGTAAATTCTATTTCTGGCAGTTTTACAGTTGGGTTCAGCGTGGTTGACTTCCTACTCCAGTTTGGTCAGTTGACTTGCTCATTAATGGCTTCATGGCACATTTGGAGAGATAAGTGAGTTATTTAATTAAAAGTCACGTTTTAATATTATATTTTAACGTTGACCCCTTGGCCTAGTCTATTGACTTTATGTTGTTTTGAAAAGTGGTCTTTTTGAGGGTGGCGCCTTCATTAAGGATTATTTTATATTTTACCCACAGTCAAATCAAGCTATAAAGTGGACACATTTATTAGAGTATTGAATTTATTTAAAAAGTCAATATTGAGCTTGAAGGAAAAGGACGCCATCTTTGAAGAGATTAGGGTTTTTGACTTTGAGAGGAGTTTAGGGTTTCGAGAAGTCAACCAGAAATTATAAAAGGAAGACTTGGATCATCATTTCGGGATCTTTTGTCTACAGTATTGTTATGCTACCGGTTTGGCTCTAGAACTGCTTCGAGGAATGAAGGCCTCCTAGCTTGGGCATTGCTTCTTGCTTGCAACACAGCAACTAGTGATGAGATAGCTTAATTTGTGAGTTGCATTTAGTTTTGAGCATTGTATTCAGCTTGTGCATTGTTAGATCTGTTTTGCATATTAGTGGTTTTCCGTATATTGCATTGTTTGCTACAGCAGATTCATGTTTTATTTCATAAGTCAAAAAACAACAAAAATATTGTTCTGGGTATTACCCCATTCTCATTGTAGGGTCTAGGCGTCTTATTTCTCAAGTTTGCAGATTTTTTAGAGAAGACAGTAATTTTTAAGAGCAGATCGCCCTTCCTTGAGGGCCATACCACCTGCTGATTGCATTGAAATCCGTGCATAAATAATATATGGCTGTTTGATCTGTTTTCAGTGTCTTAGTCTAGGCGCCATCATTCTTAGGGAATATTGCATTTTGTTTCAAGTCAATCCGATGAGTTATGTGAGAGATATGAACATATGAGTGATTTCATAGACTGCTGGTTATTCATTTAAAAGTGCAGATTTGTAAAAAAACCAGAATTAGTATCTTGATCATTGAGAGTTTTATTGTTTTGGCACTTCTATCCAAGCTAAGGAGAGTTCTTTATGATGTAATGCTAATCTTTCAAATTCCTAAGCTATTGGCAGGCGAATGATCCTCATTTTGTAAAAGCGTGATGTCTTGGCGATCATTTCAGTCTTGTTCAAATCACGAGGTTGTAAATGCTCTCTTTCATTATGAAGTTGTTTGTAGATACATCTCAGCCCTATAGTAGCTACTTTCCCACTCACGGGTTAGCGGCTTTGATGCAAGGTGTTGAGAGTACTTTCAGCTTCGATGTTATTTCAAAGCATTGTACTTTGTAACACTGTATGAATTGCTTCCCTCCTCCATACTAGATTAGGTACTTTATGCCCGGTGTCGAGTTCCCTTCGGCATAGTGTAAAAGATCCTCTAACCATATGCTTCGCCATCGCCGGCATTCTTGATTTAGAGTTCTGCATAAGCAATTTGATTTAGATCCTCGACCAATGCTCACCTTGCTTGCTCGAGATCACGGTGTACATTACGGTTAGAGTTGCTTCCTTTGCGTTTTGGTTTAGCTGCTAACCTTAACGGGTGCTTTGCTTTGTAATTTGTAATTCGAAAAACGGAAAAAATTGGCTCAGAATATTTCACTATAGAATGTTTAACAGGAGAACTATAAAGAACAGATATCCTATTCCGCGGATTGATGAGTTGATAGATGAGCTTCATGGAGCTTGCTACTTCTCAAAGATTGATTTAAGGACAGGTTATCATCAGATCAGAGTTCGAGAGGAGGACATAGAGAAAACCGCATTTAGATGTCACTGTGGACATTTTGATTTCTTGGTTATGCCCTTCGGTTTAACCAATGCTCCAGCCACATTTCAGTCCACTATGAACAGGGTTTTCCATCCTCAATTGAGGAAACATGTGTTGGTGTTCTTCGATGACATCCTAGTCTACAGCAGATCTTGGGAAGAATACATGGTTCACCTGGATGAGGTTTTGAGCATACTTGATAGGGAGTCCTTGTACGCCAAGGAGTCCAAGTGTGCGTTGGGCATGGCTGAGCTTTTGTATTTGGGTCACATTATCAGCAGTGAGGGAGTTAGCATGGATCCAGAGAAGGTTAGAGCTATCATTGATTGGCCTACACCTGAGACATTAACACAGCTCAGGGGATTTGTAGGATTATGTGCCTTCTATCATCGGTTCGTTAGTGGATTCTCGTGGCATGCTGCGCCACTAACTGATTTGACTAAGAAGGGTGCATTTGTGTGGACACCATTAGCACAGGCGTGCTTTGAGAAGTTCAAACTTCTCATGACTTCATGTCCAGTGTTGGCTTTGCCGGATTTCACCAAACCCTTTGAGTTACATTGTGATGCCAGTGGTGAGGGAATTGGTGCAGTCATTATGCAGGATCGTCATCCTATAGCTTTCGAGAGCAGGAAGCTGAGAGGTCCTGAGAGGAGCTTTAGCATCTATGACAAGGAGATGTTGGCCATCATGCATGCCATGGCCAAGTTCAGGCAATACTTGATTGGTAGTAAATTCTATGTTAAAACCGATCATAATAGTCTGAAACACTTCCTTGGACAGCGGGATTTAAATGAAAGACAACAGAAATGGGTCAGCAAACTTCAGTCCTATGATTTTGACATCTCCTATGTCAAGGGTACTCAGAATGTAGTTGCTGATGCATTATCTCGCCGTCCTCACTTGAGCTCCATTACATAGATTTCAGAGGATTAGAGACATATGATTATAGCTGAGTATGCTAAGAACCCGTGGGCTTCTAGCATAGTGGATGGAACAGTACAGGATGCCAGATACTCACTTGTAGATGATCTTATCATTTACAAAGGGAGGATATTTCTAGTTCCAGGTTTAGAGATGAGGAACCAAGTTTTGAGATCATTTCATGATGCACCTATGGCAGGACATCCTGGGTACTTTAAGACCTATAGGTAGGTACGGGAAAGATTCTCTTGGAAGGGTCTCAAATCCTTTGTTCTCCAGTATGTCAGGGAATGCCTTGTTTGTCAGCAGAACAAGCAAGAACACACATACCCTGTAGGATTACTCGAGCCGCTTCCTATCCCTGAGAGGAAGTGGGAATGCTTGTCAATGGAATTCATTACGGGCTTGCCGAAAGCTTAAGGGAAAGACAACATTTTTGTGGTGGTAGATCGATTGACAAAGTATGCCCATTTCTTCTCAATCACTACTACGCACACAGCTATTCAGGTGGCAGATTTGTTCTTTCATGAGGTATTCAGGTTGCATGGTTTGCCTCGGAGTATAGTCAATGACAGGGACAGCAGGTTTATGAGTAACTTCTAGCAAGATTTATTCAAGCTATGCAGAACAGAACTCACTCCGAGTACTAGCTACCACCCACAGACAGATGGGCAGACGAAGATAGTCAACAAATGGGTGGAGGGATACTTGCGGAATTATAGTTCAGGGCAGCAGAAGGCATGGATGGGATGGTTATACCTTTGTGAGTATTGCTACAATACCACTCATCACATGAGCATTTAGATGACCCATTATCGAGCCTTATATGGATATGATGCTCTGAGCTTTCTAGACTTGTTACTGAGTGACAGTAGAGTACCTAGTGTTGGTGATCTATTACAGGAGAACTAGGATATTATGAGGACACTCAGAGAAAATATACAGAAAGCTCAAAATCAGCAAAAGCAATATGCTGATCAGAGGCGAGTGGAGCGATCTTTCGAGATCGATGATTTGGTGTATTTGATGCTCCAACCTTATAGGCAGTCCACCCTTCGTAAGAAGGGTGCAGAGAAACTTAAGCCACGTTACTATGGACCATTCAGAGTTGTCAGACGGGTCGGTGAAGTGGCTTATGAGCTAAATCTTCCGATGGACAGCAAGGTTCACAATGTATTCCATGTTTCCCGCCTCAAAAAGGCATTGGGACCACATGTGACTCCTATTGATTTACCACCCCTGGATGATGAGGGGAAGTTGATATTGATTCCTGAGGCCATTCTGGATTCCAGAGAGCGTCATCTTCGGAGGCGGGTTATCAGGGAATACTTGGTAAAGTGGAAAGATCTACCAACAGAGGATGCGACTTGGGAGGGTGACAGTGTTTTACAGCATCCAACTTTGAGTTTGCTTGCGGACAAGCAAATTCGGGGAGGGCGGACTATGATGTCCCCACTCTAGTCAGTCACCTGATGCAGTGTGTTAGCCCTTTTCTTGGACCCTTGTGGGCTAACTAGATTGGTTAGAGGGTCAGCGGTACCTTCTGGAGAGTTCGATCGATTTCATTTTCTGAGATCATGGATTGGCTCATTGCAGGCCTTGGCAGTACAGGGGTTTGTTTGCTTATAACAGCACTGAATTCTGTGGAGAATTGAGGGAGATAGGCTTACTTAAGTGATTTAAGTTATATTTTAACTTAAAGTCTTTTTATAAAGTCAAATTGACTTTATAATTTTTATATCACTTAAATAAGTCTAAAGTGAGTGTTTTAAAGTATTTTATTTAATCACTTAAAGGAGGCGCCAAAAATCAAAGTTAGAACTATGGAAAGTGACTTGACTGTGATGTCCCCACTCTAGTCAGTCACCTGATGCAGTGTGTTAGCCCTTTTCTTGGACCCTTGTGGGCTAACTGGATTGGTTAGAGGGTCAGCGGTACCTTCTGGAGAGTTCGGTCGATTTCATATTCTGAGATCATGGATTGGCTCATTGCAGGCCTTGGAAGTACAGGAGTTTGTTTGCTTCTGACGGCACTGAATTCTGTGGAGAATTGAGGGAGATAGGCTTACTTAAGTGATTTAAGTTATATTTTAACTTAAAGTCTTTTTATAAAGTCAAATTGACTTTATAATTTTTATATCACTTAAATAAGTCTAAAGTGAGTGTTTTAAAGTATTTTATTTAATCACTTAAAGGAGGGGCCAAAAATCAAAGTTAGAACTATGGAAAGTAACTTGAGTTTATTTCCAAAAATTTAAATGATCTAAAACCCTAAAATGTACGGCCTCCTTGAGTTTTCACCTCCTTTGTTATATAAGGGTTGAGGGCAATGAGAAACTCATCTATTTGAATATTTCAACTTTGCCTTGGAGGTTTTCCCTTTGCTTTCATCCTGTGATCAGGTTTGCAGCAATCCACCATTGGAGAACGAAATCTCTTCAGTGTGAGCACTTGTGAGGCTGTGAGAGATCAGCTGAATTGGTGCAAATTGAGAGAGCTTCATTCAGAAGTTCTGGAGTGCTTTAACAGATTTTTGTAAGTGTTCTTCATCAGAAACAGAGGGTTTGAATAGATGGTGTTCTTCCTTCTTCATGGCAGGCATCATAGCTACTTGGGCGCACCTTCTAAGATATTTTCTGGTCTCTTTTGCTTGAAAGGCGTGGCTGTTTGAGCTTGGGCGCATTTGCTGGTTGAAGAAACGCCTATCTTCTTGAGGGTTTCTCTTCACTATCTTCAACACTTGGCATCCCCTCTTCTTTTGCTCCATTTTCACAGCTGGATTTAGACTTTGTTTCATCCTATTCTGAATATTGTCAGATTTTCATGTATAGACTGGCAAACTGGCTTTGTTTTTTTAATTAAATAAACTGGAGGCTTTCGGGTATGTTTATATGTTCTAAATCCATTGTTGAGCTTATTAAATACCTTCTACAATTTCAGTTTGATTAGATTTGCTCAAGTTTTCATTCTGTGAGCTTTTATATGATGCGCACCTTCTCTTTTGTCTACAAAATTTCTCTAAAAAACTAAAAAACACAAATAGACTTAAGAAAAAGACAGGGGCTTAAGCAGTGAGCTAGCAAGGCTCATCTGCAGGGAAAAGTTCAAAGTTAGGTGGTTTGAACCCTTTAAAATCAGGGAGGTTAGCGAGAATGAAGCAATCAAACTGTAGAAATTAGATGGGAGGATGTTACTAGACTCCATTAACGGATCAAAACTAAAACCATATCAAGAGAGAAGGGAAACAATCGCCATCAATATGTTGGGATATGCAACTACAAAAGATTGGAGAATAAGCGAAAGCAAAATCAAAGAGGAAGAAGATTGGGGAATAGGCGTAAGGCAGTTTGTACAAGAGGAAGATTGGACCACACCAGGAGGCAAAAGATTAGTCGAAGAGAGACTCGTCAAAAAACAAGTGGAGGGAACTGTAGTGCCTCGAGTTCACAAGCATCTAAACAATGCCTTGTTCGGAACACCCGCCCTCTGGAAAAGGATATGGGGTCACTGAAAGTACCATGCACCCTATGAAGGAGAATAGAGGGGGTACTTGTCATACGAACTAGATGAAAAAGCAGAGGAGGAAAATGAGGAGAAAGTAGAGAGAAAGAAAAGAAAGAGCAGTACAAAATGAAAGCTACGAAGATGACTAGGACGAAGATTGGAACAAATACCTAGAAAAAGATGGACCATGCCTAAAACCAATATTGATGACGAAAGACATGTTTATTGGTGCCAAGACAAACGGGTACAATGATAGCGTAGCCAAATATACTAAAGACAACAATAAGGAGCCCCCTACTCCGGTGACCTTGTACGGATTGTAGCGGGTGATACCAAATCTAGCAGGCCTACCGATCATAGACAAAGAAAACATCATGTGGCACCAGCAATATGGCGAATGCTACATGGACGAAAGTTACAAATGTATGGGTCCTACTCCATTAGTAGACAAAATTTCAACTTAAAATATTTAGGAACTTGCTACGAAGAGGAATGTTACAAGAGACCGTCGTTTTCTTGTAAGTGGCGATATGTGTTGGAAGCTAAGATACGAGGTGAGGGAAGAAAAACACAAAAAAGAAAAATTGGAGGAAATAAAAAAAGTAAAAAAGTAAAAAATTATATTGATGAGGTCAAAAAATGAAAAAAGTGAAAAATTAAAGTGATGTGGAAAGGTGGAAAAAATGAGAATTTAAAAAACCAAAAAGTAAGAAAAAATAAAAATAAGGGAGAAAAAATTAAAATAAAATATAAATCTTTAGAGGAATAAAAGAAGTTGTACGACCAATAGTAAATCATAAAAACCCCTTGACAAAGAGAGGAAAGTTTCAAAAGAAAGCACAGATATTTACAGTGCGGCTTGGGAGACTCTCAGAAGAAGGTTTCGTACAAAGAGGAATTCTTGTATAGCGAGTAGGGAGAAACCAGAGGGAAAGCACACAGCACATCATACGACATGCAAAGAATAGACAAACACACCTCATATAGCCTACTACCGTATGACAGAGGAGATGCATCGCCATATGACTCAAGAGACACATCGTAGTACACCATAGGAGACTCATCGTACATATTCATTGGACTGTTGTCGTGTGCAAAAGCACTCATAACATACCAAGCAGAGGCAATCGTACGACATGCACAGGGGGTCTCACCTTATAGAAAGAAATCATGATAGTATGGCAGAAATTTCACAGGGCATTCGTCCAATCCGTATACATTCATATTGTATGCGACAATAAGCTTTGCGTCGTAAACCATATGGCTGGAGTGGATAAATTGGCAAGAGTAGATACTGTACAACGTACGGCTGGTGGTGTAGCAAATGGGGGCACTGTATGCTGTACAGCTAGAGGTGTCACAACAAAACCAAAATACACCATACATCACATGAATCCAATAACTAGCGTGGCACAGAGGACAATTCGTGCAAGGCCATACAATGTATAGTGGGAAGGATCAAGAGTGTTGAATAAACTCAGTTGCTATAATGGTATCGAGCAATCACATCAATTATTTAACTTGTGCCAAAACCAAAAAGTGTCAGATAATTATTAGTACCAGAAGGGTATGGCCGCAGCCAGCAGTAGCAAGGGGAAGCAACCGCCACCATTCTAACCTTGGATTGCAACAAGCAAGATGGCCAAGGGGAGAGACGATGATGTAGTAACAATAGACAACAATACTTAGGAAAGTCTCAACAGCAGGGAATGCCATTCATGGTGGTTGGCGACTCAAGATGATCACATCCTGAAACAAGCATTACAACAGGCGCAAGGCTACCATATTTCATTCTCAAGATTTTGAGCCATACCTGAGACAAATGATTGTACATTATGACAGACATCACCACAAGCCTGTCATCAACTACAGAGGCAGTCATGTGACCATTTCCTATGCATCACCTGAGTTCACCAGGGTATTTAGGATACCCTCTTGAGGAGCTTCAGCAGAAAATCCCTCGAGAAAAATGTTGACAAATGAAGCAGAACCTTCTGGCGAGGGTGTGTAGATCCAACCTCACACAGCAAGAGAGAGACAATATATGGAGTGCCAGAAACAAAGGATTGCGGAAGAACTTTCTTGCAAATGTCGAATGGAAGTGTCTGTTAGATTTGATTCTTGATTAACTGGTGCAAGCAGTTAGTCATCGAGCACGACCCCCTAGTGGCACAGGGGGTCGAGACGACCCTGGCCTTTATGCAGCAAGGGTGTGAGAGAGTTTTTTTGATGCTTCATTTTGCACACGTGGCCAAGAGTGGAGACGATGGAGATGTTGACCGCCTGGCAGCACACCAAACCCACTACAATTGGGAGGCATGGCCGAGTGCTAGCAGCATTCCATGGTATGGAGAAGAGCTATAGGGGCGTTTTCCTCTAATGGCGACAATGTAATGTCCCCTTTTCCTAGGTGGTGATCAATTACAGAGGTTAGTCCATCGCTTTGTCCCCATGGACTAACATGGTGGTTAGGGGGCCCGTTGAGGGCATTTGCAGACTTGTCCAATCAACCTTTTGAGTTCTATTGGTTTTTCCTAGCTTATTGTTTACCCAGGATTTCTCTGTGTACCTTCCGAAGCCTTTTTTGGACACTTTGTCCATACTATTTATAGTAAATCATAGGTCAATGGTATACTCACTTGGCAATATTACTATATTGGCATGATGGCAAATTTATATCCTGGATTTATCTTGGTTTTATTATGGTCCTATGTACTAAGTTTTAATAATGCCAATAATAAAGTTAAAATAAAATATTTAACTTTAGGCGTTATTAATATATTAAAAGGACTTTATGTTAAACGGGATATAATGATTTTTAAAAGAATATTTATATTATAAATTTCCACCCAATTTAAATAGGATAAAAGGTGGGAATTTAAATTAAATTTAATATAATACAAAAGCCAACTTGGGTGTTGGAATTTGGGGAAATATAAAAGCCCTTTTGAGAGCTCATTTGCACATTCATGTCGAGAAGAAATTGATAAGGATTTTGTAGGTTGGACTAGAAGGTCTAAAATCTTGGCTTCATTGAGCACAAAAACCCTCATGAGGAACAACATGCTAAACGAGTGAAAGATCTTCCAAGGCTGTGTCATGTCCCCCAAAATTGTAACACTAAATATGAGATATTAAAATATGAATAACAAAATCCAATAAATATCAAAATATAAATATAAGTAATTGCAATCTAAATATTATTATTATAATAATAATTATCCTAGATTATATTATAATTATAATGTAATTATCATAACTAATTATAAATATCACAATAATAGAGATACCATTCTAATTATAAAACCATTATTATAATAATACAAAACTGAACTAATTAATATTGTTAATTGTAAATTATTATACTAATAAAACATTCACAAAAATAGATGAATAAATACCAATAATATTTATGAATAAGTATTAACATGTATATCCCATAGAAATATTTATTTCTAGGAATATTTACTGTAGGATCTCCTATATTCAAACCATAGATAAAGCAGTAAATAAACTTTGAACAAATGAATATTCAATAAATAAACAATGATTCAAGAAGGGGGTAGCGATTAGTAATGCAAAACAGAAATTAATAAATATGTTGCAATTAATATATTCATTAAGGCAACGATTACCTTTGGATAGTGATGCTTGAAGAATAACAAATAAGATTTTAAGTATGGCCAGCAATCTCATAAAGGTGACGATTCATATGGGAAGAAATTCATAAAGGCAGCAGATACCTTAAGGAATGGATAATAATTCACAAGTGAGGAAATAATTATGTTAAAAGAAAATCATCGATTAATTAGGCAAAGATATTAAAGGGGTGCATCCCATGTAAGAGATGCAATGAAATAAAGGGATGTGTCCCTTGCTATATATAAAAAGGAGTATGAAGATAGTGTGAAGAGGATATAGCATTCAAAAAATAAGGAGGAATGATGGTCAATAAGGACAAAAGGCAACAGTGGTAATTCTGATCCATGTTTAAATTAATATAATAATAATAGTTTATTTTTAATTTAGGGAAGATTATAGTTAGTATGATGAAGGTTTATGATTATAATTAATAGAATGGAATAGCATGGAATAGAAATGCAGAAAAATACATTTTGACACTCAGGTTTTGAGTGCTCTTGAGAACAGCATTCAACCATTCAAAAGATGCGTGTAAGATCACCACCCTTCACGAAGAGGCATGAAGGTATAAAAGGGAGTATGATATACAGGGAAAGGTATTGGAATGGAGAGATATATCTATGTATAGTTTAAACAATAGATTTGAACACTTTGGAAGAGCTTAAGGTTAAATACATCATGGTTGCATGAATAATAAGTAATATTTAGAAACAACATCGATATCTAAATTGGCATGAATATGAAGAGAAGAATCTGGAGCAGCGACCGATAGAGGTCTAAGCCTCTTGTATTTTACAAAGCATGATTTGAAGGACTAATTCAGGAAACAACTATTGTACTCAATCGTCATTACCATCAGACTTATTTGGAAGCTTAGATGATATTGGATGACAATTTATGTCAATCCAATAAGGAGGAAATGGAAAAACTGAATGATCTAGAATTCAGGACATTACAATCGTGGCTGAGAGGAAGGAATACGGGCAGGCAAACAGATAAGTACTTCATGGATCTAAGAAATTAAGTTGCTAGATACATTAGAAATTTAGATAATGATATTTAGTAAATGCTCTTTGAATTTTCAATAATAATAAGATGATATTAGAAGAAGAGCATCAAAGAGGGAAGACGGATCAGGCTCAGGGAAATACGTCTGGAAGAAATCCAGTTAGTACATCGATTCGAGGTAAGTATCCTCAACCGAATGACATAACATTGAGGTTTATGAAATCGAATTCTAGTTCCTATGACAGTGGGTTACAATGTAACGCCTAACTCAGACCCTATCAGAATCAATATCAGTGTAGGTGTAAATCTGTGATGATCTGTAGATTCGATTAAATACATTATGAAAGTGAATGCATATTAAATGACCGTTACAATCAATAAATAAGTGTATTAAAGACTTCTAAACCAAGTAAGACAATCTGAAGATTAATGAATACTATGTTTCAATAACACAATAATGTTGTGTTTTGCAATTATTGTGCTTCCTTAAGCTACTATGAATTTACTACTACGAGAATAGACTTCGGACCAAAATTCCCTTTTGCTAACACTCAATAAGGATAGGGAGTTTGTGGAGGGAAAGGTTGGTAAATCGATCCTTTGACGGACGGTCCCAAGATAGGTAGGAAACCTTGAGGGAGTCCAATTAGAGATCGTTCACGCACCCTCGGCACAGTAAACCTACCATCCAAAGAGGCTAGGGAAGAGGAAACAAGGCGAAGATCTATTCCACTCAAGAGTAATAAGCCATACCTGAATCATGTTAGTTTATGCACTAGATGATAATGCATTTCATTTGTCTGATTCTTAAAATGTGCAATCTGAAATGATCTAATCATGAACAAGAAATTACGTGCTTTATTGATAATGCATGATGTATGCAGGTTTTCAAGGCAATTTACATAAATAAAATGATGTGTTGGTAAAATAAATTATATGTCCTAACTTGTGCTTTTATGTTTTTAGGATAAGTTTAACAAGGGGACATTACAAGCAGTATCAAAGCATGTTCCTGCAATCCTGTGTATACTATGTGTGCCTTACATGTATTCCAGTGTGTACTTTGAGATAATGTATGTGTATTCAAGTGTATTCAAAGGTTTACCTTGTGACTTATATGTATTCGTTGTAATATATGTTCATGTGAATACTTTGTGTATTATGTGTATTCGTGTGTGTGCTTCATACTCATGTGTATACTTGATGACCTTGGGATGGTGGACGGGTCCACGGTGTAGATGGGATGCACTGAATCCCCTTCCCAATTGTCTGACGGTATACTTCATTCGATTGTATTTGTATTTGAGTGTTTAATCTATGAATTGTATTTGTATTTGAGTGTATACTCTATGTCTTGTGATTGTATTTGAGTGTATACTCTATCACCTTGTATTTATATTTGAGTGCATCCTCTATGACTTATATTTGAATTCGATATGTATTTGTATTCGAGTGTATACTCTATGACTTGTAGATGTATTCGAGTGTATACTTTATGACTTTGTATTTGTACACTTTGTGGCTTTGTATTCAAGTGTATTCAAATGTATACTTTGTGGCTCATGTGTATTCCAGTGTATACTTTCTGGCTTATGTGTATTCCAATGTATTCAATTGTATACTCTGTGACTTACATGTATTCAAGTGTATGCTCTGCAAAATACATACTTTGTGACTGGTGTGTATACGTGTATTCATACGACTTACGTATTTAAGTGTATACTTTACATGTATCCATATAAATGCTTTGTGATTTCATGTACTCGTGTGTATACTTCATGTATTATTCGCATAAATACTTCATGCTTCTTGTGTATGCTCTATGTATTACATGTATTCATGCCTCATATTTATACTTTATGTATGACATGTATCTATGTGTTACTTCATGTATTGTCAACAAGATGTGTTCTTATAATTGCTTTATGCTTAAAAACTCTGAGAATGTTAAAAATGTTTCTTGTCAAGTTGCTTAAGTGGGTTGGTGGCTTGCTTGAGCTAGTTGCTTGCATGCTTGATTTGGCTGCCTACTTGCTTGAGCTGGTTACTTGTGTTCTTACATGCTTGATTTGGCTGCCTACTTGTTTGAGCTAGTTTCTTACATGCTTGAGCTACTTTCCTACTTGCTTGAGCTGATTACTTGTGTGTTTGAGCTTGTTTGCCTGCTTGAGCTACTTGTTGGTGTGCCTAAGCTAGTTGCTTTCTTGTTTCAGTTACTTACTTGTGTGCTTGAGCTACTTGTTTGCTTTCTTGAGCTACTTGCCTATGTGCTTGAGCTAGTTGCTTGCTTGTTTGAGCTACTTGTTTGCTTGCTTGAGCTACCTATTTGCCTACTTGAGCTATTTTCCTATGTGCTTGAGCTAGTTGCTTGCTTGTTTGAGCTACTTGTTTGCTTGCTTGAGCTACTTGTTTGCCTACTTGAACTACTTGCCTATGTGCTTGAGCTAGTTGCTTGCTTGATTGAGCTACTTGTTTGCCTACTTGAGCTACTTTTTGCCTGATTGAGCTACTTGCCTACTTGGTTGAGCTACTTGGTTTTCTTTAATTTCTGATTTAGGTGGAGCTCATCATTGTGTTTACTTTATGCTTAAAACCATGAAGATATTAAGGTTGTTTTCCATAGTGCTTATGGGGTTGGGAGGCACCAACAAATCAACTTATCTAAAAACTAAATTATTATCCAAATGCAATAATAAAGAATTGTGACTATTTGTGATTCCCTCAAATTTGTGATACAAAAGGAGAGCTTTTCAACGAGAGAATCCAACAATAGAGAGGTGTGAGATGACGTGATTGCTTCAGGAAAAGCAATCTTGGGCGGTGAGGACTGTCATGTCCCCCGAAATTGTAACACTTAATATGAAATATTAAAATATGAATAACAAAATCCAATAAATATCAAAATATAAATATAAGTAATTGCAATCTAAATATTATTATTATAATAATTATTATCCTAGATTATATTATAATTATAATGTAATTATCATAACTAATTATAAATATCATAATAATAGAGATACCATTCTAATTATAAAACCATTATTATAATAATACAAAACTGAACTAATTAATATTGTTAATTGTAAATTATTATACTAATAAAACATTCACAAAAATAGATGAATACATACCAGTAATATTTATGAATAAGTATTAACATGTATATCCCATAGAAATATTTATTTCTAGGAATACTCACTGTAGCGATCTCCTATATTCAAACCATAGATAAAGCAGTAAATAAACTTTGAAGGAATGAATATTCAATAAATAAACAATGATTCAAGAACGGGGTAGCGATTAGTTAATGCAAAGCAGAAATTAATATATATGTTGCAATTAATATATTCATTAAGGCAACGATTACCTTTGGATAGTGATGCTTGAAGAATAACAAATAAGATTTTAAGTATGGCCAGCAATCTCATCAAGGTGACAATTCATATGGGAAGAAATTCATAAAGGCAGTGGATACCTTAAGGAATGGATAATAATTCACAAGTGAGGAAATAATTATGTTAAAAGAAAATCATCGATTAATTAGGCAAAGATATTAAAGGGGTGCATCCCATGTAAGAGATGCAATGAAATAAAGGGATGTGTCCCTTGCTATAAAGGAGTATGAAGATAGTGTGAAGAGGATAGCATTCAAAATGAGGAATGATGGTCAATAAGGACAAAGGCAACAGTGGTAATTCTGATCCATGTTTACATTAATATAATAATAATAGTTTATTTTTAATTTAGGGAAGATTACAATTAGTATGATGAAAGGTTTATGATTATAATTAATAGAATGGAATAGCATGGAATAGAAATGCAGAAAAATACATTTTGACACTCAGGTTTTGAGTGCTCTTGAGAACAGCATTCAACCATTCAAAAGATGCGTGTAAGATCACCACCCTTCACGAAGAGGCATGAAGGTATAAAAGGGAGTATGATATACAGGGAAAGGTATTGGAATGGAGAGATATATCTATGTATAGTTTAAACAATAGATTTGAACACTTTGGAAGAGCTTAAGGTTAAATACATCATGGTTGCATGAATAATAAGTAATATTTAGAAACAACATCGATATCTAAATTGGCATGAATATGAAGAGAAGAATCTGGAGCAGCGACCGATAGAGGTCTAAGCCTCTTGTATTTTACAAAGCATGATTTGAAGGACTAATTCAGGAAACAACTATTGTACTCAATCGTCATTACCATCAGACTTATTTGGAAGCTTAGATGATATTGGATGACAATTTATGTCAATCCAATAAGGAGGAAATGGAAAAACTGAATGATCTAGAATTCAGGACATTACAATCGTGGCTGAGAGGAAGGAATACGGGCAGGCAAACAGATAAGTACTTCATGGATCTAAGTAATTATGTTGCTAGATACATTAGAAATTTAGATAATGATATTTAGTAAATGCTCTTTGAATTTTCAATAATAATAAGATGATATTAGAAGAAGAGCATCAAAGAGGGAAGACGGATTGAGCTCAGGGAAATACGTCTGGAAGAAATCCAGTTAGTACGTCGATCCGAGGTAAGCATCCTCAACCAAATGACATAACATTGAAGTTTATGAAATCGAATTCTAGTTCCTATGACAGTGAGTTACAATGTAACGCCTAACTCAGACCCTATCAGAATCAATATCAGTGTAGGTGTAAATCTGTGATGATCTGTAGATTCGATTAAATACATTGTGAAAGTGAATGCATATTAAATGACCGTTACAATCAATAAATAAATGTATTAAAGACTTCTAAACCAAGTAAGACAATCTGAAGATTAATGAATACTATGTGTCAATAACACAATAATGTTGTGTGCCACAATTATTGTCCTTCCTTAACCTACTATGAATTTACTACTACGAGAATAGACTTCGGACCAAAATTCCCTTTCACTAGCACTCAATAAGGATAGGGAGTTTGTGGAGGGAAAGGCTGGTAAATCGATCCTTTGGTGGACGGTCCCGAGACAGGTAGGAAACATCCACAGCCTGGAATATTCATTTGCAGATTGGTGCAGCAAGCAAGGTTGCAATTAATCACCAACGTAAGGAAAATAGGGAGTTCCAAAATCTTTACGGCCTGTGTAAAAGTCATCAGTTGGTCAGATATGCATGTAATGTCATGAAAATATTTGCATTTTCAGACTGTTAAATCTCAGAAATAGTATGTTGTTTCAGATTGAATGAAACCTCTATCTATGCACATATCGTATTCTCTTTCCTATTGTTTTGAATGTAATATTCATTACTGTTAAATGTGCAAACATTGCTTGAATTGTGCATTGAGGGGAAGTCTTGAAACCAATAGTATGCCAATACTTTGACAAAATGCCTTACATTGTCAAACTAGGATAAATGACCAATATCGCAATAGTTTGGTTCTAGCTTTGGGGTGGGACATTACAAATGACAAATGGATTCCATTAAGAAGACTACTTAGGCGAGGGATAGAGCACTGGCGCAAGCCAAGAGCATCATAGGAGAGCTAGGGGATCATGTATGCAAGTCACAGGATCAATTGGCTCAAGTGACTGTAGCATAGTGTACGTGAGTCACAACTCTCAAGCTAGCAATGGCAGAGAGGGAGAGATTATTGGCTGAGCAAGATGCCCAATTGGTTGAGAGAGATAGACTCTTGGCTGAGAGGGAGGGCCAACTAACGAAGGAGGACAGAGAATTGCAGGGAAGGAGCCAAGAGCTAGAGAGGATGAAGACAAAGCTCACAGAGGCCGTGCAGATGGTCAAAACAACGAGAGAATGGTAGTTGGTGGAAAATCAAAAACTCGAATGTCTACAGTCAGCCACCACCACCCCCACATCCTTTGTACATCCAGGGGTGTCCTCTCACCCTCCTCCTCACTGATACTTTCTTTTCTGTAGTCCCCCATTTTGTTGTTCTGTCATCTGGAAGACAACTTTCTTTTGTGGGGGGATGATGTAGTCGGCTGAAAGTAATTATATTGTTTTAGTTGGCAAAATAAGTTAATAAATAAATCTTAAAGTATGCAGCAAAAGTTTTATATTATATGTTGTTATTGGGAATTATGTCCCCGGCCATTTTGATTAGTTGTATCAAGTAGTTCCTGGCGGTTGGTGTTATCAACCAACGTCGGCAACTATATATGTCTTGCTTCATTTGTAGTTGGGGACAGCACAGATATTGTATACTATACTTATTGCAGTTGAATGGATGAAAATACTATTATTCTGTGCATATGCATTCGTGAGTACTGGATATGTATGTTTTTGTAAGTTATATTCTTGTTTACTCTTTTAGTCGGTCAAGTTACTTCTGTGGGTGAACAACAGTGATATCAAAGACAGCTTTATAAGTGATTTAGCAGCGACTACTTTTCAAGATTTATTCAGTGTTGAATGGGTGGAGAGAATGGGAGAGCTCATTATCAAATTAAACCGCAGAAGATCAGCACTTCACAATGCTAAAAATAGCAAGGCCTGCTGTCCCATAGGCTTTCTTTGGCCTCATGGACATTAAAAGTCTTCTATTCTATTCTATTACAGTTTAGCTTTTGATTATTGATCTATTTTCTAGTTTGCAGGAAGGAATAAGTTGATATTGTTTGTATTCCAATTATTATAAGCCAAATTCCATTTAACTTAAGTACAATAAATTTATCACAGGAAAAAAATATATTAATCTCATTAAAAGTTGTGAAATGACGGTTTTCAGTATTAGCTACTGTTTATTGGATGAAATGTATTTATGGAGCATTTCATATAGTTATATGAATATCTATTGAATATTAGCTGTCCTCTTCAGAAGTTAATTTTGTTATTTGGGGCTTGTCTGAGAAAAGATATGTTAACCTGGTGAGCCAAAAGTCACAAAGTTCTGGCTATCTCAAGTTGCCTGTTTCTTGTGGAAACTGATCTACAAGGCCTCTTGCCAGGAACAGCTCTTTCGAAACAGAGTTCTTTGTTCAGAAGAACCCAATCCAGCCTGTATATTCAAGTCAATGTGATCATTTCTTAGTTCAAATTTACAATTAGTCCATTTTGCATGGTGCTGGATTTCTGTTATCTTACCAATGTTCCAACCTAATATGTGGGCATTATGCTCTTTGTAGAACATGCATGCCTGTGTTGCTTAACTTCATCTTATATATCTTCAAAAAGTAGCATAAAACACAAATAATATTGACATCCAACCCTAACCAAAAACAGTGGACAGTTCTTGAAGTATTTATTTGCAGACAAAGAAAGAGTGCAAGGCATCATTTATTTACTCAGCCTCTAAAAATTAGAGAAGCAACTAGAAGAACATAACTACATGTATGTCTAGGTTGAAGTTACAGTATGAGAGGTCTACGCATTGTTCCCAACCATTCTAAAGTCTCCTGATAAAAACCAAGAAATTCAGTCAATGTCACACACACACACACACAGAGAAAGAGAGAGTGAGAGACCTTTGACAGTTCCAAAATATGTAAAATTTTCCGTTGCAAATTCTCAGCTTCTTGGAGTTGGTTCATATCCAATAGTATCTACATACAACAAAATTAACAAAATCAAAATGTACAATAGACCAGAAATTAATTGGAACAGTCATATATCCACAGTAACTTATCATGTTAGCTGGAATGTGTAAAGGAATTATTAAACAATCTTTTACAACATCAACATATAATGGTGTATATACATGGAGACCAGATTCACCTTTATCCAGTATGCATGTTGCAACCAAAGGATAATGTGAACGGAATTATACATATTGCAATCAGTAGAAAAGAACTACACTGCCAAGTGAACACCAGAAGAATGAGAACTGTACTTTAAAGTACTTTCCTTTAAGAAAAAACAACTATACTAAGGCAGTGGCTCAACCATATCCCTATGATCATGCAAAAAAAACAATCAACAATTAGATTTTTCTTCTGCAATATCCCAAGGGATGTTATAATTTTATATCCAGCAACAAATTTGTTTTGTTTCATTGGGTGACAATTGACATGTACCAGTGTAAGCATTTTCATGATTGGAGATTCTAGGGTTTAAACTTTCAACAAACAACCATATTGTTGTTTGTCTGAAGAATAAGAATCCATAGAATCATAAGTTCAAAAATTTCATCTCTTCTGCTTTCATAATTTTCATCTTTGAAGAAAACCAACAATTTTTCACTTTTTCCATACCCGAGCAAGATGACCCATACGCTTTATTATTATCTGAGAATGGCCCAAGCCTCCTTCCTACAAGGCACGCCAAATAAACCAGGTTCTGTCAATCAAGTGCTCCACAATAAATACACTTTGCACAAAAGAATCTTTATTTCTGGGAAAGTATTACAAGGATTGATATAAATATAAGATGCCTTTGCTTTACCAAAAATGATATTTACTCTCATTCATATTTTGGAAGAATTATACATACGTCCAAAATTCTAATAGAATCTCGAATAAGAACCTCAGCATCACCTAAGTTTCCTTGAAGCCATAAAACCTGAAACGGACAGGATGCATTTGAATGCAGAAGAATGACAAGACTGCATTGTTAAAAGTCATTCCACATATTGACATTTAACCAAAAGTTTCAACATAGAAGCAATATGCAAATAATTCAAATCATTTATAAACATTGTCAGATTATAGATTCTTTATCTAGTGATTAGATCTCCAAATCATCACTCATTTTCTCCATTATACAATGTGCTATAGGTGTGCAAAGTGCAAACTACTCTTTCATGAAAGTGTGGCAGTTTCTTAAGACTAGGAGTAGCAAACAAGGACAATCTACTATAAATGTGGTAGGGTTTTATCATCAACAATGTGATGTTATTATCTAGATCATAGTTGAGAAAACCACAGAGAACTCACAAAACTTGCAATTCCAGCAAGTTGAAATGACAGCCGAGAAAATCAGCCTAAAATTTGCTTCTAAGTTGGCATGAGTTCAGCACAGAGGCTTGCACCAAGTACCACTGCTTTTTTAGGTTGGGCTCGCCTGTAATGGCAGGAATGTGGGATGCAGCTTGAATGCAAAAAAGCATGCATCAATCATGGTTTTATTTGGTCTTTAAAACTCCAAGCCAACCTCCATTCTTCTGATGCAACATTTGCATTCTTCTTTGAGGGATTGAAGATGATTTAAAGCAATTGAGGAAGTGATCTTTCAGCAATTTTTGAAGTTCCAGGTTTTTTTATTTGTTGTTCTTCATTTTCTTTTCATAAGTATTTCCTGAATTCTTATACATTTCTTTAAGTGTTTAGTCATGTTTCATATGCATTCAAATCAGTATAAATGTTTTTTTCTTAAATTGTTAACAAAAAGGTTGTTTTAAATTAGTGTAGGTTTTATGGAATAAAACTGTTGTTGTTATGGAATATTTGTCTCTCTGTTATCATTATTTAAAGTTGTTGTTACTTGTTACTCTCTTTTAAAGTCCATTTATAAGGTATTCCAGTTGAATTATTAAGTTCACAAGCTGAACGATGGCCGAATACCAAAGATCTACTGGTGATCAAGATGGTGTCAAATATGTGCATCAAGCCTCTCTTGAAGGACTCTTTGAACTCCCTCAAGTTCAACCAACAAAAGGAGATCTTCAGATCGAAGAAATTTTTGATATTGATGCTACAGAAGCAGTCATTTAGGGTGTTGTCTCTATTTATAAAACCCCCTGTTTTAAAACCTGAATTTGTATATCGTAAAAATGATTTCAAACCAAATATCCTAGAGAATTTAGTGTTCAAATCTACTTTCCAATAGTTTGATATTCCTAGGACAAAGGTTGTCGAGTTAACATTAGAATATGATCCTTCCAAAACATTCCAGACAAAGCTACTTTCTGTTTTTCCCAAAGATGAAATTGAATATATTAGGCATTATAAATAAGTTAACTTTGTCCATTTTGGCACTATAATAGTATATATTGGATTTTGTGTTCCTGAAAATATACAACCTCTTTCTTATCTATCTTTATGTGATAGGCATCAAGAAAAATACGAGCATGTGTGTCAATTGTCTAGTCTGTCAAGATTAACCAAGAACTCTATCTGCTTTGCATTCTATCCAAATCTTACAGAAGCAGCTAGAGACCAAGGGTGTCTTGAAGTCAAACATGGATCCTTAGATTATTGGGGAATCTTTATGTCCTTGTATGGGTTGAATATGTTTGGTAAGTTTAAGTATGCATCTATATAAATTCAAGTCCTTTATAGTATGATAAACACCAACCATCCAAAAAATTTAGGACTTCCATATGCAAAAGCCTCAAAGGGTGAAGTGAAGCTACAGAAGGGGCATATCAATGCAAATGACATCCCTGAAGGATGGAGAGTTGACTGGATGCAAAGTGTTGCTCCCAAACTCTTAGAAGCAATTAAACTAGTTGAATTGTTAGAGGAAACTAAATAAATATTCTTGCTAGAAATATGTCTTTCAGACCCCCTATGAATACAAATCCTTTTGAAGATCAATTTTATTTTGCCTTATCTTCTTTTAGAGAAAGACCAGATTCTGCTTCCTCAAGTAGAAGAAAATCTCAACTTTTGTTGAAGTTGAGGATGAGCCAATCAATCAAGGTCGTGATCCATCTAGAAAACAAAAGGGTAAAGAAAAAACTGATCTGCCATCCTGTGGACTGATTCATACCTTACCTAGAGAAAATACAATGGGACGGTATAAAGATGGAGAAGTTTCTCTCTATAAAGGTGGCAGATGGCCTGTAAGAGGAAATTACAAAGCTCATGATGGATCTATAAATATGTTTCAGTATGCTTCAAAGCCTGTCAAAGCAGAAGAAAAGGAACTTGCTTTAGATTTCAAAGACGGGAATTATTTCTCTAGATTTTGTGATCATTTGCAAGAAAATCTAGATGATATGTGTAAAGGATATTTTGTATATCAAGCATAGCATAGACAACTTAGACAAGAAAATTTCAAAAGTAGGGAACATTGTTATAGATAACAGTTCAAATATCCTAGCTGTTAAAAAGGATTATTCAAAGGTTTTAGTTAAAACATATCGAGAAATTTTCTCTATTGTTTCCACTTTTGTCCAATTTTCTCAAATCTCTCATTCCTATGAGAAAAAATTGTCAAAATATTCAGATACCAAATTCCTATTCATAATGACAAGAAATTTCCCTATACAAGCCTGGTATCTAAATATTTATCATCTAAGATATTCAAGCAAATATGTTCGAGCATGTATTAGTACTTTCATCATAGTTGGTAATGATAGTGTAAATAGTGCTGTTATCTACCTAGTTAGCTAATCACCTTTCTAGGATTGACCTATTCACACCTAGCTAATCACCTTTCATCATTGAGACATGTGTCCTCATGACTTGAGACACCTATCAACACTTGCTCACCCACTTGTCAAGTGAGCTCACATGTGTCCCACCTTTGGAGGGGTAGTTAGAGTTTCATTCCTACCTTCTCACCTCCTCACCCCTGCCCATATATGCAAGGCTTGATCATTGTATTATACACTCTTCATTTCATATTTGATAGACATACTATTGTGCACATTTTATTCACTTGTGGAAGTTGTTTCATGCTCTCTTTGACCTTGGCACTTTCCAACATGGTATCAAAGCCATGAGAGCATGCTCCTTCCCACATCGAAGTGACTCCCACACATAGCCCTATCAACAAAGCGTCATAGAGCCAAATAGTCAACGCCATCGCATTCAAAAGGCTCAAGAAACGAAAAATACCTTTTATTTTGTCAATTTCGATAATTTTCATTTTTTGCATTTTTTTGGCCATTGTGCCTAGTTTCAAAAATTTGTAAAAAAAGCAATAGCTCATCTGCTCGTTAGGGTAGATATTTTGCATTTTGCGAGTTTTTTGGCCAACTTGGCCTCTTTGTAATCTCACAAGAAATCTTGGCCAATTTGGCCTATTGCATGTATTGTGGCCTATTTCGGTCTATTTGCAGATTTCTATTGGCTTTTGTAGGGTTCTTTGTAAGGGATTATTATTTGCAAAGTTTAACAAAGATCCTCAATCGCGGCCTCTATTCACCTCCATCAACTTGCATCCATTGTAAGGTCGATCTCCATGCTCAGCAATAAGTTTTTTGAAAAGTCTTCACACACAAAGACTTCAAAAAGCTGCACTTGGTCAAAGACTCCCTGTACATTTTTCAACGACTAGCTCCCTCTTGGTGAATGAGTTGGTCGACACTGAAACTCAAGGAGAACAAATGTATTAAAGGCGAAGTGACCATCCATCTCACCACGCGTCATTTTTTTTTTGGGCCAACAACTTTCTACTCTATAGATTTGGGAAAAATCTAGTGATCAGCCTCTTTCTTTTGGTTATTATTGCCCACCACGAAGTCCTCATCAAATGCGAAGTCCCTGAATTCGTTAAAAGATAGTTGTGAACTCCTTCTGAGCTAAAAATTAGGAGTATGTACATGTTACATTCAATGTTATAAAGGCTTGAGTGAACCAACAGCCATTTGCAGATAGAAACAAACTAGAATTGACCTACTTGGTTGGGCCTCAAGTATATCTTGGTCCAGGTGCCTTGAGAGTAAAATTTTTGGGCAAGCGCACTATTGATTTTATGTTTTCAACTTTTTCAGAGTTTTGTAACTGCAGATGCGGTTTTTCCATGGTTTAATGTGCACTTTTTAACATGGTATATGTTGGTGTTTAAACTAGTTAGGAAGGCACATTGAGAAGAATAATGTTGGAGTTGTTACCAAAATACTCCACCTCTCCATATGCATTGCAGCAGGCAAGGCCATATTGTAGGTATAGAGGCAGCTTTAACCTACTACTATTGTGGTCGCAGATTTAAGGGATCTCCTCAGACTCTCACCACCGCCTTCCTTTCTACCAGATATCCAACGACACGGCCTTTTTTTCCTAAGGTGTCTTCTTCATCTGCAATGCCTACCAACTCTTCTCTCTACATGCAATCATAAAGGACTCTCCCGCATTCTCCATCACACTTCCATCGTCCTCATCAAAGCATGATTCTACATTTGTTCACTACTGCGGGCTTGTTGGAGATTACATTATCTGTAGAGGCATTGTGCTCTATCCATAGTTTGCTACCCACTTTGCAAAGGATTCCTTTATTAGTCTCCCACAACACCGACTTAGTCAACATGTAGTTTCAGAGCTCTTTTCTAGGCAACCTCTTCAACTCCACTTAGTCCTCTTTTTTAGCATTATTTGGTGCTTTCTCTCCAAACATGGAGTCCAATGGCATCAAAGAATCGATCAAAACACCCCCACAAAGTCCATTGACTTGTCACTACTTGGTTACAATTATTGATATCTATTGTACTTGACATTAAATCTTACATTGCATGTTACTGTCACAAGTATGATAACCATTAGTGGTTTTCAAAACAATTAGTTCTTTTTGCTCTTAATCATTGTAATCCACAAAGTTTTTTAAGGGGGGTTGTTTTTCGTTTTGCCATAACTTGTGAACGGGGGAGGCTGTTTTTTTGAGTGTGAATAGGGGTTGGAAAGTTGGTCCAACACCGACATTTTCACGTCACAACATTTTGGAAATTGTGTTGTTTAATTGCATATTTTAACCTCCAAAATCAGCATTGTAAGCAAATTTTGACGAGGCATAACTTTCAAATCAGTCCTCAAAATTTAGAAAACTTTTGTTTATTTCTATCAAAATTTTGCAAGGAATCTAATTTTGCATGTAAAATTAAGATTTGGATTGCCACTTTTTCACAAACTTGTAAAAATCTTTGAGTTATAAATGGAAGATTTTGGCATCCGATCTTCACAACTTGTAAAATTTTCTTGCACATTGTTTTAAGGGGGGGGGTGGAGCGAGCTACAATCAACACTAATCATTTTGGGGGGCTCTCTGAATCAAGGAGGGCAATCTTGGTGTTTTTGTTTTTGAGTTTGTTGGTTCATGTGATCATGTCTCTCACACTAACTCCCTTCCATTTGAGTATTCTTCGTAATCCTCCTAATAAATGGAAAATCAAATGTGGATATTGTGGAAAGAAAAGGCATACAACAAAAGAATGTGTGTTTCGTCGAACTGAGGAATTGGAGCAAATTCCTCTTAGTCATGGTATTGCCTTATACATGTAGAATCATCATCCAGTCTCACTCAAAAATCTTGTGAGACATCATCACCCATATTACCTCTTGCTACATCTAAACCCATTGTAGACTCATCCATGAGTTCTTGTGATTCTTTGTATCAAGACTTTGTTATCATCATTCCAGATCCGCCACATTGGGATGCATATCTACTAGACATAGCATCTTTGTTTGCATAATCCCACCTTGTAGATTTGGATGACAATATTGAGGACATTCGTCTTCTATTTGATGACAACTTTGATGAAGTTGCATCAACATTGCCATCTTTTGATATTGCTCTTGCGTCACCTACTCCTGCTTGTATTGTGATAGATTGTGCAAACATTCATGAGTTATCATCATCTACAGCAATATCAGATTCCCATTGGTCCAAACATAACCATCCATTCATGGTCCCTGTTCCAAATTCACCTATGGTACCCGATCCATCTTATGAGCATCTGTCATACATCAGCATTGGCTTGGAGATATTTGAGCATCCTTCAAAGGCATCATTGGCATCATTTCAGTCCTTGGATCATGTGCATTGTGTTGTACCCAAAACCAAAATTTTTGCTTCACTAAGGCATTTTGCTTAATTGAGTCTTAATCTTGTTAAAGTGATGTCGGAGAAGGTCGTTTTGGGGTTTTAAATATGGAGTTCTTTGTTAGTGTCATGTCAGTCTGTTACTGAAGAAATTTAAGAAAAGTGAAAATCTGAAGGAAAATCATCAAAATTTTCTTCTCTGGAGAGGGGAGCACATTTTCAAAAGGGCGCCCTATCTTTTAGGGGCTCAGAACTTGTTTTTAGGGTTTGTCACCTCCAGCAGACATTTGTCCAGCATCATGTTAGCTTCGCAATGGGCTATTAAGCCTATCAAACGGACCTGTTTCATGCAAGTTGCATAAGATATAGCGCAAAACGAGAGGAAAGTCAAAATTGGTTAACACTGGAAAAGGAGCAGCTTTTGAAAAAGGCGCCCATTGTTTTGAGGTGTCAAATGAAGGTTTTTGACTAAATGCCACCCAAGATGTTTGTCTCACATTTGTTCAGGCTTCGCGACGCATCCGTCAGTGGGTGAATCTGAGTTGCAGAAGTGCCTGAGCCGAAGGTCAAACATGGGTCAAATCTTAGTCAAAATATCAAGGAATGAGCAAAAGAGCACTTTTTCAGAAAGGCGCTTGAGCTTTTCAAGCCTTTAATGTCTTCTTTTTAGATATTCAATTTGTCTGTGTTACGTTCAGCTTTCCGTTGCCTGTCTCCGTCAGATCAAAAGATGACTCAGCGGCCTGTAGTTAGAGTTTTAATGTTATTTTGGTCAGTTCCAGAAATGGCTAAGTCTGGGGGAAAAAGAGCAACTTTTCAAGAAGGCGCCCTTGATTTTCACCCCTCAGATGATGTTTTTTGGAGAAATGTTCCTTTGCAGCTGTCATGAGGAATGAGGTCAGCTCCGTGGTGAACCTATGATCCAGTCCTGAAAATTGGTTAATCAGAAGTTATGAAGGATTTGTTTTTCCCTTCGTACGAGATGGAGATGTCAAAATTTGACTAAGTCTGAGAAAAAGAGCAGCTTTTGTAAAAAGTCCTTGGATTTTTGAGCCTTCAGATCTTAGTTTTGCCAGTGTTTCGATCTCAAGGTACCTTTTGATGAGTTTTGTCTGCTCTGCGATGCACATCGACCCGGTAATCGATGAAATCCGGTCGGCCGATTAATAGAGGATGAGCAGGAATCGAAAGGCGTTCAAATCAAATTTTCATCAAAATTGGCTAAATGCGAAAATGCTTGAGAATTAAAATTGATTTTTTGAAACAAGCCTTAACTTGAGTTCTGACTTCAGTTAGACTGAACGATTTTTGGGTTGTCATCTCCAGTTCATATATTGGCATGTTGAATGATCTTTCAGTTCGCATGTCGAGTTAACTAGTTTGCATGTCCAGTGAACAACTTTTGCATGTTGAGTTAACTTGTTTGCATGTTCACTTAACTGAAGTTTATGCTTGAAAATCAACTTGAGTTTGCATGCATGGCGCAATTGGTTGAAATTGTGAAGTGAATTGTGAAGTTGGCGCTTCACTTTTTATCAACTGAAGTTTCAAAAGGGACACCATTTTTAAAGCATGACTTTGTTAAGTATGGCGAATTCACTTTTGATTGTTAACTAAAGCTTTCAAAAGGGACGCCTTATTTAGAATTTTTAAAGATTTAAAGCATAAGTTTGAAGTATGGCGAATTCACTTCTTATTGTCAACTGAGGTTCTGAAAAGGAACGCCTTAATTCTTAGTTGTGAATTTAATGAATTTTGAAGTATGGCAAATTCAATAAGGATTGTCAACTGAAGTCAAATTCGCATGATGCTTTAAATGGTGTTGTCAACTGAAGACTAAAAAGGGACGCCCTAGCATGGTGCTTTATTTAGTTCATTTTAGTTTCAGTTAACTAAAATTGGGGTCCAATCATAAGCCAAGCGCATTTTTCAAGGTTTCATGCATTTCTGCGAATTTTGGTGATGAAACTCTATTTATTCAAGCATTGGCGTCCATTATTTCATCACAAGCTTCGAAATATACATTCTTCTTGAGCGAGCAGCAATTTGAAGGTGCTACAGGTGTCAGAATTCAACGTTCTTCATAGCAACGGATTCAGATTGTTCAAAGGAAGAAGATTCAAGACTTTGTTTAGGTTGCATGCGAGGTTACATCAAATCCAAGATTGAGGAAAGCGAATTCTACAGAAGCAGAGCAAATAAAACATTCTTTCTTCTGTCTTATTTCTTCTATTTCTCGTCTTAGATTTCTTCGCATGTCAAAGAAATTCAGCATGTTTTCAGAATTTGATCATCTGGGTTCGCATACTTCAGTATTTGCAGCAAAATCCATGTCTTAGATTTTTTCGAGAAAATTGCCCCGTAGTCTTCATTTTGAAGCTGCATTGCTTTAGAAGATTTCTTTACATGTGGGCCAAAATCATCTTTTGAAAATTGCATCATCTAGGTTTGTTTGAACATAGTTGCAAGACTCGCACAAAACCCGGCGAGTAGTGAAAAACTCGTGAGTTTTTCCAAGCGGCGAGTTTTTCAGGCACTTGTATGCCAAAAAACTCGCCCGTACTTTCTGGAAAAACTCGCCGTACTTTTGGCAAGTTTTCTAGAAAAACCCGTGCGACAGTTAGAACGCCCAGGCAGCCGTTAAAAAGCAATTTTAAGTTGTCTTTTTTCATTCACTCTCTTCTCACACTCAGCAAAAAACCTCTCCAAGGCATTGTGCACTCATTTGCAGTGATTTTGCATCCAAAAGACAAGATTTGAAGGGCATTTACATCGAATTTAGAAGGCAAATTGGATTTCCAGGTAGGGTTTCTCATTTTTCTTGTTCTTTCTTTTTTTAAAAAAAATTCTTCATTCTTGTTGGTTCTATGTTTAAAAATCATTTGATTGTAGTGTGAAAATGATTTAAATGCATTTAGATTCATCAAAACAAGATTTAGATTCATCAAAACAAGATTTTTTAATGATTTTTTCTGATTTTTTAACATATTTTGCTGATTTTTTCATTTTTTTTTAAATTTTCTTTAAACCCTAGTTATTTTTTTTTTGTTTTGAATGATTGAATCCTCTTTTTTGTTGAATAACATGCTTACAATCTTAGATTAGCTTAATTTTTTACTAGTTTGAAGTCATTTTCATATTTTTTACATTTTTTCACATTTTTTTGAAACCCTGGTTTTTATTTTTTATTTTTAAATCCAATTTTTTTGTTATGAAAATGTTTAGATTTAGAATCTAGTGATATATTTTTAGTAATTTAAACTTAAAGTAATCTCTCTTGATTTAATCTAATTTAGTTTGTTTTTAAATTTTCTATCAAAAACTAACAAGTTGTGCTATGACTTTCACTTTGTGTAGGTTAATAATTAATTGATAATGGCTTCTGAACCCACTTCTGCCTCAGGCTCTGCCCCATCCGTGCCTGCGGACTTTGTAGGTAAACGTGTCCTCCAGGAGCTAGAGATCCTGCTTGGAAGTATGCTTATCTAGGACCCATACCTGGCACAGTATATTGCATTCCATGTAAAAAAGTATATCGTGGGGGCATCAATCGCCTCAAGTACCACCTTGCAGGCATCCCTCAACGTGATGCTAAGGAATGTCCTCATACAACAGAGGAAATAAAAAGACAAATGAATGCCATACTTTCAGCTGCAGAAGAAAAAAAAATGAAAAGAGAGATGGCAAGAGCAGCAATGCAAGCAACCATTGCCTCTTCTCAAGGTGTTCCAGTTGAGTCAGATGATGATTATGATGTTACTCGGGAGATTCAGGAGATAGTGGGCTCTCTTCGTGGCCCACGTGTGCGAAGGTCAAGGCAACCCATTGGCACCTCAACCTCCATCCCTTCATCTTCCTCTAGTAGAGCACCAGGGGCAAGGGCAGCTACAGGACCTACCCCGACACGGTTGGATAGTTTTTTTGTGCCTAGAAACACAACTGGTGCACAACCTTCCTTAGAGGCGACTGGATGGAATAGGGAGGTGCATGAGCAAGCAGACATTGCTTGTGCAGATTTTTGGTATTTTAACAATATTGCTTTCAATGTGGCGAGTTCTCCTTACTGGCACAATTTGGTCACCGCATTGACAGTTGCAGGAAAAGGCTACAAGGCGCCTTCTCGCACGGACTTGAGTGGGAGGTTAGTTTATGTTATTTAATTTATGTTTTTTAAGTTTAATTTATGATGAATTTAAGCTATTTTTTTGTTTACAAATTAAAATTGTGTACTTAATTTCACTTTGTACTTGTAGGTTGCTTACTAATGCAACTGAAAGGGCAAGGGCAGCAGTAGAGGAGCAAAAAGAAAAATGGAAAAAATATGGCTGCTCTATTCTTTCTGATGGGTGGGCGGATGGAAAAAACCGTACCATCATTAATTTTTTGGTTGCATGCAAAGAAGAGGTGGTGTTTTTAAAATCAGTTGATGCCTCCCACATTGTAAAAAGTGCAGAAAATTTGGCTAAGATGTTGGAGGGAGTTTGCATGGAGGTGGGGATTGCAAATGTTGTGCAAATCATAACTGATAATGCAGCAGCATATGTGGCAGCAGGAAGACTTCTCCAAGATAAACACCCCTCAATTTTTTGGACACCATGTGCAGCTCATGTCCTTGACCTTCTTTTGGAGGACATAGGAAAACTAGATTGGGTCACACCAATTGTAGAGGACGCGAGGAGAATCACTAAATATATCTACAATCACCCTTGGGTTCTTCGCTTGATGAGGGAGCACACCCATGGGAAAGAATTGGTGAGGCCAGGTGTCACAAGGTTTGCAACGATCTTCTTAACGTTGCAAAGCATTCTTGGTTCTTTGACGGCTTTAAAACAAATGTTTGTGAGTAAATCATGGGATGACTCAACCTATTCAAAGAAGCCGGATGGAGATAATGTGTCAAGAATTGTGTTTGATGCTGAATTTGCAAAAAAGGCTGCAGAGATTGTGAAGGTAACTTCAATTTCAAAACTTTGAATTTGAATTCAAATTGAATAAATTTTTTGATGTCTTTCATTGTAAATTTGAAACTCTAATCTTTTTGCATTTTTATATTGTAATTTGTAGCTTTCAGAGCCCTTGGTTAGAGTGCTCCGCTTGGTGGATGGGGATAAAATCCCAATGGGATATCTTTATGAGGCCATGGATAGGGCCAAGGAGGCTATAAAAAATTATTATAAAGGGGACAGCCTCAAATTTGATCCCATTTGGGAGATTATTGACAGGAGGTGGAACCATCAACTCCACCAACCCATCCATGCAGCAGGCTACTTCTTGAACCCTCATTTCTTCCATTCAAGCACCTACTCAGATCCTACTGGAGAGGTTATGGAGGGACTCATGAAGTGCATTCAGAGAATGTCACCTAACCTTGATGCAGGAGACCTTGTTGTTAATGAAATCCAAAGTTATAGAGAAAAAAGGGGTGAACTCTTCTCTTTAGAGCTAGCAAAGAGAGCAATACACAATCAACCACCAGGTATAAATTTTGAAATTTACAAGTTACAAATATTGATAATTTGATAAAATATGTTTTCAAATTTCAACTTTTGAGTTTTGACTTTCCTTTCTAAGTTTCTAGGTTCTCTTCTAACTCTTAATTTGTTTTTTGTAGATGTTTGGTGGTCAAATTGGGGTGGAAATACCCCACATCTCCAGCAATTTGCCCTCCGTGTCTTATCGCAGCCTTGTAGCTCTTCCAATTGTGAGCGCAATTGGAGCTTGTTTGAGGCCATCCACACAAAGAAAAGGAACAAACTAGCTCAGAAACGCCTGAATGACCTTGTGTATGTGCAATATAATCTTCGGCTGCGCAAAAAACAAGTTAAGGAGATATCAGATGATCCAATTGATTTGGATGAGATAGATCCATACAATGATTGGATAGGGCAAGATGAGCAACCTCCATTGTTTTCTGACAATGAGATTTATGACTTTGAGCGACAAGCAATGGAGAACGAGGGTGGATTTGCATTCTCATTGGATGACATTGAGGATGATCCTGAGGAGGAGTCATTGGCAGTGCCAGAGCCACCGGTAGTAGCCTCTGCATCCAGGATGGAGGTTGAGGAGCCACAGCAGATGCCTACAACTACAGCCGCTCCCGTAGTGAGAACACTGAGAAATACTAGACATGGGAAGAGGAAGATGTGAATTTGTAAAAGCTGAAATATATTAATGTTGTATTTACTTTCAGTTTTACAAAAACAATTTGCTATTTTCATTTTGTTTCAAACTATTAGTATACTATCAGCGTATTGAGCATTCCACATGGGGATGCGATTTTGTATCTAATTTTCTTTCAAATCAATCAAATATAACTAGACTCGGCTTGTTTCTTCTATGTTCTCATTTTATTGACTCATTGGATGCATCTTATCATTGAATTTTGCAAAAAAAATGTGATTTTAATGAAGTTTAAGCAATTTTTTAAGTTGCCGAGTTTTTTCCGAACTTTTGCCGAGTTTTTTCCGTACCATATTTTCCGGGCTTGGCGAGTTTGCAACTATGGTTGAGAATGCCGTTATTGCATAAACCCATGTTCGAGATTTTCTCAGAAAAATTGCTCAGAAGCTCTAAAACCCTGCTGCGGTTGCCAGTGAAAAGTCTTTACATATTAGGCTAAGGATTTTTCACAATTTGGCGTTGTGAGTTGTCTTAGAATCATTTTCCGGACCAAAACCCATGTCTCAAAATTTTTGGTGAAAATCATCCTCCGACAGGGTATTTTTAGCCTCACTAGGAGCCATTTTTGCTTTCTGGAGAAAGTTGTTAGAACATAGCCGTGTTCACAGTCAATGGGCAAGTTTCTCAGAAGGCGGTTCAACTAGACTAAATTCAAGACCAAATCGTTCTTAATTTAGGTTTTCATCAGAGCAGTTGACAATGAAGCGTTAAGTTGCAAAAGGAATAGAGATCACTTCATTTACGAAACCGCCAAAGTCACTCAGGTCCTGTGCCATTATCTTCGTGAAGATGGTACCTACGCTGATCTTAATGAAGTACAAGCTGAGTTCGAAAAGCTGATTCGTGATAACCTTGCGGGAGATCCTATGGCGGCTAAGTTGGAGAATATTTCAATTATTTCAGCTAGTTTCAGAAAGGCAACTGAAGATGTCAGAGCATACATCTGATCAAGAAATGGCGAGAAGAGGCCCGGAAAAGCGGATGAGTAGTTTTGGATAGCATCAAAGTGCCAGACGACAGAGAGATTGATGAGTTCTTGGTCGAAGTGTTAGACTGAGATGGCATGGAGTGATCTGCCAATTGGAACCTGCAGTTAATTTCGAGGGTTGAGTCATGAGTAGCAGTTAACTCGACTTTCAGTCTTGAGTTCACTTGTTTTCATACATGCTATCTCTTCCTTGGGATTATCTTCACAGGAGTTAGGGTTAGGGTTTCCAGTTAACTGAGGGTAGTGTCCAGTTAACTTTGCTTTAAATAAGGACGTGCATGCTTGCACATTGTCCATTTAGGATTCAAATATCTTTGGTTAAGCGATGGTAGTTTTTGAGTTAAGCTGTATAGATTCTTTATTAAAGGTTTAGCAATAAATCTTGCATTACGTACCAAAAGGTATGGCCCGACTCAAGGTGATTTTAGGGTTCCCTACACCTTTTGATGTCTATAAATAAGAGCTTTTGCTCATTTGTAATTAACTTTTGCACGAGAGAGGAATATATGTTGTGCCTACCTTGCCTTCAATATTGCTCATTTTGTATCTGTTCATGCGCTTTTGCTGTTATAATGAATTGTTATGCCACATAGGGTTTCATGCAATTGTGATGGTGAATTCTTTCCTTAGTTAGATCAAATCTGTTTTTGTGTTCAATAAACTTGTTCAGATTGAGATGATAGTTGCGCCACCTTGCCTTCAAGTAGAGAATCTGCACTTGGTTATCGTGTGTTGTTGTAAACAATAAACTTGTTCGGATTGAGCTGATAGTTGTGCCTCCTTGCCTTCAAGTTGAGAATCCGTATTCAGTTTATCGTGTAATGTTGTTGCCAATAAACTTGTTTAGATTGAGTTGATAGATGTGCCACCTTGCCTTCAAGTTGAGAATCTATACTCGTTTATCGTCTGATAGTTATCCCCGCTCCATTTTCTCATGCTCTGTTTTCTTGAGGAAACTGGATAGATTTTAAGTAATTGGCATAGTTGTAGTTAGTAGTCTGCGAAACCAGAAAATACTCAGCTGCAACGTATATAGTTTTCGAGAAAGCCTTGTACCTCTACAGCTGAAACAAAAAGACAGGATTTAGTTTAGTTTACTTTCCTTTTCAAAGCACTTTTGTCAAGCACAATGAGGGAGCTTCCCCTCCTAATTTGAAGAGCACTCATTGCGTAGTGTGCATAGCTGTTCGTACCAACTCTTACTCCAGAGGTGCTAGTTGATGCATGGCTTACGTGTTTAGAGACATTCACCTTACTTCATGTATATTCCTATTCAGAATGGGAGTTCATATTGCACACACTTGTGGTGTTGTTTCTTCCCAAGGAGAGAAATGTTGTTCAACATTCATGGATCATCTTCAACATCCAGCGTCAAGCATCTACCAACACTACAGGCATCATTTTAAGGGGAGGCTGCATGGTTTCTCTTTTACTATCAATTTTGGGAGGAAGTAAAATATTCCGACGAATTTTTTTTTCCAAATTTTTCAATAGCAGTTTACAAACAAAGCGCCTGCGGTAAAGGTTAGATCCCTAAACCAAAACAATCTTTGAAACAACTCTAGCGAGGGAATGTACACGGGGATCAATGGAGGCAAGGTGTAGGCATTAGTCGAGGATCTGACGAAGCAGTGGAAGGAACTCTAGCCAGAATGGCCGATGATGAGCATATGGTGGAGGATTTTCTACACTACAAGTACTAAAGAAAACTCAACACCAAGTATGTGCTACCCAATCCAGTATGGAATTGAGGCGACCATATGGCGGAGTGCTAAGAATTACAATGCTTTGAAGGGAAATAAGCTAGATTGCTGAAAGTACTCGACACCCAGAATGTGCTTTCTAACCCGGAGTGGGAAAGGAGCTACCATAGGGCAGAGGTAAAGGAAATACAATTGCAGTTACTGAATGTGAAGTTGAGCAGTACAAATCATGATAAGCAAGAATAACAACTGCTATCAGAACTACTGTCAGCTTACAATATGAAAGATAAGACCTTGCTATCAATGTGAATCACGAGATAAATAGAGTTGCAACAATATATATGGAGTTTCCTTCACTGAATAATAAAGCTTAGATCAAAAACTCAATTATTAGAGCCAACCTGACAATCTGATTTGTGACAGTGCTGTTTTCCACATGCACCAACAGTAGCCCTGAAACTCACAAATTCACTCACAACTTGCTCCAAACTCACTCAAATTTCATGAAACGAAATGCATAAAGATCCTAGTATGATGGCGACCAAATTAGAACAGTGAAACTCACTCAAAAGACCTTATGTTATTTATGCACGAAAATCAATGCAAGGACAGATGGTACGGCCCAGCAAGAAGTTCGACCTGCTTTTAAAAATCCAAAACTTCACTAAAAAATCTACAAACTGGAGAAAAGGGTCGCCCCTACCAGACAGAGAGAAATAGATAGTACCCAGAAGGATTTTTTTGATAATTTTTGACTTATGAATAAAAAGGACAATCTGCTATACTACAAATGCAATTTCCAGAATTTCTCTAACATGCATAAATCTGAACTAGAAAGCCACAAGCTGATTACAATGCACAAATCCCAATGCAAGACTCTCAAACTACACTATCTCGCCACTAGTCGCTATCTTTCAAGCGAGCAGCAATGCCAAGCTAGGAGGCGTACATTCCTCGAAGCAATCCCAAAGCCAATCCGGCAGCATAACATTCCTGTAGACAAAAGATACTGAAAAGAGAACCAAAGGCTTCCTTTTATAATTTGTCGTTGACCTTCTCGAAACCCTAATCTTCTTTTCTGAGTCAAACCCTAATCCTCCAAAAGATGGCATCCCTTTCTTCAAAGCTCAATTTTGACTTTTTTTAAATAAATTCATCACATTAATAATGGCGTCCAATATTAAGGCTTTAATTCAACCTTAATAATTATAAAATTATTTCAATGATGGCGCCACCCCTTAAAGACCACCTTTTAAAACATCATTAAGTTAAGAGACTAGGCCAAGGGGGTAATATAACATTAAAATAATGTTATTTAAGTGAAATGAACTTATCTCTCTGAAACTGCATCCCGAGGCCAGAATCTGAATAAACCAATTGAGTCGACTGAAGAGGAAAGTCAACTGTGCCGAGACCAAAAAGACCACTGCCAGAAATAGAATTTACTAAAAATAGTAAATTCCTAAAATTGCTCAGAATGCCAAGAACAACATATCACTGCGAAGCTCTCTGAAAACCCAGAAAGAATCCACCATTGAAACAACCAACCTCAAGCAAGAGCATCCTTCGAAACATGAAACCCTAATTTCACCTTGAGATAGCCTCTGGTCTCAAAATAGGCTAACTTGATCCTTGGATAGATCATGCTTTCGAGAAGGGACATTCACAGTCCTAAGGCCCAACCACTACCAAAGGCCGAGCTGTTAGTAGGGGCTACCGAGTGTTAAGGCGACAACTAGGGAGGAATGCTACCACGAAGCCACCCAAGGAGGAGAATCACGGTCTTCGCCATAGCCAGCCGGACGTGGCCGAGGACACACCAGTAAGCGCCGCGAGGGGGACATTCTGACCCACCTGCGCTCGTAGATCTCGACCAGAGACCCTGCGACTCTGATACCACCTAAGGCCCAACCACTACACCAAAAGGCCGAGCTGTTAGTAAGGATGGCTACGAGGGGTGTTAAAGAGACAACTAGGGAGAATCTTTCACCACGAAGCCACCCACTTGAGAATCGGGGTCTTACACAAACCGCCCGGACACATGGCGCCCGGGGGCCGCACCTTGTGCGGGGACATTACAGGGCATTTCCTCACATGGAGTTCATCACTTCACAGTTTCTCAGGAGATCACATGACCTCTATTTTCTCTCGTATGGGTAGAACTTTCGTTGTACTTTATGCTAGAAGTAGTCCTTGGGGGATCATCATGATTCCTCCATCTATCACTTATCTTCTTCACTTGTGCATTTCATTTCCTTGCATCATTTCTCTTTTGGAGAGGGGTTTTTATTTCCCACTGGGTTTTTCTCCTTTACTCCACTTTATGAGATATTTGTACATGAGCACCTAACATGGCCTTGTAGTCGGGAATCATCAATAGTACATACATTACTCCCTAAGTTGCACTTAAAGGGGGTTGTCAATATAAATAGTGTCATTATCTACCTAGTTAGTTAATCACCTTTCTAGGATTGACCTATTCGCACCTAGCTTAAGTTTTCTTAGGTTTCTTTTGCTTTTGTCTCACTCCATAACATTGAGACATGTGTCCTCATGACTTGAGACACCTATTGACACTTGCTCACCCACTTGTCATGTGAGCTCACAAGTGTCCCACCTTTGGAGGGGTAGTTAGAGTTTCACTCCTACCTTCTCACCTCCTCATCCTTGCCTATATATGCAAGGCTTGATCATTGCATTATACACTCTTCATTTCATATTTGGTAGACATGCTATTGTGCACATTTTATTCACTCGTGGAAGTTCTTTCATGCTCTCTTTGATCTTGGCATTCTCCAACAAGTAATCTAGGACAGATGAATGATGTTGCAAATGCTAGGCTTGTTGTACAATATTTTTAGGGAATTACTACAAATTGGTGGCATGCCGAAGATGATTCTACAAAAGGTGTTCTAATATTTGTTACCAATAATCCAATGCAAAATCTTAATAATTTGCTCATAAATGAATTCTACCCTAAAATGCATGACAAAAAAGAAAGACAATTCAAACTATCATGACAATGAAATGTTGTTACTTAAAAGATTTTGAAGAAATAATCTAACAATTTTAGGAAGTTGACCTACAATATGAAAGTTTCTCAGCTCAATTTTACAAAATTCAAATATCTTGAAGGTCTTCCATATCAAATCTATGATAAACTCATGTATTATCTTCATATAAGGAGTCTCAAGTTTTCTGCTACACCCATTAGTGATATCATATAGTTTGCTTGCGATAAAATTCTAAAATTCATCAATGATTGCAAAGATATCCAGAAAATTATTGCACAATAAGCCAAATACTTGCTCCCCAGTTTCTTGAAACACAACAATATGGATGCAACCCTTTCACCAAGGAAGAAAGCACACCAAATGCCAAAGGACATACAAGTTTTTTTACCAACGGCATGTAGTTAGCAAAAATTCCTATTAGTTTTATTTTACTTTTTTGGTAGTCGGCATAATTAGTTTATCAAATGTAAGTTGTTGCTCTTGGTAGTTGCCAATGGTTGGAAGTTCTCAACAATTGTTGACCACTTTAAATATTTCTATTGTACTTGTGAAAGGGGACCACATGTTTTGAGATTCCCTAAACTATTTTGTATAAGGATATGAATGAAATACATTGAGATATATTTATGCAATTGTTGGTATGAGTTCTTTGTAGTTTTTGGTATACATTTATTTTGTTTACTCAGGTATATTCAAGTATATTGAATTAGGCAACAAATATTTGGCGCCATTGCCTACAAGATGTTGGGTTCAGTACAAAATCAGGTTGGTGAAAATGGCCATATAAATAGGGAAGTCAACAGAAGAAGCAATGCAATCTAATGAAGAAAGAGAAGATGACCTTACACAAGATCTTGTAAATTTGTGGGACATATCCACAAAGGAGCATGTAAGGAGGGAAGCTATGAGGAGACAAATACCACAAAATGGAATTTGGGATAACCTGCAAGTAAACGAAGAAGTAGATCATCTCTTGAACTGTCTTCCAAGACTCCTTGCATGACATTTTATAATTTTACAAGATTTGTGTGCAAAAAGAGAACAAGAAAAACGTTGTCAACAAATACTCCAATGCTACAAAGAAAGGAATCGACGAGAAGAACATAGCACTAACCGATGATGTAATTCTTAGAATTAATGCCATTACATCAGAACAAGGATGGGAAAAGATTACAAAGCAGTCATGAGCCATTAGAACAAAAATTCAAATAGTCCCTGAGAATAAGGGAACAAAGGGATTGAAGAAGATTGAGGGGAATAGTTGAAGAGACAGAATGGTTGTTAACCGAAATTCTAAGCCAATCTTGAGAATGAAGTAAAAGTCGATGCATCAGTTGAAACCGTACTCGAGAAAAGAAAAAGACTTCCACAACAAGAGAATACACAAAGGTAGAGTGGGAGGAAATAGAAAGGCATCTACCACTCCCGATGAAGCATACATGGATCTTGTTGGCCAAGCCGAGAAATCATCAATACAATCACCACTAGAAAGAAGAGTGGGAGGGAGAGTCCACAAAATCACTATTAGAAATCAATTATATATTTCCAACCCTTATTCTCTATGTTACCAGGTTCCTCAAAAAAGGACCTCGTGCCCACTCCTGGAGCGTTTGAGTATGGGAGCGGCCTAGGGAGCGCCTGGGAGTGCCCAGGCAGCCCTGGGTTCTCTGTGGCTCCTTCTTGGGCACTCCTAGGCACTCCCAGGGCACTCCCAAGGTGCTCCCAAACACTCCCAAGCAGAAAATGTTAATTTGAATCACTGAAATTAATATGCTTGTGCAAAAATTGTTAATTTCCTATTGTGCAATATTCTGTAACAATTTCTAGAAGAAGCATCCGAGTTTCTAGGAGGGTTGCAACCTATCATTGACTGATTTGATGCATCTAAACACCTTTGTACAACTTATTTGTCTATTTGTTCTGGCCATACCTATATTGAGTTTGAGCCATATATCAATCAGGATCTGTCATGTCCCAGAAATCGTGACATTTAGATAATAAAGAAGCATAATTAAAAATATTTAACCATTTGATATTACCTAATTATAATTGTCCAAAACAATATTATAATTATGGACATTATAAATAACATTATGATATAATAGATATTAAAGTATCTAAAATTAATATAAAATATAAACATGAAATAATATTATAATTATGATTATAAATATAATGAATAATATAATATACACAAGAAAATCTAAATAATCAAATATAAATGGAAATTATGATTGTTATATAGAAACTAATAAATATAACTAATACTATAAATAAATATAAATAATATTACAAATAAATTAAAAATAAAATAGTAAAATATAATACACATCAAAACAAAAAAATAAAATATAATTTGAGATATCATTAAGGAATGTTTAACTAAAGGTCATGTCCATTTGTGGGGTTATCTCTATTCAAAGAGATGCCTCTCTTCATGGAGGTATAAGGATATAAAATAAGTTGTGGGATGTGGAGAAGAGGTAGAAGAAAAAGGAAAATGATATATTGAATACACATCAGATTTTAAGAAGAAGATAGAAGAATGAAGGAATGAAGATATAAAAAGGAGATCTATCAATAGTGTGTAGAGAACAATAAAAATAGAAATTAGAAAGGTTTTAGTTTTGAAAGGCAGCAATCCTTTCAAAAGGTTGTGTCTCTTCTAATGAATGTCTCTTTTCAAAAAGATACATCTTTTCATTTGAATGTGGAGATATAAAAAGAGAAAGAATGAGATATGTATAGGGAGGAAGAAGGAAATAGAGAATAGAGTGGGAAACAAGAGATAAAATATAGGCTTCGGATCATCCAAATTTTATAAAGACGGACAAATGGAAAGTAGATAAGTATTTTTATGAATATAAGGAGATAAGTATTTTTATGAATTTAAATAATAAGTTAGATAAATGTTTGTACATTTAGCTAATGGTGTTGATAAATACGTCATGGATTTAAATAATAGTCTAATTAATAGTAATTCATACATGATGCTATTTATTTAATGTTATCTATTTTTTATTGATTACATGGGGAATAATAAATCATGCATGCTACTAGTTATCTTATAACATTGCTGATATGTTACGCTCCATTGACATTATTGTATGTAATTACATATGATTATATGATAAAGATACAAGTGTAGCAATTATTGAGCCTTATAAGTAATTGTGATTATTTGATAGAAAAATGAATAAATTTATGAATGTCTTTATCCTATGATTGATTAGGAAAAGGAGAAAAGGAACGCAGTATGAACACTAGACCATCATAAAAGGATATCTTTAAGAAATCAAGGAAGATTTAGGGTAACCAAAATGGGGACATTACAGTGGTATCAGAGCATCTTTCCTGCCATCCTGTGTGTGCTTGAGCTACTTGTGTACTTGCTTGAGCTACTTGCTTGCTTGCTTGAGCTGGTTGCCTACTTGCTTGAGCTAGTTCCTTGCTTACTTGAGCTACTTGCCTACTTGCTTGAGTTGGTTTCCTACTTGCTTGAGTTGGTTGCTAGATTGCTTGAGCTACTTGCTTACTTGCTTGAGCTGGTTGCCTACTTGCTTGAGTTGGTTGCTTGTATGCTTGAGCTACTTTCTTGTCTACTTAAGCTACTTTCCTACTTGCTTGAGCTGGTTGCTTGTGTGGTTGAGCTGGTTGAGTTGCCTACTTGTCTACTTGAGCTACCTGCCTATGTCCTTGTGTTGCTTGTTTCCTTCTTTAGCTACTTGCTTGTGTGCTTGAACTACTTGAGTTACCTCCTCTAGATGATGAAGGACAACTTATCTGAGAGCTAAAATTTATCTTAGACACCAGAGAAAGGACATTGAGAAATAGGATCAATATCAAAACTCTAATCAAGTGGAAGGGACTTCCTAAAGAAGATGCTACATGGGAAAGAAAATAAACCATCAAAGCATTTAGAGATAAAAAAAGTCAAGAAGGTGGCATCATTGGCTGGGAAATAAGAGGTTCCTACAAATCGAAGTGGTATGTAAACTTGCCAAAGACAAAGGTATACTCTATAAACATATAGGAACACATTATGATGTGTATAGATCAGGTATGCCTTGTAACCATTGAATGTAATTACTTTACGTTGACATTCATTAACCTTATCATAGCTATCGTATGTAAGTGTAAAATAAGTATCAAGATATATATATGTATAAATAGATAAATACACATATGTTATTTTGAATTAGACAACTACTGAGATCATGATGATCTATTCCATCATAAATATTGTGTGAGGTAACCACATGAAACAACCATTGAAGGGGAGAAGAATAAAATGGGACAAAATCATTTGATATTCTGATCACCAAGGATCGGGGCTCGAAGGCAAGAGGAATCTGCAGGTAAGTATAAAAGAAAATATTTAATAAATTTAAATAATGAGTTCGATAAATACATCATGAATTTAGATATTAATTTTTAGTAAATATATCTTGATATTAAATGATAATGTGGTAGAATAAGAATTTATATATAATGATATTTATTCTAGTTGATGTCACTCATTTCTATTGATGTCATTTTGGAATAATAAAGTTATACATGCTACTATTTATTCTTAATCTTATAGAATTACTGATATTTTAATTTTGAATTGAATACCTAACTATATTATTGTGATATATTCTATCATAATGTCTCTCACATGAAGTGTATTTCATATTTTCATAAAAAATTTGTAACATCAAACAAACATGTAGAAAGTTAAGGGAGGGAACCTATAGGTTGAACAAGTACTAGTTCTCCTCTAGGTATGCCACTCCCCAAATCGAATGACCAAGAGTCATGCCATCGGGAGCCAAGGGGGTGATATCCACTATTGGGCTTAGAGAGAGTATCTACGAGCCTCCTATGGATTCCTCTCCTCTAAACTATCGCATGTTTAACTTGAGGAATTCTCCAACATAGTTGGGAGATGATGAGGATGGATAAGGAAAGCAGGTACAAGTGTATCCCCTAAGTACACCACTCCTCAGATCAGATGACTGAGTATCATGCCATCAGGAGCCAGGAGGGATGGTATATCCGCTCTTGGGCTTAGGAAAGATTGCTTCGGGCAGACTTATCCTTCTCATCCAATCCATTACTATGATAGAGTCCTAAAGTTGGTGTAATTTGACTTATTTGTGCAATGGAAAAATTAGATTTTCATTTTAATGTGTTGTATGGTAAATAATAATTCTTATATGTTTTATATGTTTTATATGTACATGATGTGGTTTGTCTTATATAATTGTATTTGTGCTTGAGTGTATACTCTATATTTGAGTGAATACTTTATGACTTATGATTGTATTTGAGTGTATACTCTGTAACCTTGTATTGATATTTGAGTGCATAGTCTATAACTTGTATTTGAATTCAAGATGTATATTGTATTCAAGTGTACACCATGTGACTTATGTGTATTCCAGTATATTCAAGTTGTATACTCTGTGACTTACATGTACTTCAAGTATATTTCTTTCCCTAAGTATAATTATATGATTTATATGCCTTGTGTGTAATATATTGCTTGTCGCTTATGTGTGTATTCATCTTACATTGTTTGTCTTACTCTGCATATTTATAAGTGTATTTCATGTATTTTTATGCTTCATGTGTAATATGTGATTATGCTCTACACATGTATTCATGTTTACTTCATACTTTGTATCTTGTATGCATTTATGATTACTATAAAGTCTACATGACTAATCTGTGGATAACTTTCTGATGTTTCTTTCATGATGGGTGTGTTTTCAGCATGTCTACTTGAGATTCACAAGCATACCCCATGCTTTATATATTCAAGTGTGAATACTTCATACCTTATGTATTTGACCCTATGTTCCAAGTTGATGTATGCTCCATGTATTTATTCATGCTTGTACTTCATGCTTTATTTCTTACATGTATTCAAATGTATGATTAATATCTTATAAGCGTGCTTCATGCCTAATGTGTTTTAACATGTTCACTACATGAGTATATTTCTGTTATGTTCTTTTTCTTGAGTGCATATTTCTGATTGAACATGTACACTTCTTCAAGTGTTTTGTATACCTTGAGTGTATTAACGTGCCTTGTATTTCCTAAGTGTATGCATCATATCTTGTGTTTGTTATATATTTGATGTACCTTCAGCATGATTATTCATGAAATATTTATGTGTGATTAATTCATGTTTTCCGAGATCCTTCATACATGAGTGCCCTCTTATTACCTTGAATATGCTTCGTAATGTCTTGTTTTCTTATGCTTGTATTTCTGATGTGATTCTGGCTTACAATATCTTATGTGCATACCACATGACTATTTCATGTATGATAATTTTCTCCATGTATATATTTCATGAGTTTGTGATATGTTTCACCTCTTTTGTATATTTAGATACTTGCTTATGTCTCAATTTTTTTAACATATTTGCTTCATGAATACTGTTCTCATATATGTCGGTGTTTGATTCATATCTCATGTGTATTTGAATTCAATTCAAAGACCTGCATGTGTAGACATTTGTGGCGTTTGTATTCGAGTGAATGATTCATGCCTTGAGTGATTGCTTCATGATTTATGTGTACATTATTAAGCATATTATATGATTATGATTCATACCCTAAGTGTATTCAAGTGTGGCTTACTTTATGATTTATGTATGATCATTTGAATACTCTGTGACTGATATTCATGTATCTTACTTGTATTCATGTGTATGTCTTGCGACTTGCGTGCATTCACACTTTGCAACTTAATGGGTGTTTATGGGTATATTTTTTAACCGACATGTGTTTTGGTATATACTATGTGTCGTTATGTGTATGCTTCATTAATAATTTCCTTGTGTTAGCTTCATTCCTGATGTGTTTTCAAACAAGATCACTCCTTGTTGTCTTATGCTTGAAAGATTAGTTAAAATTTTGTTTGCCTAACCACTTCTTGAGTGAGGTGCTATGACTATTGAAGTGAAATATGTTTTTAATTGTGGTTGCTTGAGGACAAGTAATCTTTGGGTGGGGAGGATTGTCATGTCCCCGAAATCGTGACATTTAGATAATAAAGAAGCATAATTAAAAATTCTTAACCATTTGATATTACTTAATTATAATTGTCCAAAACAATAATATAATTATGGATATTATAAATAACATTATGATATAATAGATATTAAAGTATATAAAATATAAACATGAAATAATATTATAATTATGATTATAAATATAATGAATAATATAATATACACAAGAAAATCTAAATAATCAAATATAAATGGAAATTATGATTGTTATATAGAAACTAATAAATATAACTAAAACTATAAATAAATATAAATAATATTACAAATAAAGTAAAATAAAATAGTAAAATATAATACACATCAAAACAAAAAAATAAAATATAATTTGAGATATCATTAAGGAATGTTTAACTAAAGGTCATGTACATTTGTGGGGTTATCTTTATTCAAAGAGATGCCTCTCTTCATGGAGGTATAAGGATATAAAATAAGTTGTGGGATGTGGAGAAGAGGTAGAAGAAAAAGGAAAATGATATATTGAATACACATCAGATTTTAAGAAGAAGATAGAAGAATGAAGGAATGAAGATATAAAAAGGAGATCTATCAATAGTGTGTAGAGAACAATAAAAATAGAAATTAGAAAGGTTTTAGTTTTCAAAAGGCAGCAATCCTTTCAAACGGTTGTGTCTCTTCTAATGAATGTCTCTTTTCAAAAAGATACATCTTCTCATTTGAATGTGGAGATATAAAAAGAGAAAGAATGAGATATGTATAGGGAGGAAGAAGGAAATAAAGAATAGAGTGGGAAACAAGAGATAAAATATAGGCTGTGGATCATCTAAAATTTATAAAGACAGGAAAATGGAAAGTAGATAAGTATTTTATGAATATAAGGAGATAAGTATTTTTATGAATTTAAATAATAAGATAAATGTTTGTACATTTAACTAATGATGTTGATAAATACGTCATGGATTTAAATAATAGTCTAATTAATAGTAATTCATACATGATGCTATTTATTTAATGTTATCTATTTTTTATTGATTGCATGGGGAATAATAAATCATGCATGCTACTAGTTATCTTATAACATTGCTGATATGTTACACTCCATTGACATTATTGTATGTAATTACATATGATTATACAATAAAGATACAAGTGTAGCAATTATTGAGCCTTATAAGTAATTGTGATGATTTGATAGAAAAATGAATAAATTTATGAATGTCTTTATCCTATGATTGATTAGGAAAAGGAGAAAAGGAATGCAGTATGAACACTAGACCATCATAAAAGGATATCTTCAAGAAATCAAGGCAGATTTAGGGTAATCCCAAAATGGGGACATTACACATTGTATATTTTATGGCATGTACTAAAATTTTATGATATATATATATATATGATCATTTATGTTTGATTGTTTATGCTTAGATGGCAATGTGATTTATCAAATAATCTTTATAAGGCTATTTGATAAATGTCTCCATGATCTAACATGTGATCTAATTAAATCTATCTTATTTTTTCTTTAGATGCAACATTATGATTAAGTATGTTATGCTAAATTAAATGCACCTATGGTCTAATTAAAGAACATTAAATGCATATAAGGATCTAATCTAACACAACATACAAGATTAACTTGTATAGTATGGAACCTAAAGTAACCACCTAAAATTAATTTAAATAATTACTTTAGTATTCAAGACACACAAATGATTGTTTGTCAAGAATGAAGCAATGCAAGAGAACATATAATATCACTACTACCTCTAACACCACTACTTTATCATTCACAATATTCAAGAAGATTAGAGATAATACGGGTGCAAACGTGTGGCATTAATATATTCTTTAAGAGGTGTACCATCCATTTCTATTAACGTGTAAGCTCCAGACCCAGAACTTTCATCAAGTATGTAAGGTATTAACCAATTAGGGTTGAATTTTCCTTTTTCAGTTGGGGTGGCATTGACGTTACATTGATTCTCAAATAACAAAAAATTACCTTTATTAAATGCATGAGGAATAACATTATCATTGTAACTACATTGCATTCTTCTAGAATAAGCTTGGAGATGCTCAAGAGCACTGATGTGTTGCTCATCAAGCATTTCAAGCTGATGCAATCATTATTATTTATAAGTATTGTCATCAATAAGGCCTTGAAGAGTGATTCTTAATAAAGGAATCTCTAACTCCAAGGGCATTATTTCCTTGGTACCATAGACAAGTTTATAAGTATTATTTTTAGTTGACCTTCTAATAATAGTATGATAGGCCCATAACACATATTTCAACTACGTGTGCCAATCCTTATTATGTTTGCTTACTATTTTCCTTAAGATTTTCGCAAGTCTTATTAGTTGATTCAGCTTTACCATTGGATTATAGGTAGTAGGGTGTTGTTAAATGATGTTGAATGTTAAATGTCTAACATTCAACATCTAGATTACGTGTTGCTTTAACTTTGGTCACCCTACTACTTTAACATTCAACATTGTTTTTCCAATTATGTTGCTCACTTTAATTGTTGGAATTCGAAAGTGAGCAATAATGTGTTATAATATGAAATGACATACTACATCGGTAGTTGTTGAACGAAGGGGAATGGCTTCTACCCATTTTGTAAAATAGGTTGTTGTGGTAATTATGAATGCATGTTCGACTGTAGAAGTTGGTGAAATTTTTCCAATAAGATCCAAACCCCATACCGAGAATGGCCAAATAGGAACTTGGGCATGAAGCTCAAAAGAAAGAGTGTGAATCAAATTGCTATGCTCTTGAAATTTATGACATTTCTTAAAATATTCAAAGCAATCTTGTTCCATGTTCCTCTAATAGTATCCTATGCGGATTAACTTTTGAACTAATGATCTTCCTCCAAAATGTCCTCCACAAGCACCTACATGAGCTTCCACAAGTTCTATGAGGATATTGGATTGTTTAAGGCATCTAAGTAAAAGACTATCAAAGCACCTTCTATACAGTACATCAGCAAGGATTATATGTCTAGATGCAAGTTTTTGAAGGCGGGCTCGAATATTCTTAGTTGTAAGCTCAAGAAAGGTACCCTCTTTTAAATAATCAAATATTGGTGCATACCATTCACTAGAGCTTTCCATGGTGGTTGATAACACTTCTTCGACTTTAGATTCTATTGATGGTTTCATGATTGTATGGACAATGAATGCGAAATCTTTTGAAGGATCCTAAGGAGATATAAGGGAAGTCACACTTGCCATTACATCCACATGTTGATTATCTTTACGTGGGATGTTATCAATGGTAAATGAATCAAATATTTCTAACAAAGCCATTGTGAGATCCTTATATTTTGATATTTTTTCATGCTTTGCTTGATAGTTTCTATTTATTTGCTTAATGACTAATTTTGAATCACCGAATATTTTAATATTTCGAGCTCTTAGAGTTAAAGTAGCACATAATCCAAAAATTAATGCCTCATACTTTGTTGTGCTGTTTGTGCATAGGAAGTTTAAGTGATAGGACAAGGGAATAGGCTTCCCTTCAGGAGGGACTATTATAATCCCTACATCAGAGCCAGTTCTACACTTAGAGCTGTTAGAGTATAATTCCCATGTTTCTTCATCTTTCTGAATAGTCAACACATTCTCGTTAGGGAATGAGTCTATATTAGGTAATGCTAAGAGAGAGGGAGCATAAACTAATTGGTCAATCAAGGCTTATCCTTTAATTGTTTTTTGTGAGACAAACTTAAGATCAAACTTAGTTAACAAGATAACCCACTTAGCTAAGCTTCCCAATAAATCTGTTTTAGCGAAAAGATGTTTTAAAGGATTGAATTTCATCATCACATGTATTACAACATTCATTAAGTAATTTCTCAATTTACTAGTAGTGAATATAACAACCAAACATTGTTTTTATATTGTTGAGTATCGTGTTTCATAATGAATTAGAGTTTGACTAATGTAATAAACAAGATGTTCTTTACCATTTTTGTCTTCTTGACCCAACAATGCTATGGGAGCATGGGTTGATGCTATTGTATAAAAGATGAACAGTTTGTTTTGCATAGAGGGTTGTAAAATAGGTGGAGTAGCAAGGTAATCTTTCAAACTCTCAAAATCCTATTTTCAATCCTTATTCCAATTAAACTGAACCTCTTTCTTAATAAGATGTGTAAAGGGTAATGTTCAGTCCGCTAGGGATGCTATAAAACAACAGATAGCCCAATTCTTCCTTGTATAGTGCACAATTGAGAAATATTTCTAGGAGGTGGCATATTAACTATAGCTTCAATTTTCTTTGTATCCACCTCAATGCCTCTGTGAGATACTATAAAACATAAAAAAATTCCACTATCTATGCCAAAGACACACTTTTTCATATTCAATCTCATGTTATATTTTTGCATTCGCTCAAAGATTTTTTGAAGGATATTCACATTGTATTGTTGATTTAAAGATTTGGCTAAAATATAATCAACATAATCTTCCAAAATCTTATGTATGTAATCATGAAATATCAATATCATAGCTCGTTGATATGTTGCACCTACGTTCTTCAATCCAAAAGGCATGAAGTTACCCAACAAAATGTTCCCCAAGCTATAGTAAATGTTGTTTTGTATTGATCTTGAGGGTTGATAAAGATTTGATTATATCCAGAAAATCCATCCATGAATGACAACAAAGCATGTCTTGTAGTGGAGTACACTATCATGTCAATATTAGGAAGGGGAAAATCATCTTTTAAAGATGCTTTATTTAAATCATGAAATTCCATACACATCTTAATATGATTATCAAGTTTTGTGACTACATCGATGTTCAAGATCCAAGGAGAATAATCTATAGCCTGCATATAAAATCAGCTTCAAGGAGTTTCTCAATCTTGGCCTTAACTAATAAGGCTATCTTAGGATTCATCTTTCGTATCTTTTGTCAGACTGGTTTAGAATTTTTTGCAAGGACTATGGTGTGTTCACTATCTTAGCATCAATTCCTGGAATATCCGAATAAGTCCAAGCAAAAAGTTTGGGAAAGTCATGAAGTAAAGTTGCATGGTCTTCTTGTTCATCTTCAACAAGGCACTTTCCTATCTTAATCACTTTTTCTTCATTAGTGATATCCATCATTATCTTAATTGTATCTCCCAAAGGAAGTGTGATTTTTTTTGGGAATTTAGGATTGTATTCTTCATTGTCTTTATCAAATTCATTACTTTTGTTTTCTCCATCTTCTTGATTAGCACTAATTATAGGACATGTAACTCATTTATTTTTAGGAGTAAATTGATTTTGATAAAATTCTAACATTTCTTTCAAGGCTTCATCATCTTCAAAGTATTCCAATGATTCTTTAGAATTTGTATCAATCAATTCAAGATGCTTCAAGGTGAGAGTTGTTTCAGGGTTACACATGATGATGTTGATGTTTAAGGACTATCTTTTCATTGCTTGTGTTATCTTAGAAGGGAAATACCCCAAACCAATTTTTTTTCTTATGTGTTAGGATCTATAGGAACATGGATGCCTTGTTCTTTCCTTCCACATCCTCTTCCACTATAACTGAATTGTTTCAGAAGCTTGTAACCTTTTCCATAAACTTTCTCCATTTCTTTCAACTTTGGTGGTTGTTGATAGTCTATCTCATCAAAGTTTATTGTATAGCTTGTGTCTTCTTCTAGAGTAGATGAGATAGATGCTTGTGAGTTTTCATTTGAATTCTATGTTGACATTACCATTAGTTTCTTTTTTTTTTAGTTTCTTTTGTTGTGATTATGTATTCTCCCATAAATGAAGGTGTGAACTCTAAGGAACCCCAATTATCTTCCAATAACTTAGACACTTTTTCCATCTCTTGTTTCTCTTCTTTCATAGGTTCTATGTTCAAAGTTAGAATTTAATGTGTTTAGAGGGATTTTCGTTCCTTTTTTAACTTGTAAGCTACTTTCAAGCTCAAGGTCTATTTCAACTTGGTATACTTTATTGCTATAGACATACTTCATGATATGATGAAGAGTTAAAGGAATTGCATTCATCTCATGAATCCAAGGTCTTCCTTAAAGGAGATTGTATGAAAGATCATGAGGCATAACATGAATAGGAGTTTGTAAGGTAGCCATTCCAACTATAACAGGCAAAGTAATCACACCAATCAGTTGCTTTCCTACATTTTCAAATGCTCGAATTGATAAGAAATCAGGTTCAATTCTTGATTTATCCACACCAAGTCAATCCAAAAGGGTCACACTACACAAATTAAGGGTGAAGACATTGTCAACAAGGGTTCTTTTATTACCAACCCATTATAGATAGCTATTATCATGAAGGAATCATTTTTCTTTCTCATTTCCAAAGGAGGTAACTCATGGTGATGAAAAGTAATGTCTATGTTAACCACATTCATTCCTTTTATTAGAGTTGCCACATCACTTGAATTTGTACTAGAGGGAACCACAAATTGTTGCAAGGTGGTTTGACGCACAGTATGATAATTAGGTGAATTCTGAATTAGGTCCCATAGGGATATCTATGTAGGAGTATTCTTAAGTTGCTCACCAAGATCATACTCCTTCCCACTATTCAAAGGAAAATGAGGAGCACATGAAAGATAGGTTGAGGTAACGGTAAGGATGTTGGAGTTGTTTGTTTTGGTTGTGGATTGTTTCTAGTGTTATATGTATGAGCAATGGTATTATAACTTGATTTCTATGAAACATTATCCTTAGGTGGTTCAAGGGTGAAAATGAGTTTGTTTTGAGTTTGAGGTTTGTTTGAAGGTGGGTAAAGGATGAATTGAGGTTGGATCATATTAACTTCTCTTTGTTTTGGTTTGTTATAGAAATATTTTGTGGATGAACCTTGTGAGATGAAGTCCTCAAGGGTTTCATCTAACATGTGAAATTCATCACTACTAAAAGGCTTGAGGGTTAAGTTAACTTGGGAAAAGAGATTTGACATAATCAAATAATTATGCTTTCTCCAAGTGGTTCATTAGTTTATAGGTGTTTTTGTTTTGTTTTCTAATGAATTCCAAATGTAATCTAAGCTTTTCAAACTATGACCTAATGCTAGTATGATATCCAAACGTTTTACCTATTCTAAACAACTAAAATGCAATGGAAAAACACAAAGAAACACCTCAAGATTAGCCTAAGAAATTTGTTAATGCAAAGAGAAAAAGTGTTAGATGATGACAAATGGTTATACCTTCTCTTTCCAACAGAAACTCCTTGGTTGGCCCTTGATCTTAGATTACTTTGTATGCTCCTTTGATGGCTTTTGATGTGGCTAAATGCAAGATTTAACTATATGCTTGGATGCTAATGCAAATAGATGAAATTGATGGTTAGATGAGTGCACAAAATGACAACATTTAGTTGCAAAATGGCTAAGTCCTTTAAATGCCTTAGAGGAGGGGGTATTTATAGAGAAACTTGAATTCTCTAGAGAATTCAATAGTTGAGATTTATCCAACAAGGCCAAGATGAAGGGCTAAGGTGAGTTGAGGACTCACAAGCCCTCACATCTTGACATGTGGAGTGTGAAGTGGCTAAGGGTGAGATGATGTGTAGGTGATGTGGAGGAAGGACATGTACCTTGGAAGTACATTGGGAGATGAGAAGATTCCTTGGAGGAATAAATGTGAATTAAAAATTCACATGCTTGGGAGAATCTAGTGGATAAGAGAGGGTCTCTAGAAAGGTGGGAGTTTGTCACATGTGACTTGATGTGACAAGTCAAAGATTCTAGAATATACATGGGAAAAGGGGATTCCAGGAGGAATAAAAGTGAAATAAAAATTCACATGGGGAAGAGAGGAGCCTTGGATGAATAAAAAAGAATTAAAAATTCATTGGGGGATGGGGAGAGTTGACCAAGGTACTAATTAGGTTTAACTAATTAGTAATTAGAGGATAATTAGGGGTTAATGAGGATTAGAATCCAACTTGAAAAAGTTGGAGGATGTGACACATCCTAATAATCAAGGTTAGGCATGTGCACATTCTTAATAAGAAGAGATTGAAAATGACATGTGAGGAATTAAATAAATGTAATATTTATTTAATTCATTTGATGAAAAGAGGATTAAGGAGGGTAAGGTATTTAATTATTAATTAAATACCTTAGGGATTTGGTAGAATTAAGGATATTAATTAAATAATAGTAATATTACTTAATTAACTCGGATAAGAGGATGTTTAGATGAAAAGTGATAAATTTGGATAAATTAAGTGTCCAAATTTGGATGTCTACATTTTTCCCCTCTTTGAGATGGTGTTACAAAGTAGCATCATTTCAAAGAATATTAAAATATAGAACCCAGTAGGAGGTGGTTAGATTGGAAAAGATGCCTCATTCATCAAAGGGATGACTAGGAAGAAAGATGATGGGGGTGAAGATGAAGAGTAGGGTTTTAGGATGCCCCCTTGAGAGGACATGTGGGTTCAAGAGAACACGGATGTGCTCTCAAAATGGATGAGATGAGGAAATGGGAGATGAGGAAGAGGATGAAAAGGGATGGATATGAAAGGATGAAAAGGCGAAAGGAGGTTGGGAAGCACAAATGGATGCAAAGACAAAGATGATGTTGCCCCAGTCAAGCTATAAGTGAAAATGGGTGGATGAAGGATGGAGTGTCGTCAATGAGGGAATGATATATCCCGAAACAACATGGAGATAGGGAAGGATACATTTGGATGAGTGTTGATGAAAGTGTTGTTGATGAGGGAAGGATACATCCCAAAACAACATGAGGATAGGGAAGGATACACCCTGATGATGAGGATGATTGGATCGAGGCTTGTAACAAGGCTAGGGATGGGACTAAGGATGCGATTAGATGATTCAGGCTAAATGGAATGGATGGGGATTGGATAGAGATGTGTGATGAGGATGAAGGAGGAATGGATGGGGGGATTTTGATAGATGAGAGGATGGGGGATGCATACAAGATGATATAATCCTAATACAATTTTCCATCTTTGGAGCACTAATTTTTTCTATAGCATAAGACACCAAGTGCCAGGGTATGTGGAACCAAGGCGTATTAGTGTCTAATGCATGAAACAAACACAACAGACAAGAAGGCTATCCCAACACCCCAAAGTCATGAAGACCTTAGTCGGGCCAGGTATTGAGATAACCACAAGAACAAAAGGATGCCCCAACATAACACAAGACCTCGAGGATCTTGGTGGGTACTAAGTGGGACAACCAAGAAGACAAAAAAAATATCTAAATATGCCCCTATGTTGATCAATCAAAACATACCATAATATGATGGATCATGGTGGCCTTAACAAGTGATGATAGGGAGCTCAAATGATAAACAAAAGCCAAAAGTATCAAAAGATCACAATCAATTTCAAACGTCCTTTACCATAAGATCAAAAGGGATGGATGGGGTTGATGAGGTATGTTAGGAAGGATGCATCCTGTTGAGACCAAAGATGATGGATACTAAACTAAAAGATCGTTATGATGCGGGATGCTCAAAATCAATTAGATCTCATGATACAAGTGGATATCGTTTGTGAAGAACTGGCTAGATAAGGGCATAGCTTGATGACATGACACACGGAAGACAAGACATGAGACTGACACACCCTAAAGACAAAGGGGCTCGGGGGCCGATGAAAGATTAGCCTTGCCTACGTGAAAGCATAGAGCCCTTGTAGTTTGATAAAAGGCTGTCGACTGGCCATGGATAAAAGCAGAAAGAGGATGATGAAGACTGATGGTGGATGACAAAGACAAGAGAAACAAAAGAAAAGACTGATGATAGATGGTAAAGGAGTGGACAAACAGAGTAGAAAGACCGACGCTAGACGATAGAGGAGCCCCGGGGGTGGATCAAGTGATCGACCTTGCCTACGTGAAAGCGCAGGGGCAACATAGTTCAAAAAAACACCGAAGATAAATTATGGATAAAGGATGATGATAGGATGAGTGGATAAAAAGATGGGACCGATATGATGAGATAGGATAGACCTATTGGATTGGATAGGATGATGATGTTCACATAAAGCTCAAGGATGGGATAGTTATCCAAATCATTAAAATGACTTGGGAGGATGATATGATAGATAGATGAGTGATGAAAAGTGATAGGGGATTGGAAAGATGTGCAAGAGAAGCAAGAGTGATGACGATTAGATAAATGGCATTGGGTTACATGGAGGGAGGCCTATAGCTAGATACCAATGACAAGGGATTATGAGATGGGATGAGGATAAAGATGAAAGAATGGATAGAGATATAGGGATGGGGGATGGAAGACATTGTTTGAATAGATAGGAAGATAAGGATAGGGAGTTGGAAGGGATGTCGTGACAGATGGATAGGGAGATGAAGGGATGTTATGATAGATGATGTCTCCAGGGACTATGTTACAAAGGAAGTATATTCCCCTACTCTAGATATGTCATATATGATGACGCATGAGGGATGGAAGATGAGTGGATGGGAAGATAAAGGAGATAACTAGAGGAGGATAGGATGGGTGACTAAGGAATATGATAGAGCATGGAGGAATGGAATGTAAAGCAAGAGGTGTCCAAAGCATGCATAGATAGGTGCCCTTGTTTTGATCAAGATCACAAGAAGGATGGAGGGATGGGAGATAAATGGGATATGATGGTAGGATGTGGAAGATAGGTGGGATGGAGAAGAGGACATATAGTAGGAAGACAAATGCATAGTTGGAAGCATAGTAGGAAGCATAGCGGATGGAGGGAATGCATATCAGGAAGCTGCCCCCAAGTGTAGATGGGGATTTTACGCATGACGCCTGTTTGCCAGGTTTTCATCATGGTATTTATCCAAGGTGCTTGTTTTCCAAGTTTTCACCATTGGATGGATTATTTCTCTTTACTATTTCTTTTTTTTGGATTTTTTGGATTTTTTTTGGATTTTTTTTGGATTTTTTGACTTTTTAAGATTATTTTTGACTTTTTGACTTTTTGGATAGCACACGGAAGGAAATGAATAAGAATAGGGAGGCAAATAAGTGGATTTAGAAGACATGTGATAATGATATGGATGAAGGACTCAAGCATCAAGTTCTATATGAGGCATTAAGAGCCCTTGTTCGAACCGACTATTGGATGTTGGTACAACCTTATTAGGATAAGTGGATTATGCAAGAGGATGAATTAGAGGGATTTGATGGGGGAGATATGTGGGGTAATGGGTGGGATGTTGTAAAGGGTATGGATAGAATGATGGGGTAGATGTGTGATGGGGTGGTGAGTTCAGGACCAACATTGGCACATATGGTGATGAATGTGAAATGATAGGAGTATTAATGGATGGAGAATGTGGGGGTAATGGAGGAGATGGGATGGCGAATTTTGGAACATAAGGGCCTAGAAAAGACTTAGGAGATGAAAGGGGTGTATGATTAGATTTTGGATTAGAAACTTTGAATGTTCTTATAAATTTTTCATTTGATGGCATTGCATATTTTTTCTTTGGGATCCACATGGTTTTGATCTTTTCTTTGGCGGACCTTTGCAGGCTACCAATTTGATTTTGATTTTGGATTTTATTTTTCTTTTATGCAACATGTCATTTAGAGGGGACATGGGAAGCTTTAGATTCATGTGGATGTTTATATTGATACATTCTTGTTTTAACACCTAAAGTGCTTTTGATAGCAATGGGATGGGTGTGAGGAGATGGATGATGTGGAGCGATGAAGGTAGGATTATAGGGATTATGTGTAGATGGAAGATGTGCAGATATGTGACTTTGTTGATCCTGATTAGGGGACATGCGAGTGGGATGTTTATGATGGATGACATGGATAGGTGATGAATGGATGAGAGGATGGATAGGACGAGATGGAGGAGATGATTTTAGGGTATAGGGGCCCAAAATAGATGGACTGGGTGGAGGGACATAAGAACCCAAGATAGATGAAGGATGGGAGATGGTGGATGGAGGGATGTAAGGACCTAGAATGGATGGAGAAGATGAAGGAGGAATATGGATGGTTGTTTTGAGGCGATACAATAGAGGAGGGATGGCAACATATGATCTGGTGGGGCAATGGGAAGAGCCGACATTTCTTTTGGAAAAGGCTCGTTGAGGACGTCTAGAGGTTGCATCAACACATTTTGATTGTGAGTCTTGGGAAATAGGTCCAAGACCTTGCATGCAAACTTGTTCTTTGACTTGGATGGGCTCCAAAATACCTTGCTCATGAAGGCCTAGACCTTTTCCTTGATAGTTCATTTTCTTGAGCATGCGATCCATCATAGGATTTGTGTTATTATGAAAACATGATGCGAGTCCATTATTAGGTGGAGGATGATGGGTGGTATATACACTATGTTTTTCTTCTACGAGGAGGCCACCATGGAAGAATGTGAGAGTACCAAGGGGATATGCAAGCGGTGTGGGGATAGCAGTTTTAGGCGGTGATGGGGGATCATGAGAGGGAGATGATGGGATAGCAACATTTGGATGGGTGATATCAGGAGAGGGATTAGGGGATATGATAGGATCTAGATTTGTGGTAGTGGGCTCATGTGATGGAGACAGAGATGGAGCAGTGGAAGCTTGAATGACAAGGGGATCATGGGATGGAATGGATGGGGGACTGTGATCTTGAGGTGGACGAGATGGGATGGTAGGATCTTGATCTAGAGAGGGGGATATGTTGGCATGCTTTGGATTAGGCTCTTGGCATGACTCATCGTGTGCGGGAGGCATGATAATAGAGTCTTGGTGGGACTCTTTAAGTGGGGAAGATGAAGGGATAGAGGACTCAAAAACATTCATGGGAATGGAATTTAGTGATATAAGGAGCGGGATAAGTGGATTGGATTTGGGTGTCACCGATGGGTTCGACAGCTCTTGGAGTAAGAGGTGGGTGTTCAATGGATCCAGTAGATGTGATGGTAGAAGATGGGGGCTCAATGGATTCAGAGGATGTGATGGTTTTGATGGTTTGAGTGGTGCTAGGGGTGGTATCATCAATGATAGGTGTTGGGTGGAGAAGAGTCTCATCACTAATGACCATGGATGATGGGTTGGGATGGCATGATTCCACAACTTCAAGGTATGGAGTGGGAGATGTCTTCTTTGTTATAAGTCCTTGGAGAACTTCTAAGGTGAGAAAATTGAATACTCTAGGCTAAGGTGGCATGGTGCAAGTGGATGAAGGATTATGGATTGGTGGGGGATTAGGACTAGGGATTGGTGGACTAGGATTAGATGCGAGAATAGGACTGGGAATAGATGGAGGATTAGGATTGGAGGGAGGGTTTAGGTAAGGATATTGGAATGGTGAATTAGGATGGGAAGATGGATTGTAGTGAGGGTATTGGGATGGTGGATTAGGATGGGAAGATTGAGGTGGTGGATTGAGATAGGGAAATGTGGACTTCGGATTAGGATAAGAAGATGTGGATGTTAGATTAGGATAGGTTGGTGTGAATGTAGGATTAAGATAGGAAGGTGTGAATGTAGGATTAGGGTGAGCAGATTAGTATGGAAGATTAGGGTGGTGGGTATATTCGGATGAAGGATTGAGATAGGAGGATGTGGACGGGGGATTAGGATAGGGGTATTGTGATGGCAGACTAGGACAAGAGGAGGCAGGTGTTGGATAAGAGGATGATGTAGATGAAGGGTATGATGGATATGACAGATATCCCTTGTCAAAGGTAGCATAAGGAGCATGATTAGGCATGGATGAAGACATAACAGGATAACTCGAAGGGGTGATGGGATTTGGAAAGTAGGTGGAGAAAGCTTACTAGCAGTGATGGTGTCAAGGGGATCTATGTCATATTCTTCTTGATCGACAAGACTTACGTTATTGTTGTCAACGTAATTAGGGTTCCCCTTGACTACTATTGATGGAGGATAAGGATTCATGATGATGAAAGGATAAAGATGATGGATCAAATATTTTGGATGGGAATGGACTAAAGCTCAAATTAGGATTTAGGTTAAGCTCAGATTAGGATTGGATTAAATCTCAGATTAGGATGATCGAATGATGCGATGGGATTGATTCTGACAATCGGATTTGATTATCAAAAGATGATTACAACACCAAATCTACTTTGAGATGGAAGTAGATTGATTGGGTCGAAGGTGATTGGATAGGGATGCGATTGGATTGGATTGGATAAGATTGATTGATGATTGATAAGATAGATTGAGGGATCGGATATGATAACAAAAGGGACTGTAAACCCCGTTCAGAGATTACTCTAGGTGACTTAGGATGTTCATTGATTAGATTAAAGGATAAATGGATGATTACAGCACTGAATCCACTTTGAGATTGAAAATGGATTGATTGGGCTAATGACGATAATGATTAACTTAGGACGGATGACAATCCTAAGCGGATTTTGATGATGATGATTAGATCAGATAGTTAGGTCAATTTGGATAATAACCTGAAACAAAGTTCAGAGGATTTGAATGGGGAAAACAATGATTTGATTGGAGAAATGGATGATAGCAATGGATGAACAAATACTCAAAATGAGAAAACGATTGATCGGGATGGATGAACGATTACTCGAAATGAGTAAATGACTACTAAGAACAAATGAATGACTGTCAAAATGAGAAGATGAAAGCTCAGAATGAATGATAGATTACTTGGAATGAGTAGATGATTGATCGGGATTGTAGAACAAGAGTTCGAAATGATTGAAGGTGGTGTGAAATGGATGAACATTCACTTGGAACAAGTAAAAAATGATCGAAATGATAGAACAAGTGTTTAGAATGGTGAAAGGAGGTTTGAAATGGATGAATGTTTACTTGGAACAAGTAAACGAATGATCAGAACGATAGAACAAGAGTTCAGAATGATGAAGAACAAGAATTCAAAATGATGAAAGGGGGTTTGAAATGGATGACCATTTACTCGAAACGAGTAAAAGAATGATCAGAATGATAGAACGAGAGTTTAAAATGATAGACAAAGGTGTGAAATGGATGAACGTTTACACAGAACGAGTATACGGATGATCAAAATGATAAAACAAGAGTTCAGAATGGATGGATGAAAGATCGAAATGAGTAAATGATTGATCAGAATGAATGAACGAATGCTTGGATTAGGAGGTTGACTTGTTGAATGGATGAAAGGATGAATAGGACAAAATTAAAGAAGATGAAGGGAGGGATCTTAAGATTTGTTTCGATATCCAAAGATCTTGACTGCTGATGGACTAAAGCTCAGATTAGGGTTTCAGTTAAGCTCAGATTGGGATTAGATTAAATCTCATATTAGGATTGAATTGAAGCCTAGAATGATTGGAGGATGTGATGGGATTGATTCTACACCAAATTCTAGGGTTTAAGGAACGTAAGGTGTTGACAATCAGATTTTTCTAGATTTGGCAATTTTCAAAAATTCTCAAATTTTGCCATTTTAGGAAACTTCATAGACATACTTTTGAGAGTTCAGTTTTTCCCCAAAAAACCCAAAACTAAGATAGGATGAATTTCCAACTAACATCCCAATTTTGGGACATGCATTCTGAGTTATTAACGAAAATGATTTTTCAAAAACTGAAAAAAATAGTAAATTGCAATTTTGAGGGTTAAGATGGAAGTTTGAGGCCCCAAAAATGTGGCAAAACGGAGTCCAAGGGACTTCTAGTCCATTGGGAATCCACATGCCACCTCATAATGCAACCACTTGTAAAATTTCAGTTCAAACGGACACCTGAGGCAAAAGTTATGGCCTCTAAAAGTTTCGACACAAAAATCAAAATTCTTGAAATGAAGTCTAGGTTATTGGGATGGATGATTTGATGATGAATATGGACTCTAATGATGTTCTAAGTGGCACTTATGTGATTTTTGTGATAAAATGATGACTTTCAGAAAAGTGTTGATGACGGGCAAAATTTTCCCTTTTGGGGTGACTATTCCCTCACGAAGGGGCAAATTTTCCCTTCTGGGGCGACTATGCCCACACATAGGGGCGACTATGCCCTCACAGAGGGGCGAATTTTCCCTTTTTTAGGGTAGATTCACCCCACTATGGGGAAAATTCGCCCCACTGCTTTGTGGACTCTTTAAGTGGGTAAACAGGCTGTAAGAGATGAGCGATTAGAATGGGGTGTTAGATAATCGGATTGAGGAAATAGATGATTGGATTGGGAAAATGAATGAGAGGAGTGGATGAACAAGCACTCAAAATTGGTAAATGATTGTTTGGAATGGATGAACGATTAAAAGCTCGAAATGAGTAAACAATTGATTAGAAAGGACGAACAACTCTCAAAATGAGGAGATGGATGCTTGGAATGGATGAAAGAGTACTCGAAACAAGTAAATGGAGGATCGAAAGGGATGAAAGACTACTTAGTCAAATGAATGTTGGAATGGCTAAGTGAAGGTTTGGAATGGCTAAACGGAGGTTCAACATGATAAAATGGAGCTTTAGAATGACCAAATAGATGTTTCAAAGGTTTAGAATGACAAAACAGAGGCTTGGAATGATTAGATAAAGGTTTGGAATGATTAGATGATGATTTAGAGGCTAAATGGAGCTAAACGGGGTGATTTTCACTGCTCAGGAGGGAAAATTTTCCCCTTTGCAATAACCAGGAGGGCGTAGTCGCCCTTCTGTAGTGAATCAAAGGGCACAGTTGCCCTTCTGCATTAAATCAGAGGGCGCAGTCTCCCTTCTACGGTAAATCAGAGGGTGCAGTCACCCTACTGCGATAAATCAGAGGGCACAATCGCCCTTCTGCAGTAAATCAGAGGGTGTAGTCGCCCTTTTGCGGTAAATCAGAGGGCGTAGTCACCCTTCTGTGGTAAATCAGAGGGCATAGTCACCCTTTTGTAGTGAACATGGACTTGGTTTGGTGAAAATGACTATGGAAAGGACTTTAAAATGATAATAATAAGGCCAATTTATCGAAAAGTTTACTGGTTTCTCACAAGAAAACACTTTCAAGCAAACACAATCCTATGATTAATATTAAGGGTATGGCCAATGAAGTCTTAATCTAGGGAGTCCTTGATATACTCTCGATACATGAGGCACAACCGTGAACACCAGCCCATCACAAGTATGAGTTGAGAACCCCAGCGAGATACTGAAGGGCTCATACCAAGTCTTCATGTCTATCTAGGTATCACCCTAGCTTCGACGCTTCACCAATTACGACGCAACTAGATTGGGGTACAAATTTCACTCTCCCCCCTTTGTATACCCCGCTGGTATGCGTGGTTGGAATCATCCCTTGGGGTGATGAAATCTCCAAGCAGGTCCCACTATAAAGAAAGCACTAATCATTTCCAATTACTCCCCAGGCTCACATGAAGTGCAAGGGGAAAGTAAAAAAAACTAATGCCCCCTTTGGGTAACACAAAAAGATAAACACAACAAGCAATGAATATTACTTCCCCTAATTAAACTATGTTCTTAGATTAACGATAACAACAAGGATCTTTAAAAATATGAGCAAATGGATAGCCCTGCCAACAAATGTTAGTTGTTTTATCCCGCGTTCTTCATCAATTACACAAGAATATGCTGCAAAATGTTAGAAAAAACACAAATATCCTTGCAAGAAACAATGTTAGGGGGTTATTACATGAAAACAACAAAAAATGGGAGCAAAAGCGAAGTTAAAATGGTCATTTTACCTTTCAAAATGTGTTGTTTTGCGGCATATTTGCCCCTCTACAGTGCTAAGGAAGGGCACAGTCACCCTTTTGCAGTGACAGGAGGGTGTAGTCACCCTTCTACAGTAACTAGGAGGGTGTAGTCACCCTTCTATAGTGACCAAGAGGGTGTAGTCGCCCTTCTGCAATGAATTAGAGGGCGTAGTCACCCTTCTACAGTAAATCAGAGGGCGTAGTTTCCCTTTTGCAGTAACCAAGAAGGCATAGTCGCCCCTCTGCAGTAAAATGTTAGCACAAAAAGTTCAACCAAGGGGCGTAGTCGCCCTTCTGCAGAAAAATGTTAGCACAAAAAGCTCAACCAAGGGGTGTAGTCGCCCTTCTGCAGAAAAAGTGCTAGCACAAAAATTTCAACCAAGGGGGCGTGGTGGCCCTTCTGTAGAAAAATGTTAGCACAAAAAGTTCAAACAAGGGGCATAGTCACCCTTCTATAGAAAATGTTAGTACAAAAATTTCAACCAAGAGGGCGTGGTCGCCCTTCTGTAGAAAAATGTTAGCACAAAAATTTCAACCAAGGGGGCGTGGTCACCCTTCTGCAGAAAAATGTTAGCACAAAAAGTTCAAACAAGGGGCGTAGTCGCCCTTCTGCAGAAAATATTGGTACAAAAATTTCAACCAAGGGGGCATAGTCACCCTTCTGTAGAAAATGTTAGTACAAAAATTTCTACCAAGGGGGCGTAGTCGTCCTTTTGCAAAAAAGGTTTATAAGATAAAAATCTAGACAAGGGCATAGTCACCCTTTTGTAGTGAAATAGAGGGCGTAATCACCTTTCTGTAGTCACTAGGAGGGCGTAGTCACCCTTCTGCAGTCACCAAGGGGGTGCAGTTGCCCTTTTGTGACGTATTCCTTCAAACATCTCAACAACAGCAAATGTGAAATTGAGGAACCCGCTTGTGGGTCCCACTGGGCATGCCAAAAATGTGATATCCAAATGTTTTACCTATTCTAAACAACTAAAATGCAATGGAAAAACACAAAGAAACACCTCAAGATTAGCCTAAGAAATTTGTTAATGCAAAGAGAAAAATTGTTAGATGATGACAAATGGTTATACCTGCTCTTTCCAGCAGAAACTCCTTGGTTGGCCCTTGATTTTAGATTACTTTGTATGCTCCTTTGATGGCTCTTGATGTGGCTAAATGTAAGATTTAACTATATGCTTGGATGCAAATGCAAATAGATGAAATTGATGGCTAGATGAGTGCACAAAATGACAATATTTAGTTGGCAAAATGGCTAAGTCCTTTAAATGCCTTAGAGGAGGGGGTATTTATAGAGAAACTTGAATTCTCTAGAGAATTCAATAGTTGAGATTTATCCAACAAGGCCAAGATGAAGGGCTAAGGTGAGTTGAGGACTCACAAGCCCTCACATCTTGACATGTGGAGTGTGAAGAGGCTAAGGGTGAGATGATGTGTAGGTGATGTGGAAGGAGAGTACATGATGTGGAGGAAGGACATGTACCTTGGAAGTACATTGGGAGATGAGAAGATTCCTTGGAGGAATAAATGTGAATTAAAAATTCACATGCTTGGGAGAATCTAGTGGCGAAGAGAGGGTCTCTAAAAATGTGGGAGTTTGTCACATATGACTTGATGTGACAAGTCAAAGATTCTAGAAGATGCATGGGAAAAAGGGATTCTAGGAGGAATAAAAGTGAATTAAAAATTCACATGAGGAAGAGAGGAGCCTTGGATAAATAAAAAGGAATTAAAAATTCATTGGGGGATGGGGAGAGTTGACCAAGGTACTAATTAGGTTTAACTAATTAGTAATTAGAGGATGATTAGGGGTTAATTAGGATTAGAATCCAACTTGCAAAAGTTGGAGGATGTGACACATCCTAATCAAGGATTAGGCATGTGCACATTCTTAATGAAGAGATTAGGAGATGGGTTAGGATTAGATGAAAATGACATGTGAGGAATTAAATAAATGTAATATTTATTTAATTCATTTGATGAAAAGAGGATTAAGGAGGGTAAGGTATTTAATTATTAATTAAATACCTTAGGGATTTGGCAGAATTAAGGATATTAATTAAATAATAGTAATATTACTTAATTAACTCAGATAAGAGGATGTTTAGATGAAAAGTGATAAATTTGGATAAATTAAGTGTCCAAATTTGGATGTCTATAGCTAGAAATGAAAAGTATAGTAATCTAATTCTACCCACAATTTTAAATGAAACTAATTTAAGCTAGATATAATGAAATGCATGAAATAGAAACTCAACAAACACTAGTATAGAAACAATAATATATGTCTGGAAAAACTACTAAAAACTGCTTATAAATGACTAAACTTGATCATGTGACCATTAGTAGTTTATTTCCAGTCATTTATAATGCAACCAAATTTATAACTAAACCAATTTTAGTCATTTTGATTGATCAATTTGGTAGTTATTTAGTCATTGATTTAGTCATACATTTATGGACACCAGGAACACTAAGAGGGGGGGGTGAATCAATGTTCTACAATGTTTGAATTTCAAATCAGATCTTAAACTTTCAACAACAATACTAAACTTTAATAACATCCACAACATACAAGTAGAAAGGAAACATGCAATCACATTAAAGGGACAATGTGAACACCATAACACTAGAATTTTTATGTGGAAACCCTATTAGGAGAAAAACCATGGTATTAATCCACAAAGTATACTCTGTTAAAAATATGATCAAAAGGGAATGCACTTGCATTCAAGCACACTGACTAGAGCTCACTGCTCAAAAGGAAAGGCTCACTGCCTTACAAAATATTTGAGAATATAACAAAAAGAATGAACTAAGAAATTACTATCTCCAAATTCCTATATTTAGTTCCAATAAAGCACATCAAACAAATTCTAGATCTTCTATCCAATTCTCAATTTGGGTCTGCTCTACTACAAAACACTTTTGTATCACAAAAAAATTTTGCTCAATAGATCTTCTGATATTAGCCCATATAGTTGCTCTGCACTACTTCACTTTCTCACCTTCTCACTAATTCATACTCTTTTACAAAATGAATTACCGAGCTCCGTTATATATTCGCTAACAAGTTTTTCATTTCTATATGTCGGCTTTAAAAAAAATATAATATTCTTCCACATGTCAGCTCAAATCATCAATTAGAACTAATGCATACCCACACAAGTCGGCTAGACTATAGCAGGGACCCAAATCAAAATTCCCAACATAAGAAATAGTTAAAAAAATATTCCTTATACATCTGAAACACGCCATACACAACTAGTCGACCATAATGAGAAAATAAACAATAAGTCATTCTACTGAATCTCTTAACTCGTACAACAATTTTTGTAGCACCACAAAACTTACCAAAAAGGTAATATACATGCTTGATAAGCTTCCCTAGGGATCCATACAACAAAATAATGATCTGGTGAAGTATTCAGACCAATTTTTCCAACCAGATACTCTATTCTTCATGCTTTCTGTTGGTAGAATACAATCTTCTACTTTTCCTACTTGTAGGAACTACTTCTAAACTGTGGACCATACTACTGACTCCAGTTGCCATCAATGACAACACTAGTGACAAAAAAAAAATCCCAAAGCCATATGCCAACAATCTCCCCCTTTGGCATTGATGGCAACACTTAGTGAAAAATGACTAAGTGTCAAAACTCAAAAACACTACTCCCCTTTGGATGTCAAGGAATTTTTCATTGCATTCTCTCCCCCTTTGACATCATTGACAAAAACTTACTTTTCTCTTCCCCTTATAATTTTTACTACATTCTCTCCTCCAATTGAAAAAAGATGTTGCAACTGTTGCTAAATTCAAAAAAATATTTTATACTTATCTTTTATTTCTGGGAGAAATTTCTTCCTATAGTCCACTGCAATCCCAGTAGCAATTATCAGACTGTTATTATCTGATGTTATGTTAATGACCCGGACAAGGGATTCAAGAATGGTAATGGCTCCTTCCAGGTTTTTTCCTTTCTTCAAAACTTCAATCATTTTCTCTAATCTGCATTCAATCTGATCCTTCACTTTCCAGAAAGTATCCATAAGATTGTTTCTGGAAAAGTGAACTTTTGCATGCTCAACTTGCAACTCATGAACCTTCTTTCTAACTTCTCCATCCTTGTCCTGAACCATATTGTAATCTTGACCTATTCTAACAAGCTCATTTTCGATTTTCTCCAACTTGTCCTTATATTTACCAACCACATGAGGCCACCTAAGACAATAATTGTAGATCTTGTTTGCTGAGTCAATGCACTATCTTAACACATTCATTTTATTTTTTAGTTTGGTGAGAGATAGCCTAAAATGCATCTTCAAATGAGAGATTATTTCCTTCTCTTTTCTGTCCTGGGGCACAGATTGCATAGCCTCCTTGACACATTCGATCAATTCTTCTGGAAGTACATTCTACAGACTTTCCAGTTCAATGTTGTTGTCAATAAAGTATCTTCCTAGAGTGTCCTCAATGAGATCCTGCTCATATGATGGTCCATTTATCCATATGTCAGTTAAATTTTGCATTCCATCTTCTTCCTGAACAATTTGTAGTATCTTAGACTTGAATAGAGCACCTTCTTCATCACTCTCCTCTGCTATTACCACATCCGGTTTGAATAGTTTTGGTTCATCTCTTGGTGTATATTCTTCAAAGTCTTCATCCACTATATCCACAATCATCTTCTCTTTACCTTTTCCCTCAAATTTTGTTGACTTAGGTGCCGAAAGAATATCACCAACCAACTCTCTTTCTCTCTTCTTCTTTTTCTCCATCTTTTCGGAGGATGATCCAACTTCAACTACTTTTACTGGGAGAGGAATATCACTTACACCAAACTTTCCTAACAAGTTCCTAAAGAAGCTAAGTTCATAAGCTTGTTCACCATTTTTTTTTTTATTCAAGGGGTAAATGCTTTTGACCGGAGCTATGAACCGGATACAACCATTCAGCAATACCACCCCAATGGGGTTTGAACCTTGGTGGCAAGAACAAAAATACCACCAATAAACCATCACACCATGCCAATACTAGCTACTTTTTCACCATTTTCAAAGGAGTTGAGATGCTCAAATTTTCTTGCAAACCGGCACATTTTCCTTCCATACAACATTGTCATTCTAAGGCAAGCATTTCAGGAAATACATCATAATGCATATAGCCAGGGTACCAAACCTAAAAGAGTAATGTATATCCTTCATCAATTGCACATTCTCCATCAATTGATCCTTCAACAATCCACATAGATCAAAGTCTTCATTTTCTATTATTATCTTGTGAGCGATATACACTGCACCTACCAAGGTTGATGCTTCTCTATTTCTGAAGAAAATTTTATAAGATATTCCATGTACAATATACCTTGTTAATGGATCTTTGATTGTTGAGATTACCAGAGCCCTCTGATCTCCCATTACTCTAGTTAGGGCTTCAACTTTGACATTCTGAATCAACTTCTTTTTTGGAACAACACCAACATTGCACAATCCTATTATATTTCTGAAAGCATCCTTAGAAATTTGATAGGGTTTATGTTAGAGTAAAGGTTTTAACTTAATTACGTTAATTAAGTTACCTTTATTCCTCTCTTAAGATTTCACTTTAGTTTCCATATTGTGACATTTAATAATTATATTAATTATTAAATGTCTACCTATTAGGGTTTCTTTAGGGTTGCACAATCTCCTTTTATAAGGATTGATTATTGTATTTTATCCCACTCTCTTTGATTAATACATTTTCAGCTTTGAGAGCACCCTTTCCTTTTGTCTGGAATATCTTCTTTCTGTGACAGGTTATTTGCATGAAGGTGATCTTCGGGGTCTGTGAAGTTGGCTTTCTCAAATTCAACATGGTATCAGAGCTCCAGATCTGTAGCTACCTGTTCATTTTTCGAAGATATAAGCTTACAGAGTTTTCTTCTGTGCAAGGGTTTCATTCCAAGTTTTTTTTGGCCAAATCAAAGGGGTTTTCCATCATTTTTTGAGAAATTTTGACTTCGATCTCTCAAATAGTGCATCCTAGTGCAAAACGGACCTCATGGGTGCGCTCAAAAATCCCAAAAACCCCTATTTTCATATAAAATATGATATGGTTTGCTAAAAAATGATTTTTTAGTGTTTTTGGGGAATCTCAAAAAAGTTCCCAAAAATCTGTACGATTGTACAGATCCATATGCATGACTTGATTTTCGTGTCATATTTTTGGTGTTTGTATCAATTTTGAGCTGCCTCAATTTTTGTGTCATTTGCATCAATTTTTGTACCCTTTTGATTTCTATGCTACCTCGATTTTCGTGCCATGATGGTACAGCATAATATTTTATTAATTTTTTAATCTTTAAATTAATAAAATGTTTGGTTTAAAGCTTAAATGAGCATATTTAGTAAAATGGTCATATCTTGAGCATACGGTGTCAGTTTTTCAAAAACGAGATATTGTCGGAAAGTTGTATCTGAGAACTATCTAGTGGTGTAGGTGTGATTTCTGGTTTTGTAGTTTTGATGCTTTTAAGTGTAGTCAAAGTCAGATCATGATTTTTGCACTCTTGGGGGTGTAACGTTTGCGTCCGGACTCCGTTTTTCGCAAACAAATAGGAGTTGGAAAGCTAGTTCAATGCTCTACACAATTATAAAACTTATTTTCCTAGATTCTTCCCTAGGTATCATTTATTCAGCATTTTTTGTTTTCACAGTTTGCTTAATTACTTGGATGGTTTGGCACTTGGTAGCCTCTTGTTTGCTTCATTAGGCTCTATTTTATTTGATCTACATGATGTAAGGTCAGTTTTCTCAGGGTTTTTAATTTGAAGAGTTATCATGGGTTTTTCTATTCACCCTTCAGTTGTAATTATGGAATGAGGTAATTATGAGTCATGGGCAAAGGGCATACTTACACATTGTAGGTGGCTTTATATTTTTCCTTATTTGTATGATCTCATACCTAAACCAGCTACTTTAGAGGGAAAACTAGCGTAGGATATCATTAGAGATCACATAGTAGGACTTATATTGTCTATTGTTGATGATGACACTGTGTGGGCTACATCAGACATTGATTGTCCCCACCCACTTTGGACACATTTTTGGGAGATCTATGGAGACCCCAATATCTCTCCATTCCCAGAGGATCCTACTTCAGATTGTCTCTTACCCATTTCTTGGAGAGATAATACACCCTTTGATCATGATACTTTAGAGGAGCTTGAGTATTTAGACACCCTTAGATGTTCCAATGGATCAGAGGCTTGTCTCACAGTTCCTACTCTTCAGACTGAGATTATACATGTCTCATCTATTGTTCCCGATGACATCAGTATCGCCACATTGGCCCCTATGGATTTAGTTCAGCTTCATGACCATCTTGGTCATTCATTATCTGCTACATCATGCGATTCTTATCTTGCAGACACATTCTTGTTTGTTGAGTCTCACACTGTAGATCTTGAGGATTATTTTGAGATTATTCATCTCCTCTACCTTGACAGTCAGGTTATCACTGTACACCCACCATTATCTATGCATTCAGAGGTTGAATTTTAGGATTCTCCACATTAGTTTGGATTTGGCATCATTTGTTTCAGTTCAGACAAAGAGATTCTTCAACATCCTATCATGGCACGTGCATCTTCAGACAAATTGGTTCATCACTCTTCACAAGGTTTCTTCGACATCATCCTTAGATTCATTTCTTCCCAAGGGGAGGAATATTATTTTCTGCTTCAGGATCTCCTTTTGGATTCTACATTAGGTATCTACCATTGCAACAGGAGTTTCTTCATTGTGGGGGGGGCTTCTTGTCTCTTTATATCTCTCATATGGAGACCATTGTATATGTACTTATATGATAGAAGTTGTCTATGGGGGGTATCATGTAATCCACCTCATATCCTTCTTTCATTAGTGCATTTCATTCTTTTCTTTTCTCTCTTTTAGGGGGGAGTTTTGTTCCCATGAGGTTTTCTCCCTTTATCCACTTTACAGAGATTTGGTTATATTCGGGTACCTAATCAGGTCTAGTTGTCGGGACCCTTGCTTGCTTTGATGCATTGTAGTTACCTTTTCTTTCTTCAACATGTTTGTAGCTGTTGGAATATGTGCCTCAATCCTTACTGACATGGAACTCCTGAAAGGCAAAGTCACTGTGACATTGTTCATGTCTGGGCGACTAACTGTTCTGAAGCTCTTGAAATGTTCTTATCGCTGTGACAGGGTTGATGTCTTGCCGACAAGTCTATCACTGTGACCTTGTGTGTTCGCTGTGACCTTTTGGCAAATGGAAACCTTCGGGTGATAGTGTGATCTTATTGGGCATCGGGGAGACTTGGCTGAAGGGTCTATTGTCAGTATGTGGTCTCACTGACTTGCAATGTCTCACCGATAATATCCGGCTCTATCGGTGAAACAAGGGTTTCGGTAAGATGTCTCCTCAATTATGAAATGTCTTACCAATAATGTTCAGCTATCAGAGTAACATAAAGGTTGTAGGGAGATGTCTCAATGATGAAGCTAGGTCACACCGATGGGAGTATGTCTTCGCGGTAACAAAAGACTTCGTTGAGAAGCCTTGGCAACTTGGGTAAGTCATGCCGATAGTCTTCGGTAAGACTTGGGGTGTTCGGAGAAAGGTCACGGTGAAAGACATGAGTCTTGCCGATAGTATGTGCCATTCGATGGAAGCTTTCTCTTTTGGTATGATGTCTCACCGAAACCGTGGAGTCTTGCCGATAGTAGTAAGGCTTTGGTGTAGCATGAAGTGGTCGATGGAAAGTCTTGGCGAGAACGAAGTGTCTTGCCGATAGTATAACTCATCGCTATGACTTGTGACTTCGATATGTGTCTCACCAAATAGTGATTGTCACGCCAAAAGGAAAACAAATGATGGCATAACTCAAAGACTTCGATATGAGCCCTTGGCGAGATCGGTATGTCTTGTCGCTCGTCTCTCTGAGTTCGCTATGACTTATGGTTTTCGATATGAGTCTTGTCAAATGAGAATCCTCTTGCCGACTGTTGGGGAACCGATATCGATAGAGAAACTTTGTGGCATCGGGGAGACACTGTTAGTGTCTCACCGAGATGCCAACAAAGTTTGAATGTTGTTGACCTTGTGACAATCCTATGTGGCATCCTGCTGGACCAATCAGAGGAAGTGGTTTTCAAACAGATGACAGTTGGTTTTTTGCATTAGTTGCAATGCTGGAAAAACTGCATGCAAGGAAAAATCATCTGCTTGAAAGGAAACAATCTATGATTGGCAATGGCGGATAAGGATGCACAGAAGACAAAATCAGAATGCGAATAAAATAAAAGCAGATCAATTTTGATTTGGGATGATGGATGAGTTGAGTCGAATTGTTGAGAGGATTTTCTGTAACTGATGAATAGTGAATGAAGCTACAGTAAAATACCAGAGAGTTGTATTTCTGATTGTATGTAATTTTGTTGTTACTGTAATACAAAGAGATTCAACTTGGTGTGGTGAGTTTTTTCCCGAAAGGGTTTCCCACGTAAATTTGTTGTTCAGTTGTCTTTGTGTATTTTCTCTATTTTTGTAAATCTTTCATGTGTGTCTTAATTAGATTATAATTTGAAAATTAAAAGCCCTGCATTGCTTTCTTCCCTGTGGATTTGACATTAGGAAAGTGTTTCCGCACCTTGCTTTCCTTACAAGTGGTATCAGAGCCTGGCCAGTTGTGTTGTCCTTGTGAGTAGGTTGGGTTTTTTGTGTCAATCCTTTTCAAGTGGGATTTTTGTAGAGGTCTGATAGTTTAATTACAAATTAAGATGGCGAGAACATTCAGAAGGATGGATATAGAGAAATGAAATGGAAGCAATTTTGAGTTGTGGAAACTCAAAATGGAAGATCTGTTAGTAGATCGAGATCTTTGGATTGTTGTGTTTGGAGCAATGCCTCAAGGCATGAAGCAAGAGGATTGGGACCTAGTAGATAGAAAGTCTAAGGAGCTAATAAGGCTTTGTTTAGTAGATTCTATTCTTCTGAATGTACATGAAGAAAAGATTGCATCTTCCTTGTGGAAAATATTAGCAACTATTTATCAAGGCAAGTCCTTGGTGAATAAGTTGTTCTTGAGGAAGAAGCTGTACTCTTTGAGAATGTAGGAAGGAGGGTCTATTGCTGATCACTTAAATGATTTCAACATGTTGATTGCTCAGTTGACATCTGTTGGTGTGAAGATTGAAGATGAAGATTGTTGCATGCTATTGCTATGCTCTCTGCCTGATTCTTGGGATCATTTGGTGATGGCTATAGGGAGTACAACATCCTCTTTCAAGATGGAAGATGTTGTTGCTTCTCTGTTATCGGAAGAGATGAGAAGAAAATATTCTGAGATGGCAAAGGAGGCTCTGGCTTTCAGAGGTAGACCAAAGGAGAAAGGAAAGAAGAAGGACAAGAAGTCCAAATCAAAATCAAAAGGGAGATCAAAGTCTCCTGGCAAGAAGTCCAAGGTGAAATGTTGGAATTGTAGGCAACCTGGTCATGTCTAAAGGGATTGCAAGGAGGAGAAAAAAGAAGAAGAAGAACTCTTCGAAATGATTTTTCTCAAAGTGATGATGCCTTCATTGCAACTTTGGCTACACGGGCATCAAATGATGTCGGTTGATTGATTCTGGAGCATCTTTCCACATGACATCTCATAGAGATTGGTTCACGAAGTATGAAGAATACAATGGTGGAAAGGTGTACTTGGCAAGTGATTCATCTTTGGAAATTGTTGGTCGTGGAAGAGTTAGAATTCAATTCCCGATGGAAGAGTGAAGGGAATCAATGATGTGATGCATATACCAGGTCTGGCTCGAAATCTACTTTCTGTAAGTAAGCTGAATGATATCGGAGTGCATGTCACATTTTCTGGAAATGGTGCAAGATGACTAGAGGCTCTATGGTGCTGGCTAGGGGTGCTCGAATTGGTACTTTGTACAAGCTAGATGCACTGGCTGTTCAATGCAACAGTGTCTCTACAAAGCCACTTAAGGCTGCTCATGGAGAAAAGAAGGAAAACGTTCCTGATGTTGTAAACTCCATGGAGGTTAAACTTCCAGTAGAGAAGTCTATGCTCTGGCATCATAGGCTAGATCACATTGGTGAGAAAGGTTTAAAAACCTTGAAAAATAAAAACCTGGTAGAAGGGCTTGAAGATTGTAACCTTGAGTTCAAATTTTGTGAACATTGCATATATGGAAAGCAACACCATGTTTCATTTTATTCCAGTCCTCACAAATCTTTTGGTTTGCTTGATTATATTCATTTTGATGTGTTTGGTCCAGTGAATGTTCCTTCTCTATCCAAATCAAGATACTATGTGTCGTTTATTGATGATTATTCGAGAAGAACATTTGTATATTTTTTGAAAAGTAAATAAGAAGTGTTCAGTCAGTTTAAGGAATTTAAAAACCTTGTAGAAAATCAAACTGGTAGAAAAATAAAATGCTTAAGGACTGACAATGGCTGTGAGTTTTGTTCAGATGAATTTGAAAGTTACTATACAGATTATGGGATTAAAAGACATAAGACTACACCTTATACTCCATAATAAAATGGAGTTGCTGAAAGGTTCAATAGGATAGTAATGGAAAGAGCATGAAGTATGCTGAGCAGTGCTGGCTTGGATGAGAAGTTCTGGGCTAAAGCGGTCTCTACAACATGTTACTTGGTAAATCATTCTCCTAACTCTTCTCTTGTTGAGAAGACGCCTTTGGAAGCATGGTCTGGAAAGAAGCCCTCTTTGATACATATTCGTGTCTTTGGCTATGAGGCATATGCATATGTGCCATTTGAAAAAAGATCCAAGTTGGAAAAAAAGCTGTAAAGTGTATTTTTATTGGCTATAGTGCTGGCATAAAAGGATACAAGCTTTGGAATCCTGAGACTAAGAAGGTTTTGCACAACAAAAGCATTATTTTTCGTGAGCTGAAACCTTCTACTTTGGATCTGCAGTCAGAGAAGAAATTAGAAAATGAAAAGGATGTAGCAGATATTCCTTCGACACGAGATAAAGAGGAATTGAAAAATCAAAATTTACCTGATACTGAGGATAGCTCAAGTAGTTCTGAAAGTTCTGATGAAGATGAAGAACCACCTCAGCATTAGCCTGTGAGGAGGTCAACTCATGAAAAAAAGCAACCTGAAAAGTATGGGTTTTCTTTGATATAGTCTACTTGTGTCTATGCTTTAATTTCTAGCACTGATGAACCTAGGATTGTGAAAGAGGCATTTAAAATGTTTGATTCAAACTCTTGGTTGGAAGCCATGAATGAAGAAATGGAATCATTAGAAAAGAATGATACCTGGAGTTTGGTTCCATTGCCTAAAGGCAGAAAATCTGTAGGCTACAAATGGATATTCAACAAGAAAATTGGTCTAGATGGTTGTGTAGAAAAATATAAAGCGAGGCTAGTTGCAAAAGGTTATTCCCAGGTAGAGGGAATTGACTATGGAGAAATATTTTCTCCTATAGCTAAGCTGACATCTATTAGATTTCTTTTGTCACTTGCATCAATGTATGATTTAGAGATTGAACAGATGGATGTGAAGACAACATTTCTTCATGGTGATCTTGAAGAAGAAATTTATATGTCCTAGCCGGAGCACTTTGTGGAAAAAGGTAAGGAAAGACTAGTTTGCAAGTTGAAGAAATATCTGTATGGTTTAAAATAGTCTCCTAGAATGTGGTACCAGAAATTTGACACTTTTGTTTTGTCTTTGGGATTTGTAAGATCAAGATGTGATCATTGTGTATATTACAAAGCTAAAAGTGATCAAGTACTTATTATTGCTCTTTATGTTGATGATATGTTGTTCATAGGGAATAGTAAGCTAATGATTTCTGATCTTAAGTCTCAGTTGTCTTCAAAGTTCGAAATGAAAGATCTTGGTGCAGCAGGGTATATTCTAGGAATGGAAATAACTAGGGACAGGAAAAATAGAAAACTTTGGCTCGGTTAGAGTAAGTATATCATGACTGTTCTAGAGAGATTTTGTATGACTAAGTGCAAGCAGCTAGGTGTTCCAGTTACACAGGGAATGAAGCTATCTATTGAGGATTGTCCAAAATCTCCTACTAAGATGGAGGACATGACTAGTGTGCCTTATGCAAGTGTAGTTGGCAGCCTTATGTATGCAATGCTCTGTACAAGGCCAAACATTGCCCAAGCAGTGGGAGTTTTAGGTCAGTTTATGGAAAATCCTGGAAGGACACATTGGGATGCTATGAAGAAAGTGTTTAGATATCTGAAGGGTACTTCAGACTATGCTTTGTGTTACCATGGTAACTTGGTTGAACCACAAAAGAATCTCAACATTCAAGGTTATGTGGATTTTGATTGGGCAGGGGACATTGACAACAGAAGATCCACCAGTGGATATGTTTTCATGATGAATCGTGGTGTAGTGAGTTGGATGAGCAAGTAGCAGGTTGTAGTTTCTTTGTCCACTACAGAGGAAAAATACATGGCAGATACACATGCCTGTAAAGAAGCAATTTGGTTAAATATTTGTGTTCTTACATTGGATTTGATGCAGGAAAAATTACTATTTACTATGACAACCAGAGTGCTATATGTTTGGCAAAGAATCCTACTTTCCATGTTAGGATGAAACATATAGATGTACAGTATCACTTTGTACGAGATATGGCAAAGGATGGGAAGATCTCTTTGGAGAAAGTGGATACTCTGGAGAATGTTGCAGATGCATTGACGAAGCCTGTGAGCACAGACAAATACAGGTGGTGTGCTAGTTCTATGGGCCTCTTGGCCCATTTTTTTCAGTAGTTTGTTTATGCTTTGGAGGTGTCAGTAAGATCTTCGTCAAGTGGGAGCTTGTTGGAATATGTGCCTCAATCCTTACTGACATGGAACTCTTGAAAGGAAAAGTCGCTATGACATTGTTCATGTCTAGGCAACTAACTATTCTGAAGCTCTTGAAATGTTCTTATCGCTGTGATAGGGTTGATGTCTTGCCGACAAGTCTATCACTGTGACCTTGTGTGTTCGCTGTGACCTTTTGGTGAATGGAAACCTTCAGGGGATAGTGTGATCTTATCAAGCATTGGGGAGACTTGGCCAAAGGGTCTATTGTCAGTATGTGGTCTCACTGACTTGCAATGTCTCACCAATAGTATCTAGCTCTATCGGTGAAACAAGGGTTTCAATAGGATGTCTCTACGAGTATGAAATGTCTTACCAATAATGTTCAGCTATCGGGGTAACATAAAGGTCGTGGGGAGATGTCTCAACGATGAAGCTAGGTCACACCGATGGGAGTATGTCTTCGCGGTAACAAAAGACTTCGTTGAGAAGTCTTGGCAACTTGGGTAAGTCACACCGATAGTCTTCGGTAAGACTTGGGGTGCTCGGAGAAAGGTCACGGTGAAAGACATGAGTCTTGCCGATAGTATGTGCCATTCGGTGGAAGCTTTCTCTTTTGATATGACGTCTCACCAAAACCATGGTCTTGCTGATAGTAGTAAGGCTTCGGTGTAGCATGAAGTGGTTGATGGAAAGTCTTGGCAAGAATGAAGTGTCTTGCCAATAGTATAACTCATCGCTGTGACTTGTGACTTCGATATGTGTCTCACCGAATAGTGATTGTCACGCCGAAAGGAAAACACACGATGAAATAACTTGAAGACTTCGATATGAGGTCTTGGCGGGATCGGTATGTCTTGCCGATGGTCTCTCTGAGTTCGATATGACTTATGGTTTTTAGTATGAGTCTTGTCGAATGAGAATCCTCTTGTTGACTATTGGGGAACCGATATCGATAGAGAAACTTTGTGGCATCGGGGAGACACTGTTAGTGTCTCACCGAGATGCCAACAAAGTTTGAACGTTGTTGACCGTGTGACCATCCTATGTGGCATCCTACTAGACCAATCAGAGGAAGCCATTTTCAAACAGATGACGGTTGGTTTTTTGCATCAGTTGTAATGCTAGAAAAATTGCATGCAAGGAAAAATCATCTACTCGAAAGGAAACAGTCTATGATTGGCAATGGCAGATAAGGATGCATAGAAGACAAAATCAGAATGTGAATAAAATAAAAGCAGATTGATTCTTATTTGGGATGATGGATGAGTTGAGTCGAATTGTTGAGAGGATTTTCTGTAACTGATGAACAGTGAATGAAGCTACAGTAAAATACCACAGAGTTGTATTTTTGATTGTATGTAATTTTGTTGTTACTATAATACAAAGAGATTCAACTTGGTGTGGTGAGTTTTTTCCCGAAAGGGTTTCCCACGTAAATCTGTTCAGTTGTCTTTGTGTATTTTCTCTATTTTTGTAAATCTTTCATGTGTGTCTTAATTAGATTGTAATTTGAAAATTAAAAGCCCTGCATTGCTTTCTTCCCTATGGATTTGACATTAGAAAAGTGTTTCCGCACCTCTACTTTCCTTACAGTAGCTGCACTCTTGCTCATCTTCAGGGGGGGTGTTAGAGTAAAGGTTTTAACTTAATTATGTTAATTAAGTTACCTTTATTCCTCTCTTAATATTTCACTTTAGTTTTCATATTGTGACATTTAATAATTATATTAATTATGAAATGTCTACCTATTAGGGTTTATTTAGGGTTGCACAATCTCCTTTTATAAGGATTGATTATTGTATTTTATCCCACTCTATTTGATTAATACATTTTCAGCTTCGAGAGCACCCTTTCCTTTTTTCTGGAATGTCTTCTTTCTGTGATAGGTTATTTGCATGCAAGTGATCCTTGGGGTCTATGAAGTTGGATTTCACAACTTCAACAATTTATCCAAAGTAAGGATATCACCATCTAATCTGTTCAAGATAAACTTAACTACCTCCACATTGATGAAATGAGGAAATTCATTCCAGATGTCCAAGTTCTTATGTTTCGCTTGTCCAAGCTTCTTTAATTTGATGGTAGACAACAATTTTCTTTCATCCTTGAGATTTTGACTACTATATTCATCCAAAGTTATTGGTCCTAAGATTTGCTTCATTTTTTGTACCGAGCAGGGTTCTATCGATCACAAAATAAGTATAAAATTGATAATCAACATAAATACCTAGAGAATTTTCCACTAAATTAAATTTCGCTCCATCAAAGTTTTGCTGAAAAGGGTTCTCCAACTGTTCTTCTTTGGTGCATAGTGACAAATGAGGGTTCCAAATGCCCTTTTATAACTTTGCATACCTAACTTCCTTGGTGCATTAAATGCTCTGCCCTAGAAGTTTCGGTTACTCTATTTTCAAATAGTAAGAGAAAAATCCATCTTCGAACCTTCAAGAAGCAATTACCAATACATTTGAGGATGAATATCACACCAACTGACAACTTCTTATGATCTGGTACCAACTACACACAAGGGGGGTTAAGAGATTTTCATGAAAACTCTCCCTAGGCCAATGGCCTGAATTCAATTGCTAGATGAATTACCAGAGGGAGCTTCTGGTACAGTCTTATCACATTCATCAGATCCATTGTTCTTCACCCACGTTTTCTTCATCTGATCTCTTATCTCTTCCATAGATACTTTTCCTTTTTCCTTATCACCTTTTTGTGAATTTATACCTTGATATACTGGACCTCTTCTGTCCATGTTTGCATTCCTATAGAATCTTGCAGTGTGTTTGAATTTGTTACAATTGTAGCATACTATATTTTTTGTCTATACCATCAATTCCACTGATTTCCTCTTGATCTGCACTGATTAGCAAAATGTTGAAATCTTCCACAGGTGTAGCATTTAACATTCCTTTTACTGATAGACATGCTTTTGCATTCTAATGACTTATGACCAAACTTCTTACATTTAAAACATTGACCAGAAAATGATGGAGTGCTAGAGTTTATCTTACTTCTACACTGAGAAGCAATATGTCCAAATTTATTACAAACAAAGTAATATCCATAAAATTTTTGAGCATTGGGTTGCCTTACCAGATATCTTCTGCCTTTGTTCTTATTTTTAGGGTCCTTCTGTTCAGATTTGGAGTATTCACCCTTCACATAGCCAAGACCTCACTCATCATTTGCATCCTTTTGTCCTTTAGTTTTCTCATCAAGCTTAGTAGAACTAATCTTGAATTTCTCCTTAAACTCATTTGCAATAGCAAGCTCATCTTTGAGAATAACTATCTGTCTCTCAAGCTATTGTTCGTTGTTACTAGATTATTGTAGTTCAATCTCCAACTGAATGAATCCACTGTTAACTCTATTGCATTCCTTAGACTTCTCTTTCAAGGACTGGGCTAGATTCTCCTCCTTCTTTCTTTCTTCAATCTCTTTGGTTAGCTTCATAGCCACATATTCCATTTCAAGCTTTAGAGTAGTATTGTCCTTAGCAAGCTTTTCACATTCTTTTGTTATTTATTTTAGGGTTTTATTGAGATGAACATCTTCTGAGCCTCTTCTTTCTTTTTCCTTCAACTGTCCACATGGTTCCTTCCTCTTTTCCCTTAACTCATTTATTTTATCCTTCAGTGATTGAATGAATTTCTTAGCATCCACAAGATTTTCTTTCAATTCCACGACTTCTTCTTTAGACTGATCAAGATCATCAAGTGTCACCATAAGCTGCTATTGAATACCACCAGAGTCCATTATAATTCAAGATCCACCTCAAGTTGTTATACTTCAGAAGAGGAACCTGCTCTGATACCAATTGTTGGACACCAGGAACATTGAGAGGGGGGTGAATCAGTGTTCTACAATATTTGAATTTCAAATCAGATCTTAAACTTTCAACAACAATATTAAACTTTAATAACATCCACAACATACAAGTAGAAAGAAAACATTCAATCACATTAAAGGGACAATGTGAACACCATAACACCATAATTTTTACGTGGAAACCTTGTTAGGGGAAAAAACATGGTAGAGATTAATCCAAAAAGTATGCTTTGTTAAAAGTATGATCAAAAGGGAATGCACTTGCATTCAAGCACACTTTCTAGAGCTCACTACTCAAAAGGAAAGGCTCACTGCATTACAAAATATTTGAGAATATAATAGAAAGAATGAATTGAGAAATTAGCATCTCCAAATGCCTGGATTCAGTTCCAATAAAACACATGAAACATATTCTGTATCTTCTATCCAATTCGCACTTCTACTCTGCTACAAAACACTTCTGTAGCACAAACAAAATTAGCTCAATAGATCTTCTGATATTAGCCCATATAGCTGCTCTACACTACTTCACTTTCACACCTTCTCACTAATTCATACTCTTAAAAAATTAATTAATAATCTCCTTTATATATCCGCTAACAAGGATTTCATTTCTATATGTCGTCTTTAAACAAAATATAATATTCTTCCACATGTTGGCTCAAATCATCAATTAGAATTAATGCATACCCACACAAGTTGGCTAGATTGTAGTAGGGACCCAAATCAAAATTCCCAACATAAGAAATAGTTAAAAAAATATTCCTTATACATCCGGAGCATGCCATACACAACAGGTTAACCATAATGATAAAATAAACAATAAGTTGTTTTATCGAATCTCTTAACTCGTACATCGATTTCTGCAGCACCACAAAACTTACCAAAAAGGTAACATACATGCTTGACAAGCTTCCATGGGGATCTAAACAACAAAATAATGATCTAGTGAAGTATTCAAACCAATTTTCCAACCGGATACTCTATTCTTCATGCTTTATGTCAATAGAATACAATCTTCTACTTTTCCTTCCGGTAGGAACTACTTCTAAACTGCGGACCATACTACTTACTCCAGTTGCCATCAATGACAACACTAGTGACCAAAAAAAAACTCCCAAAGCCATATGCCAACAATTTAGTCATATTATTCAGTAAGCTTGGTCACACAACCATTAGTAGTTTATTTCAAGTAATTTATTTGGTTGTTTTGATTGATCAATTTGGTAGTATATTTTTAGCCATTGATTTAGTCATTTATTCACTAATTTCTATCAATTGGTAGATATTTATTCATTGATTTCTATCAACTGGTAGTATATTTAGTCAGATTTATTCACTGATTTTCGTCAATCGGTAGTTTATTTAATTATTTTTGTTCACAACTGATTTCTACCTAAAAGTGTTGGAAATGAGACAATGATTTTGAGGTTTAAATATAAAACATAGAAAAACATAATCAATTGTTCATTTTCACATAATGAAACAACTATTAAGAAGGAAAATTATTTAATTTGTATTGAGAAAAGGTGTTCTTATAGCAGATACAAGACTTAAATATGTCGTTTCTTTGAAAAATGTGTTACAAAGTGTGTTTCTCAATGTTGTGACTGAGAAAACTAAGTTACAATGCTCTATTTTTTACTTATACAACTCAAAAACATGAAAGAACTACTTGAAAAATGAAGTATAAGGGTCCTATGAAAGATTCATTTGTAGAATTTAAACCATGAATATTCAGTATGGACTAAGAACTATGTTCTACATATACCTTGACTGATAAGCTTTACTAAACATGGTAGTGGATAAATCCAAATTGATCACAAACATTTATTAGTGGACGAGAATTTGGATGGAAGTCTAACTTCCATAAGAAAGTTCTTTGTTTTTTTAGCATCATAGAAGTTTGAATCTATAGTGACACGTTCCACCTCCTTGATTTGTCTAGTTTTGGTTGTTACTTCAATGTATTTGAAGTGAATGTCAGGATCCTCACTACCAATGACATTGAAAATATAGTTTACCATATAAGTACAGGGTTCCCAAGCTACTACAAAATTATCTTCTCAAATAGATCAATGAATATCAATGACAAAATGATACAAGTGACAATCCAAAGTCAAATCACCTAGAGCTCAAATATGCACCCAAGAAGAAATATATCCCTTCATAAGAATTGAAAGAAATGTCTTGGAAAATTTACTCAACAAATAAGACCTCTCTTCAAAACATCTTCAGATTCAACATCAAAAATATATTTCTATCAATTGATAGTACCTGGGATCAAAGTGAAAAATTGTCTGGAGGAGGAACAAGTAATCAAAAGTGTACTGAGGACATGGTCCATGTGAGATGTTGTCAATAGCCACCCAACCAAAAGGGAAAATAGTTTCTCAAATTAGTATTATACACTAAAACCATAAAAAATGCATGAGAACAATCACTAAAATTTGATACAAAATGCACATCCTGTTTGTTTGACATTCTTGGGTGGGACCTTTCATGAGACAATGTCTTTCAAGTCTATTACAAAATGTAAGAAAAAACATTAAATTCCCTACAATAAGGCCTAATTAATAGAATGTAGGAACTTTAAGATTGTAGAGATGTGTAAAGATGCATTCTAAGTTATGGAATGTTATTTCATTGAAATCAGTAATAGGCCTAATGAATAATTTCAAAAGTATTATTAGTAAAATTCAAAAATCGAAATAAATAGTCAATCCAATGAATACATATATAACATGCCTAAAGAGTCACATTCATCAAAATCAGACCCTAAATATTCTAGGAAAACACTTTAAGTGGAACTAGGCTTGTTATCTTACTCATAAAATAAAAGGTATCTTATTAAAAAAATAAATTAAAAAAATAAAATATAAAGACCACTCAACTTTATTGAAGGAATCAAATACAAGCTACAAGAAAACAACACAAGTAGGCATACAAGTGACACAGTTCTTGGAACTCATTGACATGCTTGTAATTATTGGCATAGATAATATCTGGTACCATCTATGACATTGGAGTTAATCAATCAATTGGAGGCATGTCAATTGGAAGACACTAGTGTATATAGGGAAATTCTCATTAGCAATCAATTTAGACAATATATACCATTAAAATGCTTGACAGGAATATAGTAACTTGCTTACTACTTCCACACTTTACAAAGCAAGCATGGTATTCAAGTACAAATGCACTTGAAAATCTCCTCTCTAGAAGTCTAGGCAAGAAAAAATTGATGTTTCCAAAAATTTTCATTTAGAAGTTGTTTCACGAAACTTGCTTGTATCTAATATGAATTTGAGAAAAAAATGGAGCTAAGCAAGACTGCTCTTTTGGTTCAGTGAACACATTCTGAACTAAACACATTTAGGAATTCAACTTATTAGTTTTCAATACACACCTCATAGAGAAAGCATTCACATGTTTCTTATTCCTGGAGCTCCTCAAATGCCCATGTGCACGCACATATGAACCATTCCTACATCAAATTAAAAAAATCAAGTAGTCTGGTAGAAATATCCAAATGTACTTTTGTAAAAGGTTTTTTCAACATTCATTCTAACTTCACATTACTCAGTTTTGAGTTTGATAGGATAAACATCTAAACAATCATTACAAGTCATCAAATCCAATAGAAAGGAGACCAATATGAAATAAATGATTAAAAAAAAAGAATACAATCAAAATACTAAAAGCAATAAGTAAAATCTTACTACACAATGACCATCTTTGTATATTACATTGCATCATTAACCCTGCATGAATTAAATAACAATTTTATATTCTAGAACATTACAATGCCTATTCACATTCATTCTATGTTTTCCATTCAACCAAGGAGTTAGTTCAATTTGAACCTCATAGGAAATTGGTCACAAACCATTTAATTGTCAACAAATCATTGTCCCGCCAAAGACATCTAGTCATCCATAGTCCACCACTACACCACTATACATAAACTAGCTTGTTGTAGTTTGGAGGTATCTTCCACTCTACCACACCAAGCCTCATACACCATCGCAGTGTGGCAGTGACTATACCACACCACCGTAGGATACCTTTTGAACCAAATATTTTTTGTGATGTGTGGGCTCTCTTACACTTCTAAGGTTTTGCACCTAAAAGGAGAGAGGTACCAAAAATATTAATGGCTCACTCAAGAATAAGCCCTTGAGATCCCAGTGCAAAGATGATTGAAATTTGTCTAAGGGGAATGTCCTAGATGTTGAAAACTAATAAAATAAATTAACTACTAATGCAAAACTTAGAAAATGCAAATTTTTTGAAAACACGTTGTGATATGCAAAATGACCTAGAAGTGCAAACAAACTATAACAAAAACTTACAAGATTTGAATTGTACACCTGGAGACTAGAGAAGGATGGAATGGGGCTCTAAAATCCTATAAGATTCATTGTTGAAGCCAACTGGGACTCATACACCAAGCTGGGTGACTGTCCTATTTTGGGAAGATTTTGCAAGAACAGGTTTTAGACAACTGGGTACTTAGAACTGTAAACTTATTGTTTTCAGCCTGGTAGTGGGACTCATTAGCCACTAATGGTGAATCATTCCACTTCCATATTTCTAGAAATTCAAAAGTGGAATTTGTAGCTCCTGGTTTGCACTTCTCCTGACAAGTTTCCAGAGCCAAAATTGGAAAATTTGACTTGTAGGTGTTCTCCAAGCTTTTTTTAGGGCTTTGACAACTTTGAATTACTTTGAAATTTTTTTGAAAACTTTTCCAACCTTTCTATTTAACAAATTTACAACCTAGACCTACAAAACACATGCAAAGAGAGGGAAAAATTATTTAGGGTTAGGGGTTTCCCTTGGTCAAACCCCTTGTTGGTAATCAAACCCTTGAAAATGAAATGAAATATGTAAAGAGAATAATGAATGAACAACATACAATGCTACAACTCACCAAACCCTTGAAGTAGAAATCTGAAGACATGCAAGTAATAGCTCCAATGGATGTCGACTTGACAATGCTTGAAATGCCTAGAATGCTTAAGTGAATGATTGATTAATTGCTTGAATGATTAGGAGATTAAGGAGGATGAAATGAATAGAAAAAACTTATATTTATACACAATCATGCCCTAATTCCTGAAGATACTACATCACAGGAAGACCTTAGGTCTTAGAAAATAAAAAACTGCTAGAATTTTGAATTTATTTTGAATTTCAGGCCAAAGCAGACTCATTCGCCCCTAGTGGCAAATGGGTCCCACTTAGGAATTTTAAGTGGGTGTCAAAAATTAAGTATTTTAAATAATGTTTATTAGGTTTATTCTCAAAAATACACTTAAGTAAGGCCTATAGACATAAAATGGGGCCAATTAAAGCATAATAAAGGTCAAATTATTGATGACAAGCCTAGAAAAACATGAAAGTTTGTTACAACACTTTACAACGCTTTGAAATAAGGCTTGGTAAATGATAAAAAGAAGTTATTTAGGTGAAATATAATGATAAGATCCTAGAAAAGTGTGAAAATTTGTTACAACACTTCACAACACTTTTACAAGACATCATAAAATTCTTATTAATTCACAAGGGCCCAAGACCTAATGTGAATGTGTTAATCACATTACAACATTAAATCAAGGAAAAAATTAGGCCAAAATCCAAAAGAAAGACCCAAATGAGTGTTAAAATGTCCAAAGATCCATTTTTCTATGCTACACCTTCGACCATCGCCATGGGGTAGTGGTAACCACCAATGTACCGCACTAGCCAACATGGAAGCACCGCAGGGTGGCGGTAACATTGCATTATTGCAAGCTCAATCTAACACCTCTATGGGGTAGTGGTAAGTACCACTCCATCGCCAGTCACTCCATAAGACGTCACGATATGGCGGTAAAGGCCTGAACTCATCACTTGGTGTAATCTAACTTGATGATGACCAAGTTGGGGGTCCACTAGTGAATTTGAGGCACATAATTCCAATAGGTAAATGCCATAAAAACAAATACACATGTATCTATTGATGCCAAAAATTGACAAGGTAACAACCTTATGTCGACTTCTTCTATAATTGGGGTTTTGGAATGGAAAAAGGAAGAAAATATAAAAAATAAAGATCTAACTAAGGCAATGTGCCAAGATTTAGATGTAGGCATGATAAATCTATCTTTTGGATGCGATTTAAGGGCCTGTTTAGCAATCTTCTAAGTCCTAGAATAATAGAAATTAAAGATGAAAAACTAAATAATTTATCCAATGACATAAAATAATTCCCATATACATTTACTAAAAAGAAGAGTCAAAAGATATGGTCTAAATCAACAAGCTTATATTGAAACCATAGAAGTTCTGCAAATAAACAACTCAGTACAATAACAAAATAGTATAATGTTTTGTCAAATAGCTTAAGAAAACATAAAGGATGAATAATGGCATAGTCTGTGAGTCTCATACAATAATCTAAAATAGTAAAAAAAGGCCTGGTGTCTTTCATAGTTTTATATGTATCTTTTGAACTCATTTTTGGAAGGAAGAAGCACTATATATAGATAAAAATCCCACGGCCTGGCAGGTTAATAACATAAAAGATTCTGAATCACGAGTAATGATGCTTGAAACAATGATCTCCCATGGCCGTTGGAACATAAAAGATTCTGAGCATGGAATGTGGTCATTTGCGAACCAGATGCATCCCCTGTGAATGATGAAAGTGGTCCCAACAAGACATAGTGCTGACTGTTGAGATTATGGATGCACAGTCCTTGAAGCTACAATCTTCGATGAAGGACCTTTGAGCCAGGAAAGATGATCAACCACCCAGAAAGTGTTGCAACTAGGCATGCACAATAGAGATTCTATATTGATATGATATGATTGATTATTGGATATTTGATATGATGAAAAAGATATATTACAAATGAACAAGATGCCTGATTATATAGGCAAGAGGTAAACCCTAATATGCATGAGATGTTGCCAAGTGTTATAATCTAACAACATGTGACAACATGTGAACCCTATGGTGATGATCATTAAATGATGAGATAAGTTCTAGAAGGAATCTTATCCCACAAACTAGGAAAGGGAATATTATCCCATTTATTAAATGATTGCAACCTAGGACTAAATGATTAAATGCAAGACCTAAGTTAACTTATGCTAGTGTAATAATTAATTAATTAATTACACCAACACCCCCCCATAAGTGCAACTTAGGGAGGAAAATGCAATGATTATGCAAGATGATAATCATGGGTCTCGGCTACGAGGCCATGTTAGGTACCTATGTACATGAAGATGCAGAACAATCTCCCACAACCAGAGAAAAAAGGGAAAACCCAATGGGAACAAAACCCCTCTCCAAAAAGGAGATGAAAAAGAAAGAATGTGAGAATGGGAAGGATGGAGGACTCCCAAATACCCCCCAAGTACACCATCTGTCACATGGATACAATGCAATCAAAGGCCCCCCCATAGGCGGGAAAGAGAGAGACTATGTAGCCCCCCAAAAGATGTGATCACCTGCAAAGAAGGGAAGTGTTTGAAGACATAATAAGATCCAATGTCGACAAACAACTTGTCTCCCTTTCAGAAGAAACAAAACCAAATGCAAGTGCAGAGATGCTTCCCATTTAGTATAGGAATTGAAGGAAGGAAGTATGAAGATGGATGTCGATGATGTCTCTGAACTCTGTTTAAGTGTCTCCTTGCTTGATGATGAAAATGCCATAGTCCCAAACAATGAAGAGGGTGACAAACCAGGATGATGCAAAAACGGATGCTGAACAATATCCAAAGATGAAGATAGAATGGATATGATGGATGTGATGGAGACTTGATATCCCCCCCTGAATGAAGTGTCCTCAAAACCACTGAAAGAAGTCTGAAGCAAATCCAATGGTAGATGCTGAAGAAACTACAAATCTTGAATGGAATGACAGGGAAGAAGTCTTAGATATGAAATATCTAAAGAGAAACCAAGTGCCTCCAAGATGGTCTTTAAATTCCCAATCAAGGTTGAGACAAAGAAAGGAGGAGACTCAAGAAAACTCTCCAAGGTGTGATCTGAATAGAGGAGTGATATCCCCTAAAGAATGTTCTCCAAACCAGTAGAAGTAGCCAAGTTAGTGATACCTAAAACGAAGCCATCATGTGATGTCAAGTCTAAAAAACTGAATGTGTCCTGATGGATAGAGATGATGGTGGAAGCCTCAATCAATGAATCTGGACAAGGAATCACTGAATGTGAAGGGATACCAACAGTCTCTGATGAAGAAGAAGCACGGAAAGGGACCTTGTCAACCTCTTCAAAAAGATCAAGGTAATCAACTTCCTGCACAATAATAGCATCATGGGGTACTTGATCTGAAGAATGACATTCTGAATCATGACCATCAGGGAATGGTGGAGTATCTGAATCTCCATAGATCTCCCAAAGCTTAGTCCAAAGAATGTGAGGACAATCACAATGATCAATAGATCTCAAAACATTGCAATCAACTTGCATAGAAATGATCTCCAAAACAGTATATCTGTTGCAACTCCAAGCAAGTTCATGAATACCTTCACTTGGATGAGGAACAATACCAAATAGATGTGGCAACAAATCAAGTGAATGAAGATGGTGGCAGATCCCATCTTGCCATTGCTGATAGTTACCTTTGTGCAACATAACCAAAGGAGAATAATATGCAAGCCCCATAACAAAATTTCTCCACAAAAATCAAAGACAATGACCTTCAATAGAGAATAGAAGACTTCCAAATAGATATGCAACTGAAAATATGCCTCTGAGATCAACAAATTCTTCTTCAATCTTCAGGATGTCGCAAGAATCAAAAAACCAAAAAAAAAAGGATACCTAGAGCTGAAACCAAAGAAGATGACTGGACTGATAAAAAATGCACTGAAATATCTCTCGAATGCCGCTGGAATCTCCGAAATCCAACAATCTGATGCGAAGATGTGTGCATTTGAGTCCAGAAGGGAGGGTTGACTTCAGTTGACTTGAATATTGAATAGCAAAAAAATCCTACAAAATAGATGGCACCACTGGATAGTGCTCAGATACCATGTTGAGATTATGGATGCACAGTCCTTGAAGCTGTAGTCTTCGATGAAGGACCTTTGAGCTAGGAAAGATGATCAACCACCCAAAAAGTGTTGTAACTAGGCATGCACAATAGAGATTCTATATTGATATGATATGATTGATTATTGGATATTTGATATGATGAAAAAGATATATTACAAATGAACAAGATGCCTGATTATATAGGAAAGAGGTAAACCCTAATATGCATGAGATGTTGCCAAGTTTTATAATCTAACAACTTGTGACAACATGTGAACCCTATGGTGATGATCATTAAATGATGAGATAAGTTCTAGAAGGAATCTTATCCCACAAAATAGGAAAGGGAATATTATCCCATTTATTAAATGATTGCAACCTAGGACTAAATGATTAAATGCAAGACCTAAGTTAACTTATGCTAGTGTAATAATTAATCAATTAATTACACCAAAACTGACATGTGTCACCTACCCATGGAGGTAGTTAGGACACATGGCAATATGGTGGGATAGGTAGTTCACTCTTTCCTTCTTCTCGATGAAGTCCCCAAAGAAGAGACACATGGTGATAGGTCGAGGCATTTTTGTTGATTCCTCCTCCTTGTGATGAAAATACCCTACGGTGAAGACATGTGGAGGAAGTCTCTACCACCAAAACTAATTGTTGGGTTTGTCAAAAAGTGTACACAGATAGATGCTACATGGTACGTAGATGGGGCCTGATAAGGAAGTAATGGGAAGAAGCTCTCAAATGCCTATGTTGTTGACACATGGAAACATGGCGGGGGTCAGTAGGAGAGTGAAGGAAGGAATTCCTATGAGAAGCGTCAGGTGGACATGTTGCGGCAGTGGACGAAGCTCTTCAAAAATGAGCCTGATGATGTTCAAATAGAAGGGGTATGGGATGGTATTTTGAGAAAATAAAAATAATTTGAAGGGAGCTCAAGGAAATTTATATCCATAGCTTTTGGCGACTACTAGGGATGTTTTGCCTATGGAATGAGGAACCCAAAAAAATTCTAGTTTACAGACCAAAGCCTTATCCATTGGGTGACACAATCAGAGCTTGGAGAGAGTAGTCTGTAGAGGCATCTAGTTGGCCTCGGATGGCATCAACATGTCACACATATTCTCTTGTGCTCTATGTAGATCAATCATTTCTTTGTATGCTAGTGTCGTGGATATACCAGCCCCAGAATTGAGTTGGAAAAGTAACTGTGCTATCAGATGAGTGATGCCCTCAATATCCTCTATAGTAGGGGATTGACTAAAGCTTTGAAAAGCAAATGAGTCTTATTGCTTCTCTTCAATCTTCACCACAATCTGCTTTGTTGTGGCCATCGAGTCATTAGAAAGAAACTGGGAGGGCAGGCCCATCTGAGTTAGCTAGGAGAACCTCACCCGCATGTTTTTCATAGTTTGGCCCAGTGTGGCAGTGCACTCGCTAGCATGGAGGATGGTCGCATGGAAGTTGATGAACTTCTTTGTTGTTTTGGCAGCAAATTTTTGGTTTGATCCTTGTGCTTGCTAAGGCCTCATCTAGAATTGTGTATAGCTTATCCAACAATTTTTCTACCTCAGGAATCTTTTTTTGATGAATTGTGGAAACCACTCAATCATTCCATGAAATTCCCTACCTAAACTTGTTGCCTCTGCCATAAATTAGAGCGTCGACTGAAGATTCAGGTAGAAGGCCTTGACCTTTTTGTAGTATGAAACATATAGCCATTGGGCTACTTGAAGGAAGTCCAACTGGGTAGTAGGGGGTTGGGGAAGATTCTTCAAAGAGCTCATCTCCACATCCCTTGAACCAACATCCTGTGTTAGTTCTGCAATCTTTTTGTTTATGGTAGAAAGTTGTCCCTGCAGGTTCCTCAATTCGGTGAGCCAATTTTCTTCGGCCTGGTTCTTATTTTCCGACTCCCTTTCAAGGGAAGACTTCATCTCCTGGACTTCATTCTCCAATTGAGCCTATCGGTCTTGGAAATCCATGTCCTTTTGGTACATTTTTTTCTCTAATTGAGTGCACCGATGCTCAAAATCCTCATTCTTTCATTGCATCTCCTGCTCCGCCCGAGCCAACTAGTCCTGATATTCTTGGTTTTTCCGCTACAAATCAGTGACTAGGTTGGAATCATAGGATTGGAACTTTGCAAGTTCCTCCTAGAGTTTAGCATATTCTATCTGTGCTTGTTGTGAAAAGTGTGCAATTTTTGCATCCCTTTCCTTGTCCTTTGCTAGCAGGACCTCAACTCTTTCCTTGATAGTTTTGAGCTCTTCATCTATCTTTTTTAGCTGGTGATTGGACTTGAGTAAGATGGTGGTCACTACTAGCTATGTCTCCTCCATAAGCTCAACCATGTCTTGTAGACAAGCTATGCTCAGATCGATCCCCATAGCATAGAGGTTGTAATCATTACGTTGCATCTCTCCTTGTGGTTTGATGATGGCTGGATGCATGGTTGCAAAATATAGCAATTGTAGAGCCTCATTGAAAATAGTTTGCACCTTTGGTTTGGCTAGCTTTTTGACATTATTGGCCTTTTACTTTTGGATCCTGATGGCCCGTGCTTGTTTTGTTTTATCACTCTCTAACAAAAATGTAATGGTGACCTAATGATCTTTCCTGCAAAAGGTGCACTAAGAGGAAGAGGAAAAGGGAATGAGAGGGTATTGGTTTTGGGTGATTTTTTCCTTGGAATAGAAATTATCTGTGGGGAGAATGGAGGAATATTCCAAAGCCTAGTTTGTGAACCAAAGGGAGGGCTCAAGGGAAGCGGTGGTGATAGCGGAGTCATGGAAAATTTGATTTGTTGGGTGGATTGGGTTGAGGCCAATATAGTAGTAGCAAGAGGGGTATCAATGGTGACTGCAGAGGAAAAAGGTGAAGTGATAGTGGATGTGGACTGGGCTAAGGCAAAAGGTGGAAAGTTCTGTGGAGGAGTAAAGGCAGATAGTCCCACCTGGGTGAAATAAGGGAAACCTCCTGTGACCATTGTAGTAGAAGTGGAGAAGGAAGGGCCAACACTTGAAGTGATTGGTGACTTGAAGATAGTAGGAGGAACTAAATATTGTGAAGCAAGAGAAGAGGGAGTGAAAGTTACCTATTGTGCAAATGGTTGCAATCCTTGGCTTGTCACAGGCTTGGGGCTCATCACAAGTTCTTGGATTTTTGCAGGCTCTTGGGAACCTTCTCTAGAAGTCGCATCTGTGTGCTACCTCTTGGTTGGTAGGGAATCTTCCACCTCTATGTCCTTCGACTATTGCAATTGGGTTGTTCTAGACCTTTTTGCAGTCCAGGTGCATGTAAGCGAGACTCTTGACCTGATATATTCACCCACATATTTGAAGAAGACTTGCTAGGCTGCTTTGTTGCCTTTTCTTTTTGCTAAGCTGGGGACATCTGTACTTCTTTCTCCTTCTCCTTTCCCTTCCCCATATATTTTCTAGCCTCATCTGAGTCGATATCTTCATCAATGCTTTCATCAGTTTCCTCATATTCATCATTCCACAAATTATCAAATGTGTCACTGGTCTCTACGTCCTAATAAGGGGCATTAGGGCATTTGTTCTCTTTGTGGTATATCAAAAAATCCTTAATCCTTTCATCGCTCTAGTTTTGACTTATCAAATTATTGCGAAGGGTGGCTCCTATTTGGCACTTCTCATCATACTTCGCGTAAGGAAAATAGAACTTGAGCCATGGTGGCCTATTATTTTCTATGGGAATGTGAACTAGGTCAATCAATAGATCATCCTCATCCTTTCTCTCTTATGATGCATACATCCATTCCATCCATCCATCTATAATGAGCCTTTTATCTCTTATCCTACCACTCACCCTTCCATCCATCAATCCCATCTATCTCCTTACACCTAGACTTGGTTTTCCCTTATCATTGGTATTTAGCACAAAGATTACCCAATTTTTCATCCATTGATATCTCAAAACATTTCAAAAATCCAAAAAAATAAAAAAAATTTAAAATCCAAAACAAAACATTTCAAAATCCAAAAATCAAAACATTTCAAAATCCAAAATATCAAAACATCTCAAAAATTAAAAAATCAAAATATCCCCAAAATACAAAAAAAATGGAAAAAGGTCCTGAAAAAAGATAAAAAAATCAAATAGCCAACAAAAATCCAAGCAATAAAATCAAACCAAATAATTTCTTCAAAATAATTCAACACATCAATTCAACTCCTTCAAATAAAATCATTTCTTAATCATTCCAATCACATCAATTATTCTATTCAATCCATCACACCCTTTCATCCAATCAAATCATCAAATCAATCATCATATCATTCCAAACCACTTCTTCAACTCAAATCAATCATCAATCGAATCATTTCAAGCAATAATCAAAATGCAAGTCAATCCTTAGTCCATACCAATCAAGTCGATCAATCTTGCCAAGTTATCCAATCACATCCTTTGGTCTTGATCCTAATCTTGTTGTAAACCCAATCAATCAAAGTCAATCAGTCAATTATCAATCATCCTTGTGTTGATCTAGGGATATGTCATTCCCCACAATGACAACACTATCATCATCAATCAAAGTCAATCAATCAATTATCAATCATCCTTGTGTTGATGTAGTGATATGTTGTTCCCCGCAATGGCAACACTATCATCATCTATCATCATCAATCAAAATCAATCAATCAATTAATCATCGGTTTATAGCTTGACAGGGGCAATACCTTGTTTGTTTTTGTATCATTTGTGCATGCATGCTTGCTTGCTTGTGTGCATTATTATTTTTATCTTGCATTTGCATCCAATCCAAATTATTCCATCTAATATTCATATCTTGTATCTAGACAAGGTTGTATTACATTGGGGCATGTGACACATTGTCACCTTGGTTCTTATACCTTGGTGCATCATGTATAGTGTTACATAAAACATCATGCTTGCTCACTTTCTTGCAACATAACGTATCATCCATCTCTTTATCCATATTTTATCATTTCATCCATTTCAAGAGCATACACGTGTTCTTTCAACCCGCCTATCCTCGCAAGGGGGCATCATCATCCCACTCTTATTTCATCATCATCCTATCTTTCTATCATCATCCATTTTCCTCTATCCATACCTTAGCTTCTTTGAAATGATGTTACTCGACACAAATGTTATCATCTCGAACATCATCTGAAAGAGGGGCAAAATGTAGACACTAAAAATTGTACTAGGCCAGTGATTCTTATTTTATTTGTCATTTCCCCTTTCATTCTTTCATTCTTCATAATTAAATAATTTTTAATTATTTAATTATTTTGTAAAGTCATATGTCTTCTATTAATTAAATAATTTTAATTATTTAACTAATTCATTTCTATCTTTATTCTTCCTTGATTAATTAAATAAATTTTATTTATTTAATTGCGTCACTAATTAAGTCTCTTTCTTTCTAAAATTAAATAAGTTCTTGTTTAATTTTTATCCACTTTCCACTATAATTAAATAATTATTTTAATTATTTAATTATTCATTAGCCTTTTCTCTCCTAAATTAATTAAATTTTATTTATTTAATTTGGTCCACTCTCTTGAATTTTGAATTAAATAATTATTTAATTCAAAATGATTCCTTTTGTCACATTCCTCTATAATTCAATAATTATTTTAATTATTTAATTATTCATTGGCTACCTAAATTAAATAGTTTTTATTATTTAATTTCTCCTATCACCTCTTTATCCATGCCAATCTTATCTTCCACATCAAATCTTATATCTTGACATCTCATTTAATCTTCACCCTTGATTGAATTATCTTATAATTCAATCTTGGCCATTAATCCTTATCATTGCCCTAATTTTTCCCTAACTCTATTTCATACTACAACTTTCAATCTTGGCCATTGATTAAGACATCTTATTGACATCCAATCTCAACCATCAATCCAAATCAGGCCTTGCCTATAAATCAACCCTCTCATAAGCCATTTGGGGGGTTGATTCTTCAAGTATCCTTATGCTACCAAAATCATTCTTGAATCATTTGTCCATTTCTATCTATCATCATTCATCTATCATCTCCATCTCAATGCTATGTTGCTGAAGTGAGCAACCAACATATTAAATCAATCAAATAATTCATCCATCATTACATTTATTTGAGGTATTAAAGATTTGGATTAGGTAATGCATGTTATTGTTTTATCATTTTTATTTTATCCAATTTTTTCATATACAAGCGAAAGTTAGATTTTTAAGGATTGGAAAGTTGTTTAAAAAGGTTTGAATTGTGATTGTTGAATGTTTTCTTCCCTACTCTACATCAATTGGTATCATAGCATAGGTGTTAGATCTTTTGAAGGTGAAAAGTGGAAGATTGAAGAAGAGAAAGGTTGAAAGTTGAAAGGAAAGATTCCTCCTAAAGGCAGTGGAGCTCTTGCTAGAGAGATAAGGTTGTTAAAGGAGTCACAAGAAGTAATCTTAGACAGGTTTGCAGCATTAGAGACACGTCAAAGAAGAGGAAAGGCCACTAAAGGAAGAGAGTGAGCATGAAGACCCTCTAGGAAGAGCCCAAGGGGATGTTGAGTGGGATCCTGATGAGAGAAGGATGATAAGAATGCTCAAGGCTATTAAGGGAGATGATTCTAATGTGAGATTGGATGTTCCAATGTATAATGGCAAGTTGGATGTTGAAGAAGTCTTGGATTAGATAGATGCATTGGATAATTAGTTTGAGTATAAGGAGGTTGTTGATGATCAAAAGGTAAAGTTTGCTAAGACAAAGCTAAAAGGTCCTGCTCTTACATGGTGTAATTATGTTCAAGAGGAAAAAGTGAAGAAGGTAAAGAAAAGAATAGTTCATGGGATAGGATGGTGTCAAAGATAAAAATCCAATTCTTTCTAGGTAATCATGCTATACAAACATTCAAGAAGTTGCAAAGTTTAAATCAGAAGGATAAAGATGTCATGACATACACTGAGGAATTTCACAAGTTGAGTATTAGGGTTGGTCATGTTGAAAATGAAGGTGAAAATATTGCAAGGGATATGTGTGGGTTGAGGTATCAAATTCAAGATGAATTTAGTTTGGCTATGCCTATAGATCCATTGAAGAATGTTTTCAGTGGCTGCTAGGGTAGAGGAGAAATTGAAAAGAAGGCAAGAAAGACAAGGAAGAGGTAAATGCAACACTAGTAGAGGAAGAGGTACAAGGGAAAGTTATGAAGATCAAGAAGATACAAGCAAAAACAAAGACCATGTTGCTAATCCGAGAGGTAGTTTTAGAGGTTTTAGAGGAAGATTTGGTGGAGGTAGAAGTTCAAGTTCATTTTCAGGAAGGTGTTACCATTGCGATCAGTTTGGGCATCCAACATGGAAGTGTCCTAAGAAATAAGGCTCTACTTCAAGTGGTGGTGATAAGAGTGCAATTGGTACAAGAGGAAGATTGTGAGAGCGTTCATTCTCCTAATTAGCTTGTTGCTCCAAAAGTGGGAGAGTCATTGATGGTGAGAACACTACTGAAAGCATCCAAGGAGAAGGAATCTACAAAAAGGACAGAATTATTCAAGACCACCTACAAATGCAAAGGAAAGGTATATAAAGTAGTGATAGACTCTAGAAGTACTGATAATGTGGTTTCAAATGAAATGGTTGATAAACTGAAATTGGAGAAGGTACATCATGAAACACCTTATAAAGTGCCTTGGTTGAATGATCATCAATATATTTTGGTTAGTGAGCAAGCTTTGGTTGAGTTTAATATTGGTGGATATAAGGATAGCATTCTCTGTGATGTTTTGCCTCTGAATTGTTGTCATTTGTTGCTTGGAAGACCATGGTAGTTTGATAGACATGCCATATATGATGGGAGAAACAACACATATGAGATTGAAAAGGATGGAAATACTTTTACACTAACACCATTGCAGGAAGATGTTAAGGAGTAGACAAAGGAAAAAAAAGTGATAATGCTGGGTAAGGAGTTTGTGAAGCTAGAGGAAGAAAAAAATGAAGAGTGTGTAGCCACTTCAAGCTTGAAGATGCTAGGATAATAGATGGAAGACAAGATGATGTGTTTATGTCAAAAAAAGAGGAAGTGAAGATTAAGGATGAATTGATTATGGACATGCAAAATTTCTTATAAAAGCATGATAAGATCATGATAGGGATAGTACTTTTTCCTTTGGTTTCAACAGAGGTTAGACGTCAGTCATATTCTGTCAAGACAGAGGTTTAGAAACTTGATGATACAAAGATTATTGGGGTAGAGACTCTGGTGAAAGAGGTAAGGGGAAATATGGAATGAATCAAGGTGTTTGGCAAGGACAATTGGGTAAGTTTGGGTATGCAACAAGAGTGAAGGAGAGGACAGTCAAAGACAACGTTGATAAAGGTATGTTTGTAGGTTTGAAAGCAAGTTTAACATCATTTCCAAGTGAAGAGAAGGTGAGACAACAACCATCAAGTGGAGGATAGTCTTTTCAAAGAAGGAACTAGTCAAAGGAAAGAGGCAATGCATGTTTCCAATACTTTACTCATTGGAAGGGGTCACCAGATGAAGATACAGATTGGAGAGAATTCAATGATAAGAGGTAGCATGTTATGATGTTATATGTTCCTCAAGGGACTTGATGTTTTTCTCTTTAGGCCAAGTGTATTGTGCAGCGGCACCATGTTATTCCATTGATGTAAATAAGGTCTTAAGTTGGTTTTAAGTGTTTTGAGTTCAAACGTCATTAAATAAGGTCATAATAGACCATGTGTGATCTATTAGGAGTCATTTGGGTCATTTGGGGTCCATATTACAAAAGTTGTCAATGTTTTCAAAAGCTGTAAAAGTGCAAAATGCAAAAAAAAATGCTAAAGGTGGGAATCCCAATGGTCAAGAAGTTAAATTTTTGGTTGAGTTGGTTGGATCAGTTTTTTTTTGGTGTGTAAGGGTTTAAAATGGCCTCACACAATTTGAGGCAAAGGTTGGAAGCTTTGTATTGAATTTGAGCAACAATAAAACATTGTTTTCCTTGCAATTTTTGATAATATGCTACTCCCAGGAACTGTACGGGTCCATACTGAGGTTTTTTGATTGAAGGTGTCTTGAATTGGTTAGAGATATGTGTTAAGGACATTTTGGATTTTGTGTGATTTGATTTCATAGAGAAACACAGTTTTTATTGCAATTTTACTATAGGCAGCCTGTAAGTTTAGAAATTGAAGTTTTGAGAGTGTAACATGGTGATTTAGGCCATTCCACTAGTGAAACATGAGAATAATTGGTGGAATGGCATGGTTATATGTAGGTTATTGTGTTTAAGTTTTTTCCAGGGGTAGGTGGTGCAGGGCACCTTCAATTTTGACAATTTTGGCATGTACATAGAATCTTGGTGGGGGTAAAGTCTTTTTTTATAATGCAATAAGGTCAAAAATGACCATGAACATGATGTAAGGGATGGTTATAGAAGTCTTAGGGGTGTAGAGTCATGTTTGAGACATAATTTTATTCTTGTGTTAATGTTTCTATTGTGCACTCTTTGAAAATCATGTAAAATTCAAAAGTTGAACAGTCACCATTTTAAATGGTGGTTATGAACCATTGGTAGAAGGTGAAAATGTGTTAAAAATACTTTAGAAACTCTTGAGGATGGTTGGAAAAAAATTGGTTTTGCAGATTGAATAAAGAAGTGCTTTTTTTTACTTGAGTTTCTTTCTAATATTCTGTGTTCTTCTTGTATACTTTGCTACTATACATGCCCATACAGTCACCATTCAATGCAAGGTTGATACCAAACGAAAGGGGATCATTCTAGCTTTCATTTAAACCAATTTGGAGTGATTCTTAGTCAAAAATAAGAAGCTTTAGATAGATTTATTAGAGCAGCTATTAAGTTAGGGTTTAGTAGGGTTTTGTAGAAAAATGGAGTATGAAAGGCCATTCCACCGTAGGTCAGTAATGTAGTTGGGTGGAATGGGCCTGTTAACTTGTAGGTTTGTGTTTTCTTTGCTAGTAGGGTAGGGTGGAGTGAAAATCAGGTCTGGAGCACAAGTGTGAAGGTTGGAAAGCTCATTTCCAATGGTGAATTGACTAGTTCTTGGCTAGGGAAGAAAGAAAAAGATCTATCTAATGGAAACCAATGTTAGAATTGGTGGTTTTGTGACTGGTACTTGATGTAATTGAAGGTTGTGAAGTCAGGGGAGTGAGTTTTGGAGGACCTCTGTTGGAAAAGAGGCCTAATTGGGCCATTGTGAAGCGGTGAAGAGAAGATTGTGTGATGACAGTCCAAAGCAACCCTACCAAAGAAATTTATATGTTAAACAAAAGCCTAAATGGTCCTTGAAGATGTGTTCTTCAAATTGTGAAGTGGTTTGCTGAGAGAGATATAGTTGAATAAGGGTGTCTCTAGTGCTATAAGGAATAGGTGGCTTAAAGAAGGAAGTCACTCTAGGAGCTATTTGGAACCTTCCTATGTAGTTGGGAATTGTTTGTTGGAGTTTGTTACCACCCTATCTTGCATCAGGTGGTATCAGAGCTTGGGCTCTAGATCCATTGTCAAAGGAATTTAGAGTTTTCAAGAGAAAAGGCACAAAGAGTCATACAAGATGCCTCCAAAGATGAGTAACACAATAGTTGCTAAGGAAATCAAAGCGTTGAGAGAAAGAATTGAAGCACTAGAGAAGAAGGAAAAGAGAGGTAAGGGTATTATTGAGGTGAGTGACCCTGAAGATGAGGGTATAGAGGAAATCCCTCAACAAAAACCCCAAGAGGAGTTGGGTACTGAAAAGAAGAAGTTCTTGCAAGTGCTTAAGGATGCAAAAGTGAGGCTTAGGAGGTGAAAATAGAGATTCCAACGTATGGGGGAAAGATGGATGGAGAAGAAGTCATAGAGTGGATTGATGTTCCAGATAATTACTTTGAGTTCAAGGAGATACCTGAAGACAAGAAAGTTAAATTTGCTAAGACAAAACTCAAGGGACCAGCTTTAACCTAGTGGAACTAGATTCAAGAAGAGAGGGTAAAGAAGTTTAAGCCCAAGATTACTTCTTGGGACCAGATGGTGCAAAAGATCAAGAGCCAATTCTTACCAGTTGACTATTAAATACAAATTTATAGAAGGCTGCAAAGTTTAAAAAAAAAAGAGATGGATGTGGCTGCTTATACTAAAGAATTTCATAAATTGACCATAAGGTCAAGGCATATGGAGAATGAGACATAGAGAGTGGCCAAATATTTGAATGGATTAAGGGTTGCAATTGAAGATGAAATCAGTTTGATTACTCCTAGGTTAGTAGAGGAGTGTTTCCAAATGGCTACAAAAGCTGAGGAGAACATAAAGAAGAGGTTAGAAAAAACAATCTAGGGGTAGAGGTAAGAGTTTCAAGGGCATAGGTAACCCTGGAGGAAGAGGTTTTCAAAAGACATCAAATGAACAAGGCACTACTCAAGATCCAAGTGGAGAAACAAGGGGAACTTTTAGAGGAAGAAGGCCAGGAGATAGGGACAAATTTAATGGATTAGCAAGAGGCTCTAATGCTTTTCCAAGAAAGTGTTTTGATTGTAATCAATATGGGAACCTGGCATGGAAGTGTTCAAATAAATAGGGCACAAGTTACCAAATTGGAGAAAGGAGAACTCAGCGTGTTCATGAAGAAGAAGAGGTAGAAGGTGTGAGCTCAAGTATGGGTCCTTCAACTCTCTATGCCAAACCAAAATTGGGGGAGACTTTGATGATTAGGAGGACATTGATTAAAGTTCCAATATCAAAGGAGCCACCTCAAAGGAAAGCTTTGTTTAGGACAACTTGCAAAGTTCAAGGAAAGGTATGTAAGGTTATTGTTGACTCTAGCTCCACATAAAATATAGTATCTTTAGAAATGGTAGAGAAGCTTAGATTGAAGAGGATACCCCACTCTAATCCATACAAAATTTCATTGTTGAACAAAGGGTAGCAAGTTCTTATCAATGAGCAGGCTTATGTAGAATTCTCAATAGGGCCTTATAAAGATAAGATACTTTGTGATAGTGTTCCCATGGATATGTGCCACCTACTCCTTGGTAGGCCTTGGAAATATGACCAGAAGGCACAACATGATGGCTTTAAAAATGAATATCAGATTGAAAAAGGTGGTGTGTAGATCAGATTAGAACCTCTGCAAGAAGATGAGAAAATAGTCCATAAAGGACCTAGTGTGATGATATTGAAAGAGAAGGTGATTCTAAATGATTGGAAGAAGAGGAGGTTGGGTTTTCCATTGTTGGGAAACCAATCTTTGAGGTAGCAGCAAATGACAAAATAGTAGAAGTTCAGACCTTACTTGACAAATATGAAAGCATAGTGGTAAAGGAATTTCCAAGTTCATTGCCTCTAATCCATGATGTAAGTCATCATATTGATCTAGTCCTTGGTGCAAGCCTTCCTAACAAGGCAGCATACAAAATGACACCTCAACAAAATGAGGAAATCAAAAAGCAGGTGCAAGAGCTACTAGACAAGGGTTTGGTAAGAAAGAGCCTCAGTCCATGTGTTGTGCCAACTTTTTTGGCACCCCCAAAGGATGGTGAATGGAGACTTTGCATAGATTCAAGATCCATTAACAAGATAACTATTAGGTATAGGTTCCATATACCATGGATGGAAGACCTTATCGATAGTTTAGTAGGGGAAAATTACTTTTCCAAGATAGATTTGAAAAGTGGCTATCACCAAATAAGGATTAGAGAGGGTGATGAATGGAAAACAACTTTCAAGACTAATGAGGGCCTCTATGAGTGGATGGTAATGCCATTTGGGATATCTAATACTCCTAGTACATTCATGAGACTCATGAATTAAGTGTTAAGATATTTCATTAAAAAATTTGTAGTGGTATATCTAGATGACATATTGGTATTCAACAAGACAAGGAAGACCACTTGGAACACTTGGATAGAGTTTTGGGAAAGCTACATGAAGAAAAGCTCATGATCAATCTTAAGAAGTGTGAATGGATGAAGCAAGAGCTGATATATTTGGGCTTTATGGTCTTAGGAGGAACCTTGATGATGGACCCCAAGAAATTTGAAGCCATTCTTAATTGGCCTACACCAAAAATAGTTGGAGAAGTTAGAAATTTCCATGGCTTAGCAAGCTTCTACTAGAAGTTCATAAGGGGATTTTGTCATATAGTTGCACCTATGATAGATACCATTAAAGGAGAGAAGAGGAGTAGGTTTCAGTGGACAAAAGAGGCTGATCAAAGCTTTGAGTACCTCAAACAAAAGGTATCACAACAACCCATACTTACCTTGCTTGATTTTGCTAAGGTGTTTACCATAGAGTGTGATGATAGTAATGTGGCCATAGGGGTAGTGTTAAGTCAGGAGGAAAGACCTATTGCATTCTTTAGTGAAAAATTGAATGAGGAAAAGAGGAAATATTCATCATATGATTTGGAAATGTATGCTATGGTGCAAGCACTTAAAAAATGGAGGCACTATCTATTACCCAAGGAATTTGTGGTGTTCATAGATAATCATGCTCTGAGTTTTCTGAACAGTCAAGAGAAATTGAACCATAGACACATGAAATGGGTGGAATACCTACAATCTTACACATTTACCATAAGGCATAAGAAGGGACAAGCCAAAAAAGTGGAAGATTCTTTGAGTAGGAGGGAAACATTAGTGCAAGAAGTGCAACTTCAAAGTGTAGGTGTGCACTCACTCAAAGGTATGTATAAATCTAATGAAGACTTCCATGATGTGTTTGTTGTTTGTGATCAGTCCCAAGGTTCAATTCATAAAGAATATGAAGACTATGTGTTGCAAGATGGATTACTCTTTAGGGGAGCTCAGTTATGTATCCCTAAGTGTTATGTGAGGGAGAATTTAGTTAGAGAGAAGCATAGTGGGAGCTTAGGAGGACATTTTGGTTATGACAAGACTTTAGATAAGATCAAAATATTTTAATACTGGCCTAAGATGCATTTGGATGTCAAAAAGTATGTAGAAGGATGTGTCATATGTCAAAGAGAAAAAGGGACAAGCTCCAATGCTGGTTTGTATCAGCCTTTACCCATACCAAGCAGACCATGGGAAGCAATAAGCATGTATTTTGTCTTGGGTCTGCCAGGAACTTCAAGGGGATATGACAGTGTGTATGTGGTGGTAGATAGGTTTAGTAATATGACACACTTCATTTCTTTTAAATCAACCAATGATGCATCACACATTGCAAACCTATTCTTTAAGGAGATTGTTAGAATACATGGACTACCATTGTCAATAGTCTCTAACAGGGATGTAAAGTTCATTGGCCATTTTTGGAGAACATTGTGGAGGAATTTAGGAACCAATTTAACTTTCAGCTCTACCTATCATCCTCAAACCGATGGACAAACAAAGGTTGTTAATAGATCATTGGACAATCTATTGAGGTGTTTAACTAAAGAACATAACCAATCATGGGACTTGATCTTGTCACAAGCAAAGTATGCTTATAATGACTTAGTCAATCGGAGTATTGGTAGAAGTCCATTTGAGGTTGTCTATGGAATGCATCCAAGGGGTGTTTGGGAGTTAAGAGACTTGAGTGGAATGGATAAAATGAGTGCTCAAGGATAATATTTTGTTGTGGAAATGCATGACATACACAAACAGGTCAAGGAGACACTTGAGAAGAATGTAGGAAAGTACAAGGAGAGGGAAAAAATGAAAAGGAGAGATGTACAGTTCAAGGTGGGTGATCTAGTGTGGGCACATTTGAGAAAGGAGAGACTACCCAAGGGAAAGTATACAAAAATAATGATGAAGAAGATAGGACCCTGCAAGGTGGTCCACAAATATGGAAACAATGCCTATGAGATTGAATTTCCACAAGGAGTTGCCATCTCACCAATTTTTAATGTGACTAACCTGTATCCCTTTAAGGGATCTGTTTTTGTAGGTACATGAGTAGGTGAACTTGAAATTTGTGAGGGAGAGTGGATCAAGGATCTTCCACCCACTAAACCTATGAAGCTTGAAGAAATTTTGGATTCAAGGGAGGTAAAGAGGATAAGGAGGAAAATATATACTGAACACCTGGTCAAATGGCTTGGCTTACCAGAAGAAGATGCCACTTAGATGTTAGAAGAAGACATAGAGAAGCATGGAACATAAATTAAAGACCTCCTTTCATATGGAGGATGAATCTTTTCCTCCTTGGCTGTATGGTGTAGGGCACCTTCAATTTTGACAATTTTGGTTTGTACATAGAATCTTGGTGGGGGTAAAGTATTTTTTATAATGTAATAAGGTAAAAAATGACCATGAACATGATGCAAGGGATGGTTTTAGAAGTCTTATTGGTGTAGAGTCATGTTTGAGACACAATTTTATTCTTGTGTTAATGTTTCTATTATGCACTCTTTGAAAATCATGTAAAAGTCAGAAGCTAAATAGTCACCATTTTAAATGGTGGTTATGAACCATTGGTAGAAGGTGAAAAGGTGTTAAAAATCCTTTAGAAAATCTTGAGGATGGTTGGAAAAAAAATGGTTTTTTAGATTGAATAAAGCAGTGCTCTATTTTACTTGAGTTTCTTTTTAATATTCTGTGTTCTTCTTGTATACTTTGCTACTGTATGTGCTCGTACAGTCACCATTCAATGCAAGGTTGATACCAAATGAAAGGGGATCATTCTAGATTTCATTTTAACCAATTTGGAGTGATTCTCAATCAAAAATAAAGAAGCTTTAGACAGATTTATGAGAACAACTATTAAGTTAGGGTTTAGTAGGGTTTTGTAGGAAAAAGGAGTATTAAGGCCATTCCATTGTAGGTCAGTAATGTAGTTGGGTGGAATGGGCCTGTTAACTTGTAGGTTTGTGTTTTCTTTGCTAGTAGGGTAGGGTGGAGTGAAAATTAGGTTTGGAGCACAAGTGTGAAGGTTGGAAAGCTCATTTCCAATGGTGAATTGACTGGTTCTTGGCTAGGGAAGAAAGCAAAAGATCTATCTAATTGAAACCAATGTGAGAATTGGTGGTCTTGTGATTGTTACTTGATGTACTTGAAGGTTTTTAAGTCAGGGGAGTGAGTTTTGGAGGACCTCCTTTGGAAAAGAGGCCTAATTGGGCCATTGTGAAGTGGTGGAGGGAAAAATGTGTGATGACAGTCCAAAGCAACCCTACCAAAGAAATTGATATGTTAAACAACAACCTAAAGGGTCCTTGAAGATGTGTTATTCAAATGGTGAAGGGGTGTGCTGAGAGAGATATAGTTGAATAAGTGTGTCTCCAGTGCTATAAGGAATAGGTGGCTTAAAGAAGGAAGTCACTCTAGGAGTTGTTTGGAACCTTCCTAAGTAGTTGGGAATTTTTTGTTGGAGTTTCTTACCATTCTATCTTGCATCAGCAGGGAAGGTAGTTGGATGGTTTTGGAATGATGCCCTAGTTGATTTTATGCATGTTTTAATCCAGGAATGGAGGGTAGGTGTTGGAGTTTGATGAAATAACATTGAAAAAAGGTTGGAAGTTGATTTATTCAGCATGTGCAGACCCATAGAAATGTGTTTGAGCCATTTGTAAGGTGATATGAAGTTGGGAGTGTTGGGTTTCAATAAACCTTCTTCAAACTAGTCTAAATGAGGGTTTGGTGATTAGATGTCTTGGAGGGCATCTCTCTTGATAAATATTGTTGCTTTTGGTTATTTTTAGCTTGCTAAAGGTTTTGAAATTAATTTTTGGGGTTGGAGGAGTGTTTATCTTGGTGATGCTTTGGAAAATAGGGCTAATTGAGCCATTGTCCGATGTACTCGTCCTATTTTGAAGGTGAAATTCTGAAACAACCACATGTACAAATGAGATATGTTAAGGTATTCCTTAATGGGTATCTAAAATTCCCTTTATTTTGTGGGTTTTGAATTCCTTTGGGAGATATGTTTAGATTTCTCTATTTGGCATGCTATAAGAGAAATAGCAAAGAATTGAGGAATAAGTGCAAGCTAGGTTTTTAAGGATTAGAAAGTTGTTTGAAAAGGTTTGAATTGTGATTGCTGAAGGTTTTCCTCCCTACTCTACATCACCTTATAATGGAGAAATAGCCATAATTCCAATGTAAATCTTGTAGGCTAGTCATTGGGCGTGAGATCGTATTTTGTTTTACATGCGAGGAGGAATGAAACATCATGGGATCATAGATTTATAGAATGAGGGAGGGCATTCATTAATAAGCGGAGTCTTGAATGCTACAACTGTGAGCTGATCATCCTCGATAAAATGAGGGATGCTGATTAATGGAGTGTATCCATAGCAATTCATTGGGCCCACAAACTGTTTCATGGTGTCTTACTTAAGGCTCGATCCTCAGGTTCCTTAGAACTTTGTTTTAGAATCTTGGGTGATGACGGAGGGGTGCAATGGTTTCCTTTGTGACTTATGGGGCTTTCATGGGTGAGAGCCAACGAAGTGGATGATTGTTGTGCTCATGCGTGATGGGTAGTTGACTAATATGTCTCCTAGAGTGAAATGAGCCCAATGAAAATTAAACACGACTTAGTGCTTACATTGAAAGTAGAGTATAGATGAGAAAAAATATGCTTGAAGAGAGGCCTCCGCTATATGCAAACAACTCAGAAATTGTCAAACATATTAAAAGAATTGTGGCTCTTTATAAGAAAGTTATGTCGGGGTGGTAAATACAACATTAGTCCTCATAATGTGAGTGCAATCACCTTAAATGACATCTTTTTATGACATTATTATCATACCTATATGCATGTTTGCCTCCACGTAACTTTAGTATGTAGGGTCCACATTCCTCTCTACTACTTTCCCTTTGCGGTCCATTGCTATGCGAAGGTCGTCGCTCACCTAGACATTTCTTAATGACATTTCCTAATAGCACCTATGCATCCTTCCCCTACAAATAGCCTTGGCACATAATACTTCTGCATGGTAACTTCTTGTTCCTCACAACTCACAAAATTTTGAGCCATAGTTTAATCAAGACTGTAACTTAAGACTCATATTAAGTGAAATTTAGATGATCATAGGCATTCGTGGGTGCTCGATTAAAATAGGTTTTTGTTTAGATCTCCATGCCTTCAATAATCAACAGGCTGATGCGCATCATGCCTTAAGAGTGCAGGTCAATGATATGAAAGAAGAGTGAGGGCATAGGAGAAGGCTATTTGCTTCAATGAATGCCTATTCTGTAAATTGGCAGGGAAGCATAAAGATTTGAATAAATTCTCTATAATCTAGTACAAAGGAATAGGGATTGACTAAGAACCCTTATGATTCAAAATTTATCATTATGATTTTTGATGAGTGCATTAAGTCATCAGTCTTCCTCTTGGAGTTTGGGGAAAGTAATGTTGTGTTCCTGAATGTTGTCTACTCACTCACAATGATTGATTGTATCTTTATAATTCAAGTAGGGAGTAATATTTAAAAGGGGAAGATTAATGACTTTAATTGTATTATGCAGGTCCTTGTTGGAACTTGATCTAATAGGAGAAAAGAAGGTGAAATCATAAAGAGTGCAATCCAAAAGAGGGGCCTATATACCAAGAATCCAAAAGGGAGGGCTCTTACATGACCGTTTACAGAGGTGTACCAAGGAAAATGAAGATATTTGGGAGATGGATGTTTTCCAAAGAAGGACTGATCAACATATGACAACATGCCAAGGAGGTTAGTGCCGAGAAATCAGATGGCTATCTAATAAAATCATAAGAAAAAGGCCCAAGCTGCCTTGCTTTTCACCAAATGATCATGATTGTCAGGAGTAGTTCACCTAGATCAGGAGTAGTTTATCTACTTTTCAGTAGCACAAATCTACAAGAAGATTCATTTGAATAGCTGGGAGGATGTTGCAAACACATCAGATAGAGGGCAGATGTTAACCATTTTTAGTTGCAGCAAAGAAGGCAGTCACTAGAGGAAAAAATTGCTATAGTATCAGGGTCACTAGATGACAAAATAGGGAAAAGTCAAAAGATGTATTTTATATTGTCATATATTTGGGGGTAGGTGAAACCCTAACTTGTATTGAATCTGGGCCACACATTGTAAATTAATCCTGGCCATTCATTCTACTTTTGGAAAACTATAAATAGGGGCTTGTTCCTCATTTGTAAGTTATGGTGAATTGGTGTAAAGGGAATTTTTCAGCAATAAAAGGAAGCACTGCATGAATTTGGGTGTTTTCTTTGAGTTTGTTCATTATGCATGCATGATTCAACCTCCATGTTAATTTTAGCTTGTTAATTTCTTGGATATCTTTAATGGTGATTGCTATTATAGTATTTGATGGATTCGTAGTCCATAATTTTGGCACTTGTTGATGATAAACTACTATGTAAAGTTAGCATGGGCTTGTTTATTTCATTTCTAAAACTTAGTTCAATTATATGTTCATGAAGTGAATGCACAATCTGAAAATCTGCAGAACTTAGGAGATTGCACTAGTTTTGTGTAGCTATAGGTTTCTCTTGGTCAAGAAAAATTCAGTTTCATGGGAGTCTATCTACTGTAGCATCCTCCATGATTATTGTTCATTCATAGTTTAGAATTAGAATAGCTTGTCTTACCATTCTCCTTTTTCTATTCTTTGAGACCTTTGTTAGAGTAGGATTCCAAGAACCATCACAATGTTAAACTTGGTGATTGAGGCGAGATTCAACTTATTGTTTTGAGTGAGCAACCAATGTTCATTCACTTTCAGCACTTTCAAACTCCATTTGCAAACCCAACTTCCCATGCTTTGTAAACCATAAAGTCCACCATGTGATTACTAGAAAATCACATAAACCAATTGAACTATTCCAAGCATTGTCATGACCTGACACCCATGAGACCTTGGGGTGATTGTCTACAACTGAGTTATAAAATTTCACCTTTCAAGAGAGGAATTGCACTTGTGCATTGTCTGTGTTGAGAAGTACAAAAACACACATCAACACATGGCTTCTACACTAATGTTAATAATTTAAATCAAACATTATTTGAACTCATGTCATCACCTTGTCTTCCTAGTGTGACCTCTCTAAGTTCCTAATCAGTGGATCTATAACTACATCCACCACTTTATTATATGTGGCCCTTTAAATAGTTTCATCAAGATTTGCTTCTGATATACTTGGCCTTTCCTCACTGTTATCTTTCTAATAATTTCCACTCACTCCTTCATGCCTTCTCTTTCCATCGATACACTTTAACCATTGCAATTTAAACTCTTTACTTGCAATAATGCAATCCCAATGTCCACCTCTAGAATTTTTTTTGATGAGAAAACAAAAGGTGTGTAACTCCTATTCCACTCTTTGATTGTGTAGAAGTTTTCTTTCTTCCTTCATAATGAAACCATTAAGCTTCCTCTTTGTCACCCCCACCTACAAACCATCTTCAATACTATCCTTTCATTATGGGGCAAGCTGAATAATTTGAATTTTTTAGTTACTCCTAGTGAGCGTGCTTATTTCTAGCCTGTGTGAGATTTTAATAGACTTCAAGAACCTACTTGAGATCTCTTTTTGGTCGCCTCTTCATTTCTTCAGTCAGAATTTTATTCTTGTCCATTCCAATGGTGGCTGCGTATTTATTTCTTTGAATCTATATTTTTAATTAAAAATTTTCCAGATGCCTGTTCGGTTACCTCTCACCAAATTCTTTATTTTATCACCCATGTTATTAAAATCAATATCTTTTGGTGAAAAAAATTAACATGGTAATATAAGAATAAGACTATATTATTCATGTTTGAGCGAGTCAAAATAATGTTGTGAAGAACCTTAAGAACATGTAGACGAATAACATCATCATGTTACAATTGTATGGACCAAAACTGAGTTTTGATGCAGTTTCTTACCAGGAGCTCAAATCCTTCCAAGAATTTACAAAGATGAGTGTATAGTCATTATCCAACTTCCCACTAAGCCAATTTTTCTCAAACATTGTAGATTCCAAAATTTTAAAACTTCATCAAATTTCCAACTGAAGTCATAAAATGGTTAATCCTTCGAAACCATTAGTAGTTGGATTTTGAAAATTTTACCAACAATCCAAGATAGAGTTGAAATTTTTCCCATAAGAAGGTTTTCCATGAGATCCTACAATTTTTTTGAAACAATAATTTTTTTGGTGATGTTGATTGCACATGGACCTTGATGCTCCTACATCAGAGAATGATTGTAGACAAAGCCTTAAAGGATGGGCTAGTGGGTACAAAACCCAAAAACAAGGAATAAGAATGAGGAGGATTATATGATTATATATGTAAATATATAATATATTTATATTATGAATGCATCTATGAATAAATATAATATATATTTATCAATGATAAATCACATATATATATAACATTTCCAACAACTCTAATTATCCTCAACTCCTTCATGCCTCCTTCATCTCAAGCTAATATTACCTCACTTGCTAGTGAACCTAGACCCTAAGTTTAATTGAAATCTTCCCAGAAGAATTCAATCAAGATGGGAATACCATTTCCATTGAATGAGGGAAGGCTCTAGGTTCTAAGACCTCCTCCATCATATCTATGGTCGATATAGTATTTTTGAAAGATATAGATCCATCTTTTGATCGAACAAGGTTTAAAAAGTTATCAATGCTAAATCACATCTATGGATCAGAACTATTGAGAAGCGATGGAAGAATTGAAATTCTCAAATTGTCTTGATTCTTGGGTGTAGTTCCTTATAAAATTTCTCTCTTTCAATTTTTTGTACTTTTCCACTAGCTAGAAGATGAGGATAGAGAACCCTCTTGCCTCCTTAGCTCGTTCATGCCTCCTTCTACTCAAGCTAATAATAGTTCATCTACCACTGAACCTACCCTAGGTTCGATTGCAAGCTTCCTAGGGGAATTCAATCAAGTTGGGCATATCAGTTGCATTGAATGAGGGCAATGTTCTAGAGCTTGAGACATCCTCGAACATTGCTATGGGTCTGATGTAGTTTGTTGGAAATATTATCATTGATATCAAAGGGGTATGGACAAGATAAGTTTCCATTGATTTCAAAGGTGTGGATGAAATTGAAATGAGGCCAAAGGCCACTAATTGTTAAACAAATTCAAGAGACCAAAAAGATGAGTTTTGGTTATTCAAGAATGTTGGCCAACTTCTCTCTTCCCATTAGAAAATAAATTCAAATTAATAAATATGTTATACCTAGGTTGTCCCTCTTTGCATTATGGAAAATAAAATAGAGCCAATCCCTTTATACCATGATGTTGGTCGACTTCCTTTGAAGAGATTGATCACTAAATTTAAAGGAGATATACATATGATTAGTGGTACCCAATTTTGAAATTGAAATGTGATTATAAGGAAACAATTAATATATAACAATGATAGTGCTCATGATTTTTGGATAAACCATGTGTCAATTTTTACATCAATGTTTCAGATCATACTCCATGATCCATCATCAGGATGATAAGAAAATAGAGAGAGAAAATGGAGTATGATTTGAAAAGTTGATGTGAAAATTAACACAAGGTTTATCCAAAAATATTGAACACTCTCTATTATGGATTGTGGAAATATAATGCTATTGATATAATAATGATTGTAATTTGAAAAGTCTCCAAGTTGATTAAATTAGGCTAACCCCCTTATTATTTTCACTCCTCATAGGAAATAAAGAATTAAATAAAATTAAATAAATTCTTATAGGGCTGACCTCCTAAGGGTCGCCTCCTTTGCCAAATAAGGAAGGTTTTATAAGGCACAAAGTGGAGAGTTTTTAGGAGTAAGATAGAAATGAAAAATAAGTGAATAAGAGTAGAGTCACAACATATCTAGAGTAGAATACAATGAAAGATAAATCATATTTATATTAAGAAAGTTGGAGCAGATTTGTGAAGGAAAGAAGCAAATTTATGGCAGACCTTGAAGAAGATTTATAGCAAAACTAGGTAATCCCACAATAATGAGTTCCACTTTTTGGCCAAGTTGGACATTTATATAAACATTTTTAACTAAATCTTCACTTTTTGACACCTATAGCAGCTAAACTATTAAGAATGTGAGAACTAGTGATTTATGGTGATTTATGTGTAGATTCTAAATATATATTTTTTAATTTTTTTAAAAATAAATCATGAATCTTTCAACATCTCCTTTAATAGCTAGTTTTTAATAGTAAACAACATTTTTAGAAAGTAACGTTTATGTTGTCCAACTTTTTTTCTAGAAAGGATAAAATTCTAATTTTTAAATATAGATTCTTAACATCAATATCTAGTGCATAAATTTTTTTTCATAATTTTTTGTTACACATTTTTTTAAATTAATTTTTGAAGTCACTATAACTATAATTTTGACATAGGTGTATGTCATCCAGTATAATTTGTTCTGTATATATTAATTTTTTTTTCTTCTGGTGGAACAAGGACATCAATACCTAGTGAAAAGGTATTTTTAATTTTTTTTTACAATGGTTTACTATTTTTCCACCTCTATAGAATGAAGAAATTGATGTTCAATAAAAATTGAAAAGTGAATACATGGTAAATGAAAATATATAAAAAATATACTTGTTGGAAAACTCATTTTAAGGGTTATGATCTTGCAAAGTATCTTGTCAAGTTAACTATATCTAAAGGTCCAACTCGAGGTTTGAAACTAGATTTTCTGAGGAAATTTTGAAGCAGAAACCAAAACTATCATGCTAAGCCCCTTCGTTCAAAGGTCCTTCAATTGAAGGTTTTACCTTCATTCAAAGGTACCTTTGATTCAAGATTCTTGTGTAAGAATAATCTTAGTATGGATCATATCTTTTCTCGAAGGTTGATGTTCGCTTGAAGTCCTCTACATGCATACCTTCAAGTGAAGGACCTTTGTTCGAAGATATTTCTTTGAATGAAGGTATTTAATTAAATCATCCCTCCTCCCTTGAAAAACTTCATTATCCCAAAATATGGACTTAGTATTGTGAGATTTCCCACCTTTGAAGAATATTTATGATATACTTTTGAAGGTGACTTATAGTAGTATAGCAGAAAAATTACATGGAAAATTTGAGTAGACATATGAGCATGATACTAAGAGACTTATGATTAGATTCATGAGAGATTTTAAGGAAAAACTATGAGGAGTTTTTTGACAATTACAAGATATTTTTAGTAGATTAGAGAATATTTTTTGAGTAGATTTGTGTAGAGATCTTGACAATATTTGAGAAGAGATTCTAGTAGACTTGTGAAGACATATCATCCATTGAAGCATTTGGAGGTTGGTACCTATCAAAGAAGAGATTGATGACTCTTGCCAAGTTGGTGCTCAGTTGTGGGGATTGGTGTCTCCAGTGGGTTGGTGCCTATAAAATAATATTTGTAAGAGAAGTAGGTTGATTCCTACAAAGAATATCAATATATAAGAAATATATTGCCCGTAGTGTAGAAAGATTTACCCCTTTACATTTTTACACTTTTTTGGGCCCTCCTAATTAAAATGGACTTAATAATATCTTAATTTAGTGTGAAAAATGTATACCTTTACATTTTCACACTTGTTTGGGCCCTATTAATTAAATTGAACTTAATTATGCCTTCATAAGCCCTATTGTTCATTTACAAGCCTAATAAATTGCATTTCCCAAAAGGGGAAACCCAACAATAAATAATGCCAATACATAACATGTCACCTTGAGCAAAGTGTGTTCCAGGAATAGGGACCTAGGACCCATTCACCCATAGGAAAATGGGTCCTCCATAGGCCTTTGAACCTAAATTTAAAATATGTTTTTGGTGGTATTTTAATGTCCCCAAATCTATATTTCAATTTTGACTTGCGATATTTGAATTTTGGGAAATTAAGGATACACACCTATAAATACAAGGTTATTTTGTTTCACCTAGCAATTTTTTATGAGAACTTCAAGAGAAATTTGAAGAGAAATTTTACAAGAGAAAAGTTGATGATCAAGAGAATTCAAGAGAATAATAATCAAACATTTATTTCAGCATTCAAGAGCCATTCATCATGTCAAAATATTCTTGCATCATGTATGTTTTTGGAGCTAGCATTGTGATGTAGGTTTTAAGATCAAGTTCAGACATTCAAAGAATTATTTCAAGCATCAATATCCACATCCACTGAAGCCATTTCATTCAAGTTTTAGACCTTCCAAGACCTCCATTACCAAGGTTATTCAAGGTTTTGTTGAGTGGTAATATAGCATTGTTCATTTTTCATTCCCTCTTTCATGCTTTATTCCAATTCAAGGTTTGATTACTAAAACAGGGTTTGAACAAGGAAAACCCCCATTCAGCAAAATAAAAATAAAAATTCCCTCTTGTGTTTGTGTTGCAAATTTAGTTTGAAGAAGAATTGAAGATCTCTTGAAGTGCAAGATTGGAAAAGTTGTCAAAGTTGTCAAAGTTGTCAAAGTTGTCAAATCATGGAATCTAACCTACATATTTGATTTCCAACTTTTCGACATTGAAACTTGGCAAAATCAAAAGCTAAAAATTAGAATTAGAGGCTCCCAAAATATTTTTGAAAACTTTGACAAAAGACCCATTCACCCTTGGGTGAATGAGTCCTTGACAACTTCTAGAAAATGACTTTTGGTGACTAGTAAACACCTTTCTTCCCTTCTCATATCTATAATTAGTTTTTTTTTTCTACTAATATTGAGTTTCATATTGTTGTTTCAAGTTTGAATTGGCATAATTTGGTTGATTTTCTATTTTTAGTTTTTCTCCAAAAAGTGTTGTTTAAACTCGACCCCCATCCTCAAAACATAAGGAAATCTGAAGATTCTCATGTTGAGTTGATTCACCTAAGGGTTGTTAGTCAATTCTTTGTGGGGATCTCATTTCCTAATGAAATAAAGGAAAATAGGTCTATCTATTATCATTTTGGTGAACCCCCCTTTTCCTCTCCATATAAAATAAAACCCTATTTTTTAATTGTTTTTTTCTAGTGAACTTGACTTTTGAGCATCACAACTTTCTGATTTTGGAGTCCATTTGCAACCCTATATCTAGAATTTGTATTACTTTGCATTGCATTGATTTTCATCTCATTTAGGTTTGTTTACTTACATGAGTTTGTATCTCTTTTAGGGTTTGAGGTTTGCAATTTTGCATTTTTAAAAATTTGGAAAATTCAAAAATTTCAATCATTTTGCATACTATTTACATAAAATTGTATACTCAGCCATTTACATCAAAATTGTGCATCTGAAATTAGGTCTTTTTTCTTGTTATTTAACATCATTTTGTACTTGCATTTAGACCTAATTTTTTGGTGCAGGGGCACCAAGGCATTTTATATAAGAGTGGTAATTGATAGGTTGATTTAGGTGGTTTGAGTCATGTTGTCATCAAATAAGGTCATATAGACTGTTAGCTCTCAAAAACATAGGGAGAATGCCTCAAGAGGCTGCCAATCTCTTGGCACATTTTAGGGTAATAGATAAGGTCAAATGAATTAAACCTTCTACTCTTTAGGTGTTGCCAAACCTAGGCGAGTGTACCTATCTAAATGAAGCAGACTTGAATTATAATTGTCCTTCTTGCAGTGATTTTTCCACAATGGCAGATGACAGTGAACAAATGAGTTCAAACTTGGTATAAAATGTATAGCAATACTTAAAGCTAAATCCTAAAGTATTCAATTAACAGATGTAAAGAAACTGAATGAATCCAAATGATGAAGTACAAAGACCAGTGCCTTGTTGGGTATACAGAGTCAAATGAAATCAAGATGAGCAACACTTCTCTGGGGAGAACTCAAGTTATCTAGCATATATTCTGTTTACAACTTGTATAAACATGCAAGACTGTGACTACTAAGCTCTACTTTAACAATCCAAATGAATCTCTCTGATTACTGTGATCAATTAAAATTATTTAATCTTTGCTTGAAAGAACCAATCAATTAACCACATAGAAACAACAAATGTGCACTGATGAATTGAATATAAACTTGTTATATCAATTTGAACAATCAGAAAGAATCCATCTTGGAGATAGCTTAGCAATACTTTTATTAAATTCAATAGATAATTGACACCAAAAATGTGCAACAACATCAATTGACTTTCATAAATACCTCCATTTTGAAAACATGCATCATAGTCTCTGATCTGATAAATCTATTGTACTGTATCCATCTAATTTTCCTACTGTATATCGAATAACTAATAGCTGATGATCATTTTACAGCCTCAAAATGCATATTTATACACAAGAATCAGAAAACATATCACTTGGAGCCCCCATGTCGGCCTACCACAGTATTCAGGCTCATTTCATGTTGGCCAACATCACTTGAATTTTATAAATCATCACTAGAATAGTTGCCAAGACATATCGTAGTGATGCCGAAGGCAATTAAATCACCGTAAGTTGCCCCTAGTTCTTTTTGTTTCACCATGATCATCTACCGTCGGGGGAAAAATCATATCGATCACATTATGTTTCCCCAAGACGTATTCTTTCATTCTACATGTATCGCTGTAACACTCTGATATCGGGGAGACCTCATGTAGATTTCATTATGTTTCATCGAAAGCTCCTTTTACCTCTTGTATATCACTGTGACCCTCTACCATCGGGGAGACATCATATCGGCCACATTCTGTCTTACCGCAAGATTCACCCCTGGTCACCATGACAATTCTGAGTCGAGAAGAGGTTTCATAGAACACCTTGTCTTATTGTAGTTCCCGTGATACATTCCTGTCACTGAAACACGTTCATTCTCACTAATGAAATACTTCGGTGTGACAAACGGGTTGGAAAGACTGCCTAACCTCACACCGATGGAAACCTTTTGTTCTATCGGTGAGACCCACTGTACTCACCAAGACCATACTCCGAAGTCACATTAGCCTCACCGAAGTGTTCATTTTATGTTAGTCAGTGAGACCCCTCTAAATTCGCTATGACTTACTCTAAAGAAAACATCTCTCACCGACGAGCCTTTTGATAGAAACCTTTTGTGTAATGTCGGCGAGACCGAAGGTCATTCGCCAAGACCTCACTCAGATATCGCTTAGTCCGGCCGATACAACCTAAACTCCTCCCAATATGTATTTACCTATCGGCGGTTGGCAAGACATAAAGCACTCGGTGAAACAATATACTAAAGACCAAACTCTTGTCGAAATGTGTATCCTTTCTGTCGTTGAAATAATGTGAAAGTCCTACCGAACGGAACAATAGATGAATTCTGATTGCCATGACATCAGAAACATCTTTTTGATAGGCAACACAGACGTTTATCAAAAAAATGGATCAGGGAGACCCTGATATTGTCATGCCGATACAAATTGCAATGTGGAATATTCAGTCTTAGATGGATCTTATGGGATAAATATAGGAAAAATGCAAGCAAAAAGTCATGATGGAAGGCCCTGTGCATATGGTGATGATTATTCTGGAAACTCAGGGGTATGAAAAACTTGTGAAATTATTCAAAATTTTACAGTTCCAACAATAGACCATTAATAATGTAACTTGAGGTTTAGTGAGTTTATTTTGTTAAAAGTGTCAAATTTTGCAAAAGATGTCAAAAGTTGCTATGTAAAATTACAAAAATTGCAAAAAAAAGGAAAGTTAGAGGAATACCAATGGTCATGCAATTCAAAAGTCAGTTTTTGGGTGGTTGTGTTAGTTTTGGTGGAAAATATTAAATATGAAGAAAACATTCATTGTAAGGGTCCCTCCATGATTTTGAAGTGAAAATCAATTGAATATCTCTATTTTTCTCCTAAATTTCTATGTTTCCTTCCTGTTACAGGCCTAGTATGGTACCGTACAAAGCCAAACTGTTCAAAAAAATCTTTTGAATTCATTGAAGGCATGAATTGACATTACATTGCATTTGGTTTGAGAGTCCAATATTGAGTTTGGTGGAAATTTGAAGCATTTTGTTGTAGCTACTTGTTTATGCCCTATTTGAGGGTTTGAGAACATTAAGAATGTGAAAAAAGGCCATTCTACCATCTGTAAATACTATGAATCAATGGAATGGATCCATTTAGATAGATTTAGGTGTAGGATAAGATGTTAGGAGTAGGGAAGGGATTTGTGTGGAGATTTGAGGCTGCCCCAATTAGGTTTCATGCATTTTGGCTTGAAAATGGAGGTTTAAAGTGAGGATTTGATGAAACACTGTTGAAAAAGGTTGGGGAAGAGTTTTTGAAGCATATGTAGATATAATGGAACCTGTTCGAAGCATTGGAAGAGCTGTTGGAGGCCAGGAAGGCTAATTTTCAATAAAACCCCTTATAAATTGCTAAAAGTGAGGGTTTGGTGAATAGTTGAGTTAGAGAGAATATCTCTCACTAAGAATTGTGGATTTGGAGGTTTGATAGAATGATTAAGTACTTTCTATAGGTTTTTGAGGTTGTAAGAGTGTTAAGAGCATAGTTGCTTTGTTAAACTAGCCTAATTGGCCAAGGAGGATAGCATAGAAGCCCTAATTTGGAAGATTTGTTCCAAAGGAGTTATATGAGATTTTGTGGTATGTTTTTTAAGGCCTTTATGGGTGTCTAAAACACCTTGAATTTTGTGAGTTTGATGTGCCTTTTGTGATATTTGAAGAGAAAATTAGGTCTACAGACCTATAAGTGAAACTGGGTGAATTTGGGAAGAGTTGATGAGATAGGGTTTTAAAGATTGCAAGGCTATTTCAAAAGGCTTAAATTGTGATTGTTAAATAATTACCTCCCTCCTCTGCATCATTTTCCAAAAATATGAAACTGTAACCACCTGTTTGAACCTAGAATCTAAAAGCATAAAAATCACCTTATAAATTTGTAAATTAATTTTTTAAAAAATTGAAGCAAGATCCGTTTTCCCATGGGTGAATGAGTCCTTGATCGAAGATTTTTCTACATTTTTGAGCATCAAAAATAATTTTTCTACCTTATGTATTGCTGCATTCAATTTCTAGAATTTTAGTTTGCTGAAATTATTCATGTTAAGGTTAATTTGTCAAATTCAGTGCATTGTTTGAACTCAAAACTACATTAAAAAAGACATCATTTTCAGGTTTTTACATAGCATAATAAAAAAGGTTATCTTCTTTTAAATCTGAAAATTGCTTTTACATACTTGCATTACACTTTACATTCTAGGTACTTATTGGATTGTATTTTACCTATTATCCATTTTGGTTGCACCTTGGGTTTGTGAAACTTGTATGAGATTCACAACTTGGTGTCCTATTTCCAATAATGTCATGAGATGTATTTCAAGACTCATGTCATCCCGCAATACATCACTCACTGTGGATCTTTGTTTTTCTAACTCTTTCACTCATAGTGTTGAAACTAGTCAACCCATTATGTACCATGCCCTTGACACTTCATTTCCTATGACCTCCTTACCAAAAACTAATATGAATAATGTTGAATCAAGGGTTGACAATGTCCCTCAAGAGAACCTTAGAAGAATGGATGAAGAGTTAGAGAAATTGTAAAAATTTGTGAGTATTGAATACATCGATGGTAATGCAATTCCTATCATAGATAACATGAGGAGAATAATTGATAATGGATTGTGAATAGAAGTTGTGCATAGCTTAAATCACATCATAACCAACAATGTCTCTAAAGAGGCTAGTTATTCTCAAGCTTTTGGGTATACTCAAAGTCAAGGTAGAAATTCAATTCCTCCTTCCACAACCATAACCTCTATTTTGACATACACTAATCCAAATATTGCTAGAACCATACAACCTAATAGCAATGTCCATACTACCTTAGGTATTTCCACTAGAAATCCCTCTAGCTTTGTGCATTCAAATCTCATATCTCCTCACCCATCCCCCCTCAAAAAGTTACAATTCACTTGTCCTTTGAACACATATACACCTCCACCATATTCACCTCCATCTCACAATGCAGATAATGATCTCATTCTTAACCAACTCTTACAAAGTGTTTCATCCCTCCAATAGTAAATTGCTACATTGAATCAAAATAAAAATGGCCAACCTTCATAGCATGTCAAAAGAAATCCCTTATCCTTGGAGATATTGAAAACAAAAATGCCACAAGGTATAGATATTCCTAGGTTTGAGAAATATGGTGGGAAAGGAGATCTTGTTAATTAGCCATTTTTTCGCATGCATAGCCTTATGTAGTAACTTCATTTTTTAGGCTAAAATCTTGGCTAAACTCTTCCCTAGATCCTTGAAAGCCATTACCTTGTAATGGTTTTGTTCCTTACCGAATAATTCAATACGTTCATTTAACAAACTTATTGATTCTTTAATCATTTCCAAGTCCACATGGGTCCTAAGACAACCTTAGAAGATTTAATGAGATGTAAACAAAAAGATGATAAAAAGGTCATGGATTTTATTGTCCATTGTCAATTGCTTTATTCATAAATTAATATTAAGATTCTCGATCCTAATCTTCAGTGAATTTTTATTGAGAATTTTCAAAATTAACTTCAAGATAAGATTGGGATGGTGAAATTTCCCTCCTTCACACAATTTTGCATATCCCTTCATGATTACCAAAATTCGGTTAGTAGTCATGAAGTGAAGAATCCCTCTAATTGTCCTGAAAAATCCAAATCCATGCCTCAAACCAACTATCAACCATTCAAGAAACCAAATAAGGTATTTTTACAACTTAATCCCCCTCAAACAACACAACATGTTGACATCCAAGTGGCTTGTATTAAGACAACACATCCATACACATTTGGAGATATAAATAGATAGTTTACTGCTCTACCTGATACCCTTCATAACACCATGTTGCAACTCTTAAAAAAGAACTTAATTTCCTTACCTCTTGCTAGAGATCTTGATCCTACTAGACCTTTACCTCCAAACTATAGACAAAATTCCTATTTGCCATTTTTCACTAAAAAAATGGACAATGATACAAAACATTGTAAGTGTCTTAAACATATTGTGCAAGACCTCATTGATTCTAACCATATTCAAATTGGTGGTGTTAATGATCAAGGTAATAGGTCTGTAGCCCCTCCTAAACCAAAAATTTGCAAATATTTACTAATCCTATGCCAAATCATAACATCTCCTTTGTCAAAGCTAGTGAACCTAAGAAAGATGTGATGAATGTTGACACATTATAAAAACATGAAAGATAATGTGGAAAGTTCTATAGATAGCATAGTTGAAACCATTGAAGTTCAACCTCATAAGGGCCTAACCAAAATTCCCCTTGAAATTTATTTCTCACAACATGATATAATAAAACATGCACTCGATGATCCTCTTTATATAGCTGGAAGAATCAATGATAAACCTACTAATGAGATATTAATTGATCCCGTTTGTATAGAGAGTGTGATCACTCAAGAATTCTTATTTTTGCATGAGATTTATCAAGATACTTATGAAAAAATCAAAATCATGGATCAAAATGAATAATGGTTTTGCTTGCCCTATGATAGGTTTAATAACTCTTCCTCTAAAAGTTGGACTAAAAACATTAAGTTTCTCATTTTCCATCATCACCTCGTCGAACCAATTTTGTGTGAAGTTAGGCTACCCATGGCTTCGCTCCATCAAATTTGTCTCATCAATAGTACATAAATGCTTAGATTTTCCATTTGGAAATGAGATATTTACTGTGCACCGTAGTGGCTTTAATCTAGTATCTTCTCATGGGAATTTCTCATTGGATTTATTTTGGACCAAACCTATATAACCTATTAGGCCTTGTGAGGAATTATTTTTCAAATCCTATCAAAATTTTAAGGCAAAGTGCATAATAGAATTATCCCTTAGTAATATTCCTCAACCCACGATTGAGCCTCCTATCCTTGATGGGACAATGATTGAACCAAGAGCCCTTCCAAGTAACCAAGACCAAAACATAGTAAATCCTCTACCTATTTCATATAAGAGACCATGACATAACCAAATAAGTCCCATTGTGTCTCCTAAAATCAAACGAGTGTACAAAGCTAAAGAGAAAGTGGTTGAACAACTCCCATGGTTCCTTTCATTCCTCCCTTAAGGGAAGAAAATAAATATATGATTGATAAACTTGCTCATACACAATCACAACTTGAAAACTGAATGGAAATAAATTAAAATGCTAGAGAGCATAGGCATAGATGTTGTGCTATTGCTCATTTGTTACAAGCAAAAGAAGAAAATAACAACACAGTGTCAGTTAACAGATTTGTCATTCAGAAATAAATGTAAGAAATGACTCAAGATGCCCAGAAAGAAGAACGTACAACACTAATAGTTGGAGAAGTTGTCATTGGTTTGACAAATTTCCTCTGAATTTTAGAGGTAAGACTCCCTCTTAAGATATGAAATGAATGAAAAAAGAATACGATTTTGACCAGAAAGTAGAAAAGGCACACTACCATCTACCATAACCATGAAATAGATGTGAAAGATTAAATTAGAAATGAAGAGGATGCAGATAGATGACACAAAGTTCCTCTATGCTACACCCAAAAACAATACATAGGAAAATAATAAATAGTAGATCCCCTTTCAATAGAAGAATTGATTTGAATTCAAAGACTCAAAAAAAATCATCTACATAATTTGATATGATAGAAAATGCACCAGAAAGTGATCACATAGACACATAGGGAGTTTACAATCAAAGGAAAACTTTCATAAATTGATAGATTCAAAAATATATTCCTTATTTCTCCAATACAAAAGGGTGAGTTCATAGACTCAACATATCTACACAACAAACTATGCTTGAAAGAAAAAAATTGATGTTGCCCTATCCCCCCAAATAGCTGAGAAAAAGATCCCTAATCGCATGAAGAAAAATCATTTTATATTTCACCTCCACTATTACCAATGGTTTCTTGAAAATCTTAGAAAACTTTCCATTGACCCCTTCTATCCTCAAACAAATTCTTGGAAAAACTGTTGAGATTTGCTTTTATGCCTTTTGGTAAGCTTTCTCAATAATATGAAAGGAAAATAAATAATTATCTTTATATATATTTCCTCTTTTTACTAAAGTCTAGATTTATTTAAATAAATAATCTTTCATGGATTTAGAAGCTCCAATAATATTGATTCTCTTGATAGATGCAATAGCTATCTAATGTTCCAACACATCACTACAGTAGAGTGTCCTCCTCATTTGAAGCCTAACGATTTGGATTTTATATGTGTGTAGGATTTGTTAATTTGAAGATTTGTATTGGTTTTTCTATTCGTATTAATCTTTAACTTCTATCCCATTGTACAGTGTTCCTCATTTCAGCTCCCATATTTTTAAATTCAGAGATCATAGTGAAACTTCCATCAAGAAGAAATATACTATCATTGGTGAGAAAATTTAAGAAGTTCAAATGCATTCCCCTTTCCTGTGAATGTGTAGTCCCTTTCCATGCATTGTGATGACTTGGCACCTACCACAAGTACTCCAGAAGTTATGTAATACGATGTCATATATTGAACTTATCATATAACTGAGTGTGAGATCCAATAAATTCAACATCCACATGGAGTTTCATAAGATTAAACACAAGATAATTGAGAGCATGGGGGTCCTCCAAACAGAGTGGTCATTGCTGATGATTTTCTTTTCCCTATCATTCAAGAATTCAAAACATTCACCATCTACAAATTTTGGAAGTCGAGAAGTAATGAGTAGAAGATCTATCACATCAACAAGAGAATAATTTATCCACACTAAATTGAATTTTTATCCTACTCCGTGTACAAAATTGCTCTTTCTAATTCTCTTAGTCAATCATTGGAGGAGGCTTTTATGCTTAGAATAAAACTCATGATAATTTTTCTAAACCTTCTCATATAAATGAGCATCTTCTTTTTAGTTCAATCTGGCAGCTTTTTTGGTATTTCCTACTCGGGCTTACATGTCATATGGGTTTTGAATTTACATCTATTAATAAAGATAATGTGTGAGAGCACAACTATATTTCTTAAAAGCAGTATACTATTAACACTTTTAGCATAACCATTCCTTCTTTCAATTATATTTAATGCTTGCATATATTCGCTTAATAAGATGAATCATGTGAAGTGTCAATGCAAAAGTATATACAAGATATAATCAATTCACTACTATAAACAAACACTAGCTCACATGAATCGGTCTTTTAGAAGATCGTGAATCTGATGAGGGGGTGACACAACTAACAAAATCTCACATCAAAGAGCTAGGATAGTGAGAGAAGAAGCCGCTCTAACAAGGGAATAACATATTCACCAAATCTCTTTGTAATTGAAACACCGTCCACAATTTCTTTGAAGAATTCTATCAAAACAATTCAAATACCTTGTCTATGCATCGCTAGGCTGAGAGGAAGATTACAGAGGTTTTGGAGCTTGGCATTACACCCACCCATTGCATTTACCTTAAAATTTTCTATGACCTCTCAACAAATCCACTTTGTATGCATCATGTAATCATTGGATTCCATGAGATCACATTATTTGTGGGAGAATTCTACGTTGTGGCACAATAATAGCATTTTTACAGCTTTAATCGTGTTTTTTTCATCATTTTGTAATGCTTTATCACCGTGGAATGATCAACCTCAAATTTTAATCTCAGATAGCTGCAAACTTTCAACACGTTCAAAATGATCATGCTTCTTGATAGCTGGTAGAGATTGACCTGTAGAAGAGAATGCGAAGTTCCTAGCCAACACCATCTCCAGATAACTCTAAATGAATTCCCAAGCTTTTCAGGCTATCAACACATTTTAAAACTTCAGAACCTTATGATAAAGAGTTCGAGAGTGCTCAAAACTCTTGATTCTATGACTTCAAACATGTTTCAAAATACCTAATATATTAGCCCTTTATTGATTCCTTTGTCATCGACAAAAAGAAATTTTTTAAAACTTCCTTCAGACCTGCTATTGGTTCCACAATCTCTCAAAATGTCGATGTAACTTGCTGATGAGTCTTTATTTGAAGTTTTGAAACAAATATGTTAGCTTAATAATGGTTTACTTAGCCATTAAGTTCCCAAATTTATGAACTGCCTCATTAATAGATATCAATAATTTTGTTAATTTTGCAATGAAGCTGTAGACAAGTGAAATTAGCATTATGCACTTAGTTCATATCCATCCGCTCATTCATAAATCAAATTCACAGCAAATCCGTTCACCAAGTAAATCAGGTCTTTAGTCCTAAGGCTATTCATTTAATTAAATCAAAGGCTCACATCATCCTTTAATTAAATAAATCAAACTTTATTTAATTAAATCCCCAAATGCATATTCCATCCCTCTTTGATTTAAATAAATCCAAATATTTGAGTCAAATTGGTCAAAATCATCCTAATCATCATTAAGCTAATCTAATCCGAATTAGCCCAACCTAACTACCCATCACATCCTCTAGATAATCCCACTTGCACAAATAAATCAATTTATTGATTTATCAAAATATTTATTTACTTTCAACTTGGAATAAAGGGAAAATATTCTCCAAGTTTGAATCTCCCCCCAATTTGGAATGTACACCCAACAAAGCATTTATGAGGCCTTACATGTCTCTTACATGTCCCTTGCCAAAGTCAAACTCAGCATTTACTCACAAATTCAAATTTGAAATCTCCCTCTCTTGGGCACATTTCCCAAATCTTGTACATCCCTCAGCCACTCACAAGTTGACAAGTGTCCTCATCTCATTGGTCCAATATTTGTCCCACTTTCATCCATTTGGCCAATCCCTCATCAATAAAATCTATAAATAAAGGGGTTAATCTCCATCAAGATCATCCACAAAGCTAATGCAAAGTAACTCTCTTCATTTGAGAACTGATTTTTCCCACCTCATATCATCCTCATAGCACTTTCATATCATTTTCCTATCATGGAGCTCAAGCAAGGATTGGGAAAGGGCTATTTTCCACAATCGCACCAATCCACTATGAGACAAATTTGATTCATGTTGTTTGTATGCTCATTTAGTTTTCTTGCTATTTTAATATCTTATTTAGCATATCTAACATGTTTCATTATTTCATAGGGATGTTGATTATTACTTTGGTTTTAAAATGCTAACCATTTGCAGATTTTGACATCCACATTATGGCGCTAGAGGGAGGGCTGAGCTATTCATTTGTTCTATGCAAAGAAATTCATTTCACAAATCATAACGTCTAGTTCAAAGTCTATGGGCACATTTAATGAGTGTTTTGTCCAATTATTTGTATGGATTTATGCTAATATCTGTTCAAAACTATCACTCTTCTGTATGTTTCAAGGAATCTCATACACTGTTTGGTATTCTATATTTTTTGTTTTACAGTGAAAAATAACAAAAGAATAGGCAGCATGTGCATCCTCCATCTTATTCAATCCTTTTTATTGCATATGGTTTTGCTATTGATGGTGTCCAAGTGCTTGTCTATAGATTGGACAACAAACTGCTTATGTATGGTGGGTGGCCATTATACCTTTTTGTAGCAAAAGACTTTGTATCGCCTCTCCCATGATCGAAGAGCCATTCACCTGCCAGGCATCATTCACCTAACTAGAAGATTTCAAAAGTTCCCTGTGCGCCATTATAGAGGAACCAACGTGCATTTCCCAATCCATAATCTGCGCATTGGTAATCATTTTGTAATGTTGCTTTTTGTTGAATGCTGGCAATAATAGGTGCCTACCCAGAGAAGGCTCGAGCTTTATATGATAATGAAAGAAAAAAAAATCATCATTCTATGATAGAGAGTGAATAGTAGTAGCAACAAGGAATAATTTGGAAGTATGGTAAGTCAATGATGTTTGAAATAATGTCAGGAGAATGTAGGTACGTCCTTTTCACTTATCAATTGGATTTGCTTTAAGATCTTTTAATCTACAATTCTGACAAATGGTCTACACCATTGCTTAGGATTTTTCTTAATGATTTTTGGTTATCTTTGGGCGTGATTATTTATAGAGAGAAAGGTGTGATGATTAAAAATCTGTAAAAGATTTGAAATCCACATCGCTTCCTTTTATTGCTTTCTTTACTGTTCAATGAAATTTAATGAAAGAGGCGAATGAAAAGATGGTGCGCCTTCTGACTCGCGTGCTTCTCAAAGCTGCCCATTGGTACCTTTTACATTATTGCATGCTAAGGAAGAGTCAAATTACCTCATACCCAACTTTGTGCATCCTTGGTCTAAATCTATTCTATGTTTAGAATATGTCTTTGTATGCAGCCATTATCTTAGACTTCTACAGTATCCTCTTTTTCTATCATACCCGCCACTTGACAGGCACCTCATGAGAAAAACTTTAGAGCGATATCGTGCATATCTGTTCTCTCTGGAAACTATATTGTGACCTCTAAAAATTCTATCTGCAGTTTGCTAGTCTACGTGTTTTTATTGGTCAAAGGGAAAGAGAGAGTTATTATGTAGGTAAACCAATCCATCCATGTGTGGCCAAGAGGAGAAGTTAAAAGATGTTCCTTTGGAACTCGTGTTATCTCTAGCGCTATCCTTTGGAACTCATGTTCATGTGACTTGTCTATGCAACCGCATGTTGCATCCTCTCAAAATGTTCATGTGACTTGTTTATGCTTCCACATTTTACAAACATAGCTTTTGCTGGGACCGTAGTTCTCTGAAATATTCTATCAAAAAGTTCACGTGCCTTACCTGTACCTCCCCAGTTCACATACCTTGTCTGCGCCTCATAGTTCTTCTAGGGATTTTGTCAAATAATTTGAATGGAATACGTTTCCCATAATTTACTCATTTTGGATTGCTTTAACTACTACCAATGTCATTGCTGTTTCTGATACTTATATCGCTGTCTTTCTTACCATTAAAATTTGTTCTTTCTATGACATATGGTGTGCTTGTAGACACATAAAATATACCGTTTGACATTGTACATCTGATCCTGACTTACTAACATCGCTTCTTCCTGAATCATCCCTCAATCTAACCATTTAATCAAATTCCCCTATCTGATTAAATTCATCAATATTCATCTCTTAATTAAATAAATCATTTTATCTAATTAAGTCATCTCTCTTGTTAATTAAATCAATCCATATGATCTAATTATCCCTATTTAATTAAATAATCAATTTATTTGATTAAATCTCTAAAGTCTGTCCATTAAATTAAATAAATTAAAACCTTATTTGATTTAATCTAACACCATCCCTTTTAATTAAATAAATCAAAATCCTTATTTAATTAGCCTCTTATCATATTCCTCTCTTATTTGATTTAAATAAATCCATAAATTTGAGTCAAACAAGGTCACATCATCTAATCTCCTGTTAAATTAATTAACCCTTGATTAATTTAATCTCATCTCATGTCACATCCTCTAGATAATGCAAGTTTCACATGAAAATAGATTTAATTCATTTATTAAATCTCTATTTTCCTCACAAGGCATCTTTTGGAATATTCTCTCAATTTGAATTCAAAAATTCCAAGTCAACATGTACATCCAACAAGGCAATAACTTCATCTTGCATTCCCTTTTCCTTGAGCCAAGTGGCATTTATTGCATTTTCCCTTCCCTCTTGCATCTCATTTCAACAAATTTGAATTTCAAATATTTGCATTTATTGGCACAAACCCCAAATCTTGCACATCCATCATCCATTCATAGCTTGACAAGTGGCATCATATCATTGGATGAATGTTAGTCACACATTGCTCAAATTTAAGCATTCATCCATCTTGAAATCCTATAAATAAAGAGCTCATATCCTCATTTTAGCATCCACAATCCAAGCAAAGTTACCATGCTCAAATATCTCTTAAATTTTATCCATTATCATTGAGTCATAGCTAGGTTTTGCATATTTTTGGCTTGGAGTTCTCATCTTTCATCAAAGTGGATCAATATCATCTTCAACATATCAATATTTCATCATAGGAATTGGGAAAGGGCCAATTTTCACATCAAATTGGTACCAATTCCCCCATTGGATCATGAGTTTGCACATCAAATTAGGATTTAATCTTTGTTTTATCTATTTCATTGTGTTCTTTGTTATTTGCATTCCTAGTTTGAGGTTGTAAATGGATTTCATGGGGAATCCTTGTTTTAGCTTGCAATTCCTTGTTTAACTTGTTTACTTATGTCGTTTTGCAGGTACTAGGAAAAGGGTTCACACATTTGGCGCTAGGAGGGCCTAATATCATTATTTTTAACCTTTTCTTGAATTTTTTGCATTTTTATTCACACATAGGAAATTCAAATGCGGGCTCATTAGCGTTGCTATTTTGGCACCGCAGACTCATCAGCGTCGCTGTTTTGGCACCACGGGCTCGTCAGTGTCGCTGTTTTGGCACCGCGGGCTTGTCAGCGTCACTGTTTTGGCACCGCGGGCTTGTCCGTGTCACTATATGGCACCGCTTGAAACATAAACTGAGCTGCTAGACTCGTCCCCCCAAGATTTTTGAATTTTAAACTCTGTCGTTGCACTTGCCGACCTGCAGACAATTTCAAAAAATATTAAACAACGATGTTGTACACAAACTATGACACTGGGCAAAAATTGCGATGCAATTGAGCTCTCTGTCCCAACACAGAGCACCTTTGACTGGTAAGCGACGCTATGAGGGCATCACTAGGAGAACAAATTGTGACACCTTCATGAGTTGCGACGCTGGGAGACAGTAAAAGGGAAAATTTGATTTTTTTAGCACGTGCTTTTGATTTATGATTAATTTATGTTCTGTTTTCTAGTTTTCAACTTTTGTATTTTCTAGAATCTGACTGGTTTTTCTCACTTGTAGGTTGGAAATCAAAGAGAAAGGAAGGAAGGAGCATGATGATGATATTTCGTCAAATCATAGTGTTTTTAAACACTTTAGTAGTGTTTAACACTTCTTTAAGAATTTTTCATCTTCTTCTTTCTTAGGACACTAATCTTCCTTTGGGTTTAAAAAGAATTATTTTTGTTTATTTCTTGCAAAAGGGCTAAAACGAACTTTAGGATCATAAATTACTAGATTTTGTTTATTGGATCAACAAATTGAACAAATGTCTTTCACTTATGATTTGGTGCTCTAAAACGAACTCACATTTTGCTACGTGGATCTAAAAAGAATAAGTGTAGCTTTATTTTTTGTGAGGGCTTACTTAGACTAAAGCCATTGAAAAAGGACATATGTGCTTCTCTCACGCTTTATAGCGATCTTGAGAATCAAAAGGCCTTTTTCATGACTTTGGGTTAAGACAAAGCAATCACCTCCACACTTCGATTTGGGCTTAAAAATTGAACAACATATTGTGCGAGTGTGAGTGGGGACTTTGTTGCGTACATTCTCTCTCCTTGTTGCCAACAAGGATTGATCGAGTTATGCATATTGTTCTTCATTCGCTTTTGTTTATCCTAGAGGGCCTGCCTTAGGGAAAAAGTACTCACCCAAGGGAACAACTCAACCGGTAACACTCTAAAGCCAAGAGTATTTCCAGCTGGGATATAAATGTGGATATTGGAAGAAACGCCAATATCACACTGTTGATTCTGACAAGATGGATCCGAAAGGGGACTTTTGCCGTATGGGTCAATCTCCACGAACAAAAAGTCCTTACTAAAACCCATGTGCTAGAATTTGCCAAAATCCTTTTATCTATTTGTTGGTGCAAGAACGGTCATTCTCAAGCCACCCTACCCTTTTACGGTCTTCTAGTAGAAATGGAAAACATGCCATGGGAGTTTCATGGGTGTTGATGCTTGGCTGCCCCGTATAAGTGAGTGTCATGGAGGGGAGCTAGTGGGGTCAAGCATCTAACCATTCACTAGAGATAAGCGTAGCTGGACTTGTCCAAGTGGGAATCCCACAAATATTTTCTTACACATCCATAGGATTGTACTTATTCTTGGGTTACAAAATGCATTGCTTGATCAAAAACGTCTCAGAAACAAACACTCAACATCATCCAAATTTCAAACCCTTTTGAAGACAAATGCAATTGACTCAATCCATATGTTATTGCTTTCCCTTGGGATTCACATCCTTAGAGGTTTCTAAACATTGGATTATATATCGATTTGTCTCCTTAAGTAAAACAATAGGAAAACCCTTGCCTTAAGTTCATTGAATTCCCACATAACATATCTTGTGGGGTTTGAAGAAATTAAGACATTAGACATCTTAGTTTGAAAACCTAATTGAAGAAAGTGTTTTTGGTAAATAAAGACATTAAGAAAACCTGAACAAAATGAACTTTCATATGTGTTGAAGACTCATAATCCCAAAAGCAAAAAAATCGTTGGTTGAAAATCCAAAAATGAATGTTCAAATGAAATCATTTCTTGGTTACAAAGGTCTTTAGGAAGCATTTACATGCTCTTCAATACCTAGGTCTAGGCAAACAAAGTGTACCTTTTTAGGTTCATCTTAGGATCAAAACATATCAAAATCTCTTTTTCATCCATCCTCCAAAAAACATCAAAACAACATCATCTCACAATCATCACCTTTTGGAAAATCTTGAAATCATCCTACATGCTAGGCTTTATGGCAAAATCAAAATCATCAAAATTATTGAGACTAGATCCTTGAAAACATTATCAAAATCACCTTTGGCTAGGCATGTGTAGATGCATCCTTTTGCATATACTTAGTCAAAGTTATCAAAATCATCTTGTCTAGCTTAGTATATGTAGATGAATCCTTCTTCATATGCTTAGTGAAACAAATCATCTTGTTTGAATAGGTGTGGGTAGATACATCCTTCTCCCCACACATATTCAAAAGCATCATCCTTTGAACAAAGCTATCCCCTAGATCATCATCCAACATCTTAGGGTCTTTTTGTTCAAAATCCAAATCAAAATTAAAATCAAAATCAAGGACAAAATCTTAAATCCAAAAAAAAAATCAAAAGCAAAATCTGCAAGTCCTAAAAGCCTAGTATCTCATTCAATATTTATCAAAAGAAAAAAAATCCATATCATCCATCCCTAAAAATCATCATCATATCATCACCTTTGATCCTCAAGGCATCCTAAAAAATTTCTACTTTGGGGCATAAAATAACGATCGATCCAAGGAATCAAGAGATTCATCTCCCATATCCTCGAAGATTGATCCTTGTTTTATGGTTCTAACTAGATCTCAATACAAGAAGAGTATGGAATCCAATAAAGAAACACCCGCTTCAAGCAATCTTAGCCAAACAAATGCAAAAATGAATCCCGCCGAATCAAGTAATCCATTGACCCTCACATCATCACAAAATCTGCAAGAAAACCAAGGAGAAGACCTTACTTTTGGAATGTCTCGTGAGGAAATGACTGAAATGCTCCAAAATCCAGACAGCCATAGAATCATCAACATCATGATGAGACTTAACCCTTCGTTATACATGCTTGAGCTAGCAAAACAAGGGGCCAAGTTGCCTTCAGATTTTGACATAAGTACCATAATGGAGACATCATTTCCTCCAATCTCATCCACCATTCCCATCTCATCCACACCCCCATCTCAAAACGTCATGCAAAACATTTCGCAAATCACAACATCGTTTGCTCCAACACAACCCAATGTTAATAAGGGAAGTGCATTTATCAATGCACTTCAAACATACCCCCTTGTTAATAATCAAAACATGGATGCAAACACCACATCGGAATAAAACATACCCAAAAACCCATTACATAAAAATGTTCCTCTCACATTCCATCATGATCCACCATCATCATTTTTTCACACAACACCTCAAACCCCTCTTATCACAAATTCACAAGAAGAGGGAGATATGTTCAGACTAGGGGGCGTATTTGACACCATGAAATTTTCACAACAACTCACACCCCTTACATTTCCACCTCTCCCACCATTGCCATTATCATCCACACCACTCCTAGCTTTAGGGCTTCCTCCCCTACCAAGTATCAATCAAACCGCTATCCAAACCATCAATCAAAGCATTACACTGAATGCCCAAAATATGTCATTGATATCGCAACAAAAAATGATGAATACACAAGTAATTGCAACATCATCAAACACCCCCTTAGCATCACAAAGCATGGTCTCTCAAGGACCAATCACATCAACAGCACCATCCATCATGCAAAACATCAACACCACCTTCATGAACACTATTCCAAATCCACCACCACCTCCACCACCACCACCTTTCACCACATCAAGCCAATACAATGTGGCATTGCAAGCTACTTTCCAAAGAGGATACCAACAAGTATAGAAACAAAAAGCCAAAAAACTAGCTGCTCAACAAGCTACTCAAGCTGCGCAAGCTGCCCAAGTAGCCCAAGCCACCTTACAAGTGCAACAAGGCCAAGCATTATTGTAACAACAACAACAACAACAATCCGCTCAAGCTACACAAGCCGCACAAGCATTACAAGCACAAAGGGCCGCTCAAGCACAACTTTTATTACAACAACAAGCAGCACAAGCATAGGTAGCACAAGCACAAATAGCACAAGTGCAAGCCCAATATCAAGCACAACTTCTTGCACAAAGACAAGCAGCACAAATTCAAGCATATCAGCAAACACTAAAGCAATATCAAGAGAAACAAGAAGTAGTAGAATTGGTAGCCCAACAACAAGCACAACAACAAGCGTTGTTGGAACAATAACAAGTGCAACAACATGCACAAATCTTAGCGCATCAACAACAAGATCAACAACAAGCATTGTTCATACAAAAGCAAGTGGAAGCCTACTTTTCCTGCCAGAACATACAGATACCATCGAACAATGTACCAACCAACCCATCCATCCAACCAACAATTGAAACACCCCAAAACACCTTCATCCAACCCCCTAATCCGCAAAATGATGTGACGACACAACTCAGGTTGCTCTTGCAACAAGTGCTCGACCTTCAATCAAGGCGAACAACCAAAACACCAAGCAACTTGTGTCCCTATCCATTTGATAGGAGCCTAGACATGAAACCATTCCCCAAGGGATTTGAAATCCCCAAATTTGACAAATATCGAGGGATCGAAAACCCTGTAGATCACATCAGGGAATTCCAGGTTCACTGCATGGAGGTCGCATATGATGATACTTATCTGATGCGGCTATTTCCTAGGAGCTTGGCAGGCCCCACTATAGAATGGTTCTCTTGCTTACCTTCAGGAATTAGAACATTCCAAGAAATTAGGGACACATTCATTAAGAACTATGCATGTAACATTGCAATGGATGTTAGTCTCGAAGAACTCTTGGGTTTGAAATAAGGAAAGAATGAATCTTTCAATTCATTCCTTCAACGATGGTGACCCAAGGCCAATCAGAGCAAGTGGACCATGCTAGAAGAACAACAAGTTTGTACCATCATAGCCAACCTTGAAGGCTGCTTGGCATTTCATCTCAAGGTTTAGGGCATCACCACATATGATCAACTAATTTCCAAGGTGCTTAGCATCGAAAGAGCCCTTGTGACCCAACCTGCAGAATCAACATCATACCACGAATAGCAAAACAACCACCCATCATCCAATTACAATGATAAAACTCGCACGTGGGAAAGAAATAAAAACATTACTAATGATGGTGTCGTAGATGCCAAGGTGGTCATTAGTGGTCCTCGCCAAAACACACCCACACAACAAATCCAAACATAACACCAAAACACTCATCACACAACATACCAACCCAACAACAATCCAACCATCAATAACCTCAATGATCAAAGAGGACCACCCCAATGCAAAAATTTATCCAAAGTGAAAATACACCATTTTGGGGGAACCACTTGAGGACATAATGAAAAAGTTGATCAACGAAAAACTCATCAAGCCTCCTACATTTGAGAATTACCAAGAACCCAATGTCAAACCTCCTTGGTATAATGAGAATCAACTTTGCGAATTTCACAAAATCAAAGGCCACACGACAAACAGTTACATGAGACTCAAAAACATCATCCAAGATCTTATCGATAAGAAAATCATAAATGTGGAACAACCTAGATGGGAATTCAGGATCTTAAAATATATATGAATCTGATGTCAAACCATGGCAACAAAGGGAATAACAAGGATAAAGGGAAAGGAAATGTAAATCATGTCTATGAATCCATCGTTTCCTCACTAAATGAAGACTGCATGGTCATCACCATCAAGGGCACCCATGCCGAAGAATGTGGAGTCACCACAAGAGGTGGCAAAGTCACCATCGTAGGATCATCGAAACCAAATAGAGTCCCTACATCTAGATCCGTTCCTAATGGCTATAATGTCCTAGACCAACTCAAGAGAATGCCAGCACACATCTCCATCATGGAGTTGTTAAAAATCTCATCTGCGCATAAAAAGATCCTTGAGGAAGCATTAGCCTCATCCACTATCCCCGCAGATCTCAATGCGGAGCAATTCCAAGCTATGGTCAGAAATATCATATCACCTAATCTCCTTACATTCTCTGACCAAGATTTCCCCACCCAACCATCTCACAACCATGCACTTCACTTGGAATCCATTGTACACAAGAGAAAAATCAAAAGGGTCTTGGTGGATGGAGGTGCGGGTTTGAACATTTGTTCTCTAAGCCTCATCAAGTAGTTGAAAATATTAGAAGATTCCATCGACAAAGGAAAGGGCATCATGATAAGAGCATATGATGACCAATAAAGAGTGTCTCAGGGCATGATTAAAATACCTATTCAAGTAGGGCCAACGCTCATGGAAACCACCTGTTAGGTCTTGGACCTCAACTTGCCATATAATATCCTCCTGGGACGCCCATGAATCCATGCGATGAAAGCTGTAGCATCAACCTTCCACGAATGTGTGAAATTTACACATAGTGGAAAAGAGGTTACTATCCATGGAGATCCTGAATCATTTTCATATTGCAAAAATATTAAAGCCAAGTATTACAAAATCCCCCAAGTGCCAAAGAATGATGAGGGCCCATCCACACCATACATTGACCCCACCACTCTCGCATCCACTTCTGCGACAGAGACACCTGCCATGCCCACCATTCCCACCATCTCCAACATCAAGCTCATCATCCAAGAGGATGGTTGTGGAGGCTACAAGCTCCCTAACAATGCTTTTGTAATAGGAGAGTTACCACAATCTCCTAGATCACGAGGACGCCCACAAGAAAATCAAGCTTCCACATCACAAAAGTATCCTGAAGACTCTCCCAAATTCACAAGCTGGGGAGACCTTGGTCAAGAGGTTATTGAAGCAGATCCATCTCACATGCTGTATCGAGATGAAAGACTTACACTTGAATTACCAATGGATGAGACAAGTAAGGGCCTACAAATGATGCTCACAATGGGCTACGACAGAAATCAAAGACTAGGACAAAATGACAATGGGCTCATAATACCTATCATGTCGAAGACATGACCCATAACAAATCTTGGCCTTGGATGTACCCCTCTGAGTATAACCATACGTGGCCGAAGTCCTCTGGTTAGAACGGTTAATATTTATCCTCAGCCAATATTAGCAAAAGTACACTCACCAATATCCATAGGTAGAGACATACATAACTTTATAATTGAGCCCTATACTAGTAGCGATGATAAGGATACCATGACCAATCTACCTAGGTTATTTGAGGACACCATCCTGTGTATGATTAGCACCATCTCCTTTGAACCAGACCAACAAAATCATGAGATTCATTTAGTATATCCCTAACTGATCGACTATGACCAACGAGAACCACCAGTTCTCAATACATTCGAAAACGATGAGGCGCTCTCAGAATTCATGGGATTGAGGGATAACGTTCCAGATGGGGATGACAAGGTAGGGTTTATAATGGAGTTGGACACACATGCCTATTATGGGGAAATGATTGAATCCTTCAGTCGCAAAAGTGAGAAACTAAGAATCATATCCAAGTGCTTGAGTGAAAACCACATTGTGGCACTCTCTGACAAGACAAAAGTAAAAAGAAAGGATGTATCCAATGGTGAAAACCTCTCTAAGGCACCCGAGGATGAGGGATTCAATCTTCCTCTAAGAGCTATTCATCAAGAGAAGTCAACAGTCTTGGCCGAAAAATGCATTCCTGTTAACCTAGGAATAGAGGAGACCCCGCATATCACATTCTATGCTGAATCACTATTATCAGAAGAGCAAGAACTCCTAGTAGCATTCCTAAAGGAAAGACAAATAAAATTCACATGGAGTTATGCTGACATGCCAGGACTTGATCTAGAGACTGTAGTTCATCATTTAGTAGTGTATCCAGAAGCAAAGCCAGTCAAACAAAAACTTTGAAAAATGCATCCTCAAATAGCCTTATTGGTCAAAATGGAGCTCAAAAAGTTGTTAGATGCAAGATTTGTTAGTGCCTTTTTAGGTTGTCTTTCATTCTCTGGTTGAGTGCCTTTGGTTTTAACGTTATGTCCTAGGCTAGGAGTTTTTCCTTTATTTTACACGTGGGTTAAGTGGGCTCCCACAAGGGTTGAGCTCAGCGTGCCAAGGGTTTGTTGGATCTCAGTTGTGATCATATGGTTTTCCCTTGATGTCAAAATACTTTTCAGTATGTTCTCATTGTTGATTTGTCTTAGAGTGGTTCTCCTTGCACATCACAGGTTTTGGTTGTTTGAAGAGTCTTCCCGATCCAATTTGAAATGTCTGAGTTTCCTATCAGCAAGACATTTCAGAAGTCTTGGTGATTGAATTTATCATTCAGGCTGCAGTAGGCAAGACTTCTATTGTATTTCAGTGACAAAAAGTATTCTCTATCGGCTTATGGTATACAGTCGGGATAAGGTCTTATCAAAATTGAAATGTCACACCGACTGACTTGAATGAGCATTTTGGCAAAGTGTAACGCCATCGGTGTAAAGTCACTGCGAATTTGCAAGGTCACATCGACCGATGGTGGATGGAAGCGTATCGGCAAGAGTCTTGGTTTTTGGAATAGGTCTCGGCAAAGTGTCTTTGTCTCGCCGACATAACATATGGAATTCACTTCGGCCAGACTTGGAGCTTTCAGTGTAACATCTTAGCAAACTCCTCTTGGTCCCACCGACAAGAGCATATGGAAGTCTCTCGGTGTGAGTTGTGGCTATCAATATAACGTCTTGCCGAATTCAAGAGGTCTCGGTGAGTGACCTTCAGTCTCGCCAATGGAACATAAAGGGTCTTTGTCGGCGTAAGCTTTGAGTTGTTTCAGTGACATTGGATGAATGGATAAAACATTTTGATAGGACTCATGGTTTTGTTGTAAAGTCTCAGCGAACCCATCAAGTCTTGGCGATTAAGACTAAGAGGGACTTTCAGTGAGAGGTTTTGATTGTCTCAGTGACACACAAGTGAATGAAGACTTTCAGAAAGACATGGAATGTTCTATGAGATGTCTCCCTGACCTAATGATGTCTTGCTGATATGATGAGCTCCTCAGCATGACTTCATGCCCTTTGCTCACTGTCACCCTGATGTCTTCTCAAGTCCATCTTCTCTTGCCGATTGTGTGTCTGTTCAGGTGTCTCCATGACCTCTTGTTGAGTGAGATTTCTCTCACCAATGGGGCACTATTCTAAGTTGAAATCTCATGCCGATGTGCACCTGGTCTCGCCGACTCAACTGTTCGATCAAACACACAGATTCTCACTATGATGTCTGGCCGACTGGGCTATGTCTGGCCGACTGGTCTGCTGGGGAGGTGACTGATGTGGATCAATTTCAGGATGTATTCAATGTGGTTGGTCACCTATTTGGGCTCGAGAATGATAATGAGGATCTCACTTGGGATCAACATGGTGACTCCATTTCGGTCCTGAACCTTGATTGTTGGTGCGAGTTGGTGCGATAGAGGATGAAATTAATTGTAGAACTAGGGCAATGGGTTCTCTGAGGTGGATAGGTGGTTGGGACGGATCACTTTTGCATTTGTGGCCTTTGGATTTGTGATGATCACACCTGCAGATTTCCTGGATGGCATGGTCTGTGTACCTTCCTGGTTTGACTGCCATGGCTGCCCATTCCTGTACTTTCTCATTTCAACCTAGTGGTGTGACATTCTCCCTGTTCCATTTGACAGGAGCTTTCAAGATGATTCAGATTGGTTGGTGGGGGATTCGTGGCCGAGTTGCTTGATGTTTTCTGAGGCTGTTAGGGTTTTGGTTGGTGTCCACATGGACTCATGTTGACTGGTGACCCTGGCTGTATACATGTAATTTCTTTCCACTTTGTAAGGGTTCGATGGCAGTTTGAAAAAATTGTAAACGGTACCAGTTATCTCTGGTTGGGTAGCTAGGGCTCGATTTGAAGCAAGAACACTTAGGGTAAATCAGATTATTGTCAATCTTTGGGATCTAGGGCATATTTCATTGAATGTAAGGTTTCTGGATATAAATGGAATCATGAATATGATTGATTGAATTTAAAAATCTCTCCTTGTAATGGTGTGTATGAAATTTTAATGAAACTAAATGATCAAGGATCATTTCATTTTCTAGTTCTGGTTGATGCTCTTGTTTAAGGAATGAGTTAAATTGCATTAATCAATCTGGAGTTTTCTATGCATTATTAAGGGATTTGATAAGAAGTTTGATAGATTCAATCACTGGTTTATGGGTTAATAAGGTTAACTTCATAAAGACTTAGATTTCTAGAGTTAAATACCCCTTCTGTTGCACATTTTCATGACTCCTTGCCCAAGGATATTGGCAATGATCTGGCGACAATTTTTTATATCTTCATTAGCCTGGTTGTTCAATTAGATAACAAATATTTTAATTAATCAATTCTGTTTCATGTTATACTATATCTGTTTTATCATTCTCAGCAGGATATACATTGTTTGCTCAAAGGAAGCCATCTCTGAGTGAACCCTGGTATATCTACTATAAGGAGATTGAATTTGCTTTGTTTAAGGGATTACCCCCTGGGTCTTGCAGAGCCTGAAGTGAAGGAGATTGCAGCCACAAGTGTTGCATCTTGTCTGTTGGCCATCTGTCTAGCGAACATTCAGGCATTGCGCTTGGCTAGCTCATAGGTGTTTGCACAGACCTGCTGGTTAGTTGTTTCCCAAACAAGAAAAACAACCAACAAGATGGCAACTCCACTGGGGACCTATGTTTCATATTGAATAGAATCTCCAAGGTGTTTTATCCCATAGTTTGTTCATAGAGTCGGTCATTTGAGAACATTGGTTGAGTATAGCTTATGTCTGTGCCTTTGTGTTTATATTCCTGAGGGATTCCTAGTCTTATTGTTGTCAAGTTGTAGTTACCAAAATCTAAAAGTCTTGATTGTATTCCAAAAAGTAACACCATTGTTACTGATCTATCCGAAGAAGCTTGGGTGGCGACTTTGAAGTCTTTGTACTAGTGCAAACCAATATTTAAAGATATAGAAGAAGTTCGGAGCAGAATTTCAAAGAGAGTCAAGAAGGCTGAAGGAATCCCAGTTCAAATGAGGAGAACACAAGGTTATTACAGAAACCATCCAGAGCAGGAGCTGGAAGAAAAGTTTCCTAGAAACAAAGGCAAATGGGTGAAGGCAAAACTAGCACAAAAAGGTATGTCTACACCGCATCCCACCCCTGAACATCAAGTTTCTTCTCATTTCGGTTCACAAAGTGAAAGAGATTTGGTAGATTTAGATGATAATGTATCCAATGAGAGAGGAAAAGTGCATATGAAAAATATTATAAATGAATATTCATCAGATCATGGCCAAAATTCCATACAACAAAGGGGAAGGGGTAGATTCCAAAGGAATAATAGGAATACCCGACATGCTAGAACTATAGAATGCCCCACTCCCACACCTCTTAGGCCTACCTTTGTCCCAAATGATTCATCCACTAGGGATGACTATTCCCACAACCCGCATCTATACCAAACTACTAGTACAACTTCTGATAGAGAGTCTACATTACCTGATGAGGATGAGATCTCTAGTGATATACAAAGACTTAGTCAGCAAATTGCTGCACTAAATGAGAGTAGGAAACAAAGAGAAGCAGCAAAAGAGAAAAAGATAAGAAATGCTATGGATCAGAGGGATGAGCTACGTAGAAGAGTTAAAGAGATGGAAGCCATGGATAGATTGGCAGCCCAACAAAATGAGGAGGATACCCTGGTATTGCCAGAAACCTCAGGAAGGATTCTCTCTGATCCCTTAGTCAATAAGACCACAAATAAACCTCAAAGTCATAGGGTTGAGGAACATGTTGTTCCTCCTCCTAGGAATACCAGTAAACAGCCTCAAAATGTGGACAAAGGTAAGCGGCCTATGCAGGAAAAGAGAGGAAATGAAGGAGTAAGGATAAATGAAGGAGGTGCTGAGAAGAACACAGATCAAAATAATAATCCCTCAATCTTTGATAAGTTAATGAAGGAAAATGAGTTGGAGAGAAAGACAAGGGAGATGGAATTACTTGCAGCAAACAAGGAGATGAAAAGAAAGCTTAGTTTTCTAGAATCTACTTTGAAGGACCCTGTCCCTGATGCTCAGAACACATGTGGTCGTTCTATTTCTTCAAACCCTAACCATGGTGATAGAAGCTCACCCAAGGATAATCCTTCTAGCTCCCTTCCACCCCCTAGAGGTCATGAAAAAGTTGTCCATTTTGTTGATCTACAAGAGCCTCAGGGTCGACAATCAGGTCGTGAAGATGAAAGATAGAGAGACACTGATACCCAAGGTGAAGAAAGAATACCTGTGAGAAGAGGAGTGACTCATACTGACAGATACAGGCAGTTATGTTTTGATAATATCCCTAGTTACCCAAACCCTGTACCTGATAATGCTAGGAAACATGTGCCAAAGTTTGCAGGAAATAATGCTATTAGTGGTGAGGATCACCTTAAAGCTTTTCAAAGTTTTTTGGAGGACTTTGAGTTATGGGAGGAGGATGTAGCCATGAAGTACTTTATGTAGTCTCTTACAAAAGATGCTAGGGATTGGTACAGAAGTCTACCTGATTTAAGCATTGATTCTAAGAATTCTTTCTTCATAATTTTCAGAGAGCAGTATGGTGACCAGACTAACCCAAGGTTCAGGCTGCATTATTTCAATAATATCACAAAAGGACATAATGAAATGGCTACTGAATTTAATGCAAGATTCAAGAAAGCAATGGCTAGGTCCCTATTTCTCTCTGACCTAATGAAAGATCATGTATGTTTACTTACTGTAATTCCTATGATAGCAAGATGTGCTACTTGCTCAGAGACAAAGACCCACAATCCCTGCAAGAGGCTTACAAGATGGCTGTAAACATTGAAAATAATAGAAGAGCATCTGGTAAGATGGGTAGGAGAGATGATCCCAGGCTTACCAAAGCTTCTAAGCCTTCAAATTAGAAAGGGGTCAAAGATGCAGCACCAGATGACAAATGGGATCAAGTTTTGAACCTACTACAAAAGCAAGCAAAGTCTGAAAGCCCCCCAAGGCTACAAGATTACCCATACCACACCAACTGGAATAATGGGAGACCTATCCAAAATAATCAGAGGAACTTCCATGGAGTGCCTGATCCATAACAAAAGAATGCCTCAAACATGGTAGATGATCTGCTATAGTGTGATGCCTGTGAAGTGCCACACTCCTCACATCAGTGTGCTATTGCGGCCAAGGCAGTGGAAGAAAAGCAAGGCGGTTATGAGGAAGGTGATTATCCTAGCAACCCTAATGAGATTTCGAATGTGTTTATGACCAAGTCAGATTTGGAGTATGAGGAATATTCCTCCAACTGTGGTGCTAATACAAGTGAGACAGATATGCAAAGACAAGAAGGTCTTCTTCATCAGCAACAAGTATTTTTTGATGGAGAAGAAGTTGATCAGTTTACTGCTTACAACCTTGAAACCTATGGAATTTCTTTGAGGAGACCTTCTAATGAAGAGATAGAAAGATATGCAGTTGCATTGGCCACCAGAGCTCAGGCTAGAAATGATATTCACCTCATAAATAGGGTGGTAAAGGCTAATCCAGGTCACCAAGGGGGAATATTCATTAAAGAAAGTGATACTGATCCTAAAGGGATTAGAGCTGAAAACACAAAAACTAGTACCAAAGCTAAGGAAGTCAAAGAGCCAAGAATTTGGGCTAAAAAGAATGACAAAGCTAAGATAACCAGTGAAGCTACTTCATTAGATACAAGGATGAAAGAATTGAGGCCTGCAAATCAAAGTGTTGGTAAGAAAACAGATGCACTGACTTCTCATGAATTTATATTCCTAGAGATTCCAAGTTATGCACCCGTTGACATGTTTTAGGTCCTATCTTAGATAAAGGTCACAGTACCACTCCTCGAGATGATGAGGATTGATGACCGTAAGCATAAAATAATGGCAGTTATCAAGAGCATTTCTGGGAACAATCAACCCAAAATGGAAGCTCAAATACCTGAAAAAAGTGCAGGCCAGGTGAAGGATGATGCAGCTAGACTGAACGTAGATGAGAATCCTGAAGTCTATCTAGGAACTACAATTACTGCTAACCCTGATCTGGTCAACCCTTTCTTTCTGAGCCTGATTATCAATGGAAGCTTGCTCAGAAATTGTATGATTGATTCAGGTGCTTCAAATAATGTGATGCCTATCAAAATCATGGAGGAAATGGGCTTAAAGGTGGATAGCACTTATGGAAAATGCTATGCTATGGACTCAAGGGAGATCCCTGTGATTGAGATCATAAATGAAGTATCATATAGACTGGCAGCTTGCCCTAAGAAGGAACTTGTCATGAGTGTCATAGTAGCTGATATCCCTCTAGCATATGGAATGCTGCTCTCAAGGAAATGGTGTGCTTCTATGGGAGGAAGTATACAATGTGATTTATCCTTTGCTACCTTTTCCATTGATCAGAAGGATGTTAAGATTGCTCGGGAGTCAAGGTGCAAGCATATGATTGAATATGCTGATAAAACAGAAGAACCTCCACTCATCAACTTTGTTGAAACTGATATGGATACCTTTCGAGTAGAGGGAGTAGAACAAGAGGATGGAGAAACCAAGTCAGTACCAATAGTCAAAGAAGTCATGCAGACTACCTTCGAAGAGTTAGTTTGGACCATGTACTTTGATGGAGCTTGTTCCAAGGATGGCTCAGGTGCTGGTGTCTTGCTGGTATCCCCACAAGGTAAGACCTTCAAGTATTCCTTTCTACTCCAATTTGCATGTACAAACAATATAGCTGAATATGAAGCCTTGTTGCTTGGCCTAAAAATTTCCTCTAAACATGGTATAAAATCACTAAGGGTATTTGGTGACTCAGAGCTGATTGTTTCTCAAGTTAGATCTAGATTTTTCACTAAGGACAAGTGCTTGAGGCAATATAGGAATCAAGTTTGGGACACCATTGAGGAATTTGATGCCTTCGGGATAGATTGGGTAGAAAGGGGGCAAAATGCTAAGGATGACTTGCTGGCCAATATTGCTGTTAAACTGGATGAAGTGACCTTTAATGGCATTTTTGGTATTGAGGTACAAACTAGGCCTGGAGTGCCTGATAATATTTGCAATTGGCAGGTGTTTGAAAATGACCATGATATCTTAAAATTCCTCCACTGTGTAGACCAATATGAGCATCAGGAGATCGATTTTGGATCATATGTGGTAGAAGAGAATGGTAAAGAAACCTTGTTCAGGAATGAAGTAATTCAATTAAAGACCAATAAAATCCCAAAGGGACTGGTAGCATTAGAAAGAATTTTTGAAGGACCAGACAAGTCCAATACAAGACAAGCAGCTACCCATAAAGAAGACCTAGAGGAAATCAACCTAGGAATTGATGGTGCACCAAAGAAGGTATACATAGGCAAGAAGATGAAGCCCCATGTAAGGAATATGTCGATTACCTTATTAAGGAAATATAGGAATGTTTTCGCTTGGTCTTATGATGACTTGAAGGCTTACAGGGAAGATTTGTTCCAACATGAAACTCCCCTGAAACCTGATGTGAGACTATTCGGGCAGAAGCAAAGGCCTATCAATCCAACCTTGAGATCCAAGATGTAGGAAGACCTAAAAAAATTGAGTGAGGCAGGGATTATTAAGCCTATAAGGCACTCATCATGGGTGTCAAACCTGGTTCTTGTAAGAAAAAGGAATGGTGATCTCAGGTTGTGTGTGGATTTCAAAAATTTAAATATTGCATCATTGAAAGACAACTATCCACTCCCAAACATGGAGGCTATGCTACAGAAAGTGACTAGATGTGAATTGATGACCATGATGGATGGATTCTCTAGTTACAACCAAATCATGGTTAAAGAATCAAAGCAGTACAAGACAGCGTTCACCAAACCCTGGGGAACTTAGGTCTATGTGAGAATGCCTTTTGGCCTAATTAATGTTGGTGCCACTTTTCAAAGGGCCATGGATGTGGCCTTTGCTGAGTTTTTAGACCTATTCCTTGTTGTTTACCAAGATGACTTGACTGCTCACAGCAAGAAAGAAGAGGACCATTTCTCTCACTTAGAGAAAATCTTTGTCAGGGCATTGGAATATGGTATTTCCCTTAATCCCAAGAAATGTGCCTTTGGGGTTAAGGAGGGCAAGTTACTGGGGCACATTGTCTCAAAAGATGGCATCAGAATTGATCCAGAAAGGATAGCAGCCATTGATAAGATCCAACCACCAAAGAATGTCAAGGGAGTACAATCTTTCTTTGGTCAAATAAACTTCTTGAGAAGGTTTGTCACTAACTTTGCAGAAATCAGCAGACCTATCTCCAAAATGTTAAAGAAGGATGAGAGGATAGTCTGGTCAGAAGAGCCCTTAAAGGCTTTTCAAGCCATTAAAGAAGCAATAAAAGATGCTCCTGTGTTGAAGACACCTGACTATTCAAAGCCTTTCCAGTTGTTCACGTTTTCCTCTTTTCACACTATAGCAGGGGTGTTGTTACAGAAGAATGATAATGGTTTTGAGCAGCCCATAGCCTTCTTCAGTAAGTCTTTACAAGTTGCAGAATTGAAATATGACATAAATGAGAAACAGGCATATGCACTAGTCAAGTTTGTCAAAGCTTTCAGGCCTTACTTAATGGGAGTTGTCATAATTGCGTATGTGCCTAGTGCAGCTATCAAAGACATTTTCACACAGTAGGAAGTGTCGGGAAGGAGATGCAGATGGATTAACAGGATCCAAGAATTTAACATTGAGGTCCAAATTACTAAATTGGTAAGAGGATAGGGATTGTCCAAGCTTAAGGCCCAAGCCAATTTGGAAGCCAATTAGATAAACTCACTAGAAGAGGAAAACAGATCACACATATGTGATATGAAGCACTCTAACTGGTACAAGGATGTGATCTATTATCTGTAGAAGATGAAATTCCCTAACAATCTGAGTGAAAATGAAAAGAGAACGATAAAGCTACACGCTATCAGATATGTTATCATACAAGGAAATCTCTGGTGGAGAAACAGAGGAGTCATGCTGAAATGCGTTGATCAGAATCAGGCATTAGAACTTCTAAGGGAGATGCATGGTGGAGTCTGTGGCGGACATTACATGGCCAAGACAACTACACACAAGGTGATGAGGGCCAATTTTTGGTGGCCTACTATGTTTAAAGATGCACATCAGTTTGTGAGGACATGTGATGCTTGTCAGCATTTTTCTGGTAAGTTAAAAAATTTTGGTAACCTTCCCCTCAGATCTGTTACTGTGCAATCTCCATTTCAGATTTGGGGCATTGATTTTATAGGGGAAATAACATGCAAATCTAGTGGAGGCCACTCCTAGATATTAGTAGCCACTGATTATTTTACTAAGTGGGTGGAAGCAATCCCAACAAAGAAAGCAACTAGCAAGGTGGTGATTGATTTCTTGATAAACAATATACTGACAAGGTTTGGATGCCCAGAAAGAATTGTATCAGACAATGCTATGTGTTTTAGGTCTGAAGAATATACTGAGTTTTGTGAAAAATATGGTATCCAAATTTCTTATTCATCACCATATCACCCACAAGGAAATGGACAAGCTGAATCAAGCAATAAGAGCCTGATAAGGATTATCAAGAGAATCTTGGATTAGAATAAGAGAGCCTGGGATTCTAAGTTGAAATTGGCACTTTGGGTAGACAGGGTAATTGTGAAGAGGGCAATAGGTTGTGCCCCATTTGACTTAGTTTATGGGATAGGTGCTAGATTTCCCTAAAACAACCTGATAGAGATGTACAAGTTTATCCAGGTTTATGATGATGAAATCGACAGTGAGATGCAATTGAGAATGGATGCTCTCACAGAGTTGGATGAGACTAGAAGGGATGCTCAAAGGAGAAATGACAAGTTGCAAATGCAAGTTAAGAATCTGTATGACAAAAGGACAACTGCAAGGAATTTTGAGAAAGGAGATTTGGTCTTATTATGGAATGCTAGATTGGAAGATAAGGGAAAACATGGCAAGTTTAATGCCATTTGGTTAGGCCTGTTCGTGATCAGTGATAAATGGGGAGAAGATTCACATTTTCTCCAAACTATGACAGGCAAAATTCTTGAACTACCAGTTCATGGACAGTTCTTGAAATTGTACTTCTCTTGAGGTATCTCTTTTCCATGAACAGTAGCTTAGGGTTTTCTTTTCGTTTTGTTTTCTTGTTTGTGTCTACTGGCTCTGTACGGACCAGTTCCTGGTTGATTTTGGTCTTTTCTATCTGTTCTGCTCTCCCAGTGATCTTGATTCTTGCTATGCCCACCAAGGGCATGCATCCCCCAACTAGAGCCTATGTTAGTGCCTTTTTAGGTTGTCTTTAATTCTCTGGTTGAGTGCCTTTGGTTTTCCCGTTATGTCCTAGGCTGGGAGTTTTTCCTTTATTTTACACGTGGGTTAAGTGGGCTCCCACAAGGGTTGAGCTCAGCATGCCAAGGGTTTGTTGGATCTCAGTTGTGATCATATGGTTTTCCCTTGATGTCAAAATCCTTTTCAGTATGTTCTCATTGTTGATTTGTCTCAGAGTGGTTCTCCTTGCACATCACAAGTTTTGGTTGTTTGAAGAGTCTTCCCGACCCAATTTGAAATGTCTGAGTTTCCTATCGGCAAGACATTTCAGAAGTCTTGGCAATTGAATTTATCATTCAGGCTGCAGTCGGCAAGACTTTTATTGTATTTCGGCGACAAAAAGTATTCTCTATCGGCTTATGGTATACAATCGGGATAAGGTCTTATCAAAATTGAAATGTCACACTGACTGACTTGAATGAGCATTTCAGCAAAGTGTAACACCATCGGTGTGAAGTCACTGCGAATTTGTAAGGTCACACCGACCAATGGTGGATGGAAGCGTATCGGCAAGAGTCTGGGTTTTCGGAATAGGTCTCAGCAAAGTGTCTTTGTCTCGCCAACATAACATATGGAATTCACTTCGGCCAGACTTGGAGCTTTCGGTGTAACATCTCAGTGAACTCCTCTTGGTCCCACTGATAAGAGCATATGGAAGTCTCTCAGCATGAGTTGTGGCTATCGATATAACATCTTCCCGAATTCGAGAGGTCTCGGCGAGTGACCTTCGGTCTCGCCGATGGAACATAAAGGGTCTTCGTTGGCATAAGCTTTGATTTGTTTCAATGACATCGGATGAATGGATAAAACATTTTGATAGGACTCATGGTTTCGTTGTAGAGTCTCAACGAACCCATCAAGTCTTGGTGATTAAGACTAAGAGGGACTTTCGGTGAGAGGTTTTGATTGTCTCAGCGACACACAAGTGAATGAAGACTTTCGAAAAGCGGAATGTTCTATGAGATGTCTCCCCGACCTGATGATGTCTTGCTGATACAATGAGCTCCTTGGCGTGACTTCGTGCCCTTTGCTCGCTATCGCCCTGATGTCTTCCCGAGTCCATCTTCTCTTGCCGATTGTGTGTCTGTTCAAGTGTCGCCATGACCTCTTGTCGAGTGAGCTTTCTCTCACTGATGGGGCGCTATTCTAAGTTGAAATCTCACACCGATGTGTGCCCGGTCTCGCCAACTCAAGTGTTCGATCAAACACATAGATTCTTGCTATGATGTCTAGCTGACTGGTCTGCTGGGGAGGTGACCGATGTGGATCAATTTCAGGATGTATTCAATGCGGTTGGTCACCTATTTGGGCTTGATAATGATAATGAGGATCTCACTTGGGATCAACATGGTGACTCCATTTCAGTCCTGAACCTCGATTGCTGGTGCGAGTTGGTGTGGTAGAGGATGAAATTAATTGCAGAACTAGGGCAATGGGTTCTCTGAGGTGGATAGGTGGTTGGGATGGATCGCTTCTACATTTGTGGCCTTTGGATTTGTGATGATCACACCCACAGATTTGCTGGACGACATGGTCTGTGTACCTTCCTAGTTTTATTTCCATGGCTACCCATTCCTGTACTTGCTCGTTTCGACCTGGTGGTGTGACATTCTCCCTGTTCCATCTGACAGGAGCTTTCAAGATGATTCAGATTGGTTGGTGGGGGATTCGTGGTTGAGTTGCTTGATGTTTTCTGAGGTTGTTAGGGTTTTGGTTGGTGTCCACATGAACTCATGCTGACTAGTGACCCTGGCTGTATAAATGTAATTTCTTTCCACTTTGTAAGGGTTCAATGGTAGTTTGAAAAAATTGTAAAGGGAACCAGTTATTTCTGGTTGGGTAGCTAGGGCTCGATTTGAAGCAAAAACACTTAGGGTAAATCAGATTATTGTCAATCTTTGGGATCTAGGGCATATTTCATTGAATGTAAGGTTTTTGGATATAAATGGAATCACGAATATGATTGATTGAATTTAAAAATCTCTCCTTGTAATGGTGTGAATGAAATTTTAATGAAACTAAATGATCAAGGATCATTTCATTTTCTGGTTCTGGTTGATGCTCTTGTTTAAGGAATGAGTTAAATTGCATTAATCAATATGGAGTTTTCTATGCATTATTAAGGGATTTGATAAGAAGTTTGATAGATTCAATCACTGGTTTATGGGTTAATAAGGTTAACTTTATAAAGACTTAGATTTCCAAAGTTAAATACCCCTTCTATTGCACATTTTCATGACTCCTTGCTCAAGGATATTGGCACTGATCTGGTGACAGTTTTTTATATCTTCACTAGCCTAGTTGTTCAATCAGATAACAAATATTTTAATTAATCAATTATGTTTCATGTTATACTATATCTGTTTTATCATTCTTAGCAGGATATACATTGTTTGCTCAAAGGAAGCCATCTCTGAGTGAACCCTGCTATATCTGCTATAAGGAGATTGAATCTGCTTTGTTCAAGGGATTACCCCCTGGGTCTTGCAAAGCCTGAAGTGAAGATGATTGCAGCCACAAGTGTTGCATCTCGTCTGTTGGCCATCTGTCTAGCGAACATTCAGGCATTGAGCTTTGCTAGATCATAGGTGTTTGCACAGACCTGCTGGTTAGTTGTTTCCCAAACAAGAAAAATGACCAACAAGATTTATCAGACCAATTGATTATCCAGAATGGGTGTCAAATTTGGTACCTATTTCAAAACCTGACAGAGCCATCAGAATCTGTACGGACTTCAGAGATTTGAACAAAGCATGTCCCAAGGATGATTTTCCGCTTCCCAACATCGACATGATAGTAGACATGGCCGGCGGGGCATGAGATGCTATCACCTAGCAGACTAATTTTCAAGATACAACGGATCATGATAGAAAGAAGATCAACATAAAGGCGGCTTTCCTTGTCCATAGAGGACCCTCACTAGCACGGAACATGATGCCATTAAGTATAAAGAATAGAACCCAACCTATCAAAGGAGCCATGACATTAATATTCCATGACATGATTCATAAAACAGTTGAGGACTATGTCGATGACATCCTAGAAAAATCCAGAAAGAGACAAGATCATATAGCAACCCTAAGTGCTATCTTTGATAGACTGGAGGAATACAAAGTTAGACTAAATCCCAAGAAGTGCGTCTTCGGCATACAATTAGGTAATTTGCTAGGATATATAGTCTCCATGATGGGTATCGAGGTAGATCCAAAAAAAGTGAAAGAAATCCTCGAGATGGAAGCACCAAATACATTAAAACAATTGAGAGGCCTCCAAGGCTGACTTCAATCCATCAGACAGTTCATAGCACAACTAGTAGACAAGCAGAACCCATACTCTCACCTACTCCACAAGGGAGTGGCGTACAAATGGGATACAAAGTGTGAAGAAGCATTTAACAAAATCAAGGAATATCTACTGACACCACTAGTTTTAATGCCACCCATCCCACAAAAACCATTGATCTTATATGTATCAGCAACAATAATAACCTTTGGAGCTCTCCTAGCTCAGCATGATGAAAATGGAATGGAGAGGGCTATCTACTATATCAGCAGGATAATGGTCGGTCATGAGCTAAATTACTCATTCATCAAGAAAGCTTACCTCGCAGTAGTGTTTGCATCCCAAAAATTCAGACATTACATGTTGGCACACAAGATAAAGCTCATTGTGAAAATTGATCCCCTCAAGTATCTCCTATCAAAGGCAATGCTCATAGAAGCGGAGATGGAAAAATGGGTAATGATATTATCGAGAATATGACATTGGTATGTGGAGAAAAAGCCATTAAAGGATAGGTTATTGCAGATCAACTAGCAGAGGCACCTATTTACTTTGAGAATCCCCTTGTCTCAAAGTTTCTAGATGAATCCATTTTTTACCTCAACGTACCTAACCACTGGAAACTATACTTCGATGGCTCATACATGCAGTATGGATCATGAGCTGGTGTCTTCTTCATCACCCTAGAGGGGGACTTGCATACCAAGGTCATACAAACTAGCATTTCCTTGCACTAACAACATCGCAAAATATGAGGCTTTGACTATAGGCCTTAGGATAGCAGTGCAATGGAACATCATAGCTCTCAAGGTGTATGGAGACTCTCAGTTGGTCATAAATCAAGTCAATAATGAATATCAGACTAAGGATGATAAGCTCACTCCATACAAGAAATTGGTGGAGACTCTAAAGGAATCCTTCATTGAGATAACATTTGAGCAGATTCCAAGAACCAACAACAGAGCAACATATGCCATGGCTACAATTGGGTCCCTATTAGACATCCCTCATAACATGCCGAAATATGAATTTTTGATTGAGCAGCTTCTCATTCCCACATTTGAGGTACCAAAATTAGAATATGTGTTTGAAATCATTGGTCCTGGCAATCCTTGGTATCATTACATCTATACATATCTTCGAATAGGAGTCATACCCGCTGACCTACCATCGAGCCTAAAATGAACCTTTGTCAAAAAGGCATACAGATTTGTGATCCTAGGTGATACCCTATATCGTAGAAGCATAGAAGGTACCTTATTGCACTGCCTAAATGCTGAGGAGGCATTAACCGCTCTAACCGAGGTTCATAACGGTATCTATGGCTCACACTCAAGTGGAATGACCATCACCAATAAATTGTTGAGGATGGGGTATTACTGGACCACAATGGAAAGAGAAGCACATGATCATGCTAAAAGGTGTTTACAATGTTAGCAGCATGGGGACCTCATCCATGCTCTAGCTCAAGAGCTTCATCCTATTATCACACCATGGCCCTTTTTGTAGTGGGGACTCGATCTCATTGGGAAAATCACACCCACCTCATCCAATGGCCACAAATTCATCATAACTGCAATTAAGTACTTCACAAAGCAGGTGGAAGCCATACCCATGACATATATGACTGGGAAGTAGATCTCAAAATTCATCCTGAACTATCTCATCTATTGTTACGGTGTCCCACAAGCCATTATCTCAGATAATGGGACACCATTCAAAAATCAGGATGTCCATGACTTGTGCGAGAAATTCAAAATCCAACATTGCTTCTCCACCCCATACTATCCCCAAGGTAATGGCCAAGTAGAAGCTACAAACAAAACCATCCTCAAAATCCTCAAGAAAATAGTCAATGACGTAGGTCGTGACTGGCAATTGTAGCTTAATCCTACCCTTTGGTCTTATCAGACCAACATCCACACACCCACCGGCGCCACCCCCTTTTCCTTGGTCTATGGATCAGAATTCGTACTCCCCATCGAGATCAAGCTCCCATCCCTCATAATATCATTGCAAAACCTCATCACTGATGAGGACTATCGAGTGTCAAGATTAAACGAGTTGGAGCTACTAGATGAGAGACACATAGATGCTTTAAATCATTTGCAATTCTATCAAAATAGACTCAAACGGAGCTACAACAAGAAAATTAGAAGTAGAACTTTTCAAGTCGGAGAACTGGTCTTAAAAGAAAATCAGAAGAATTTCCCGAATCCCAGTAGCAAAGGAAAGTTTGAACCTAATTGGTTAGGACCTTTCGTCATCACAACAAGTTATAAATCAGGGGCATATTAGCGATCAACACCCGAAGGGGAACCTCTGCAGGAGCCAATGAATAGCTCCCATCTCAAAAAGTTTTATGCCTAAATCTTTCAAGGTATAGAACCAAAAAATCCAAAAAATCAGAAAATGTTCTAAAAAAAAATGGTCGCTTTGGTGAAAACCTAGCAAACAGGAGTCTTGGTGACAACAAAAAAAATATAAAAAGCAAAAAATCCAAAAAAATCCAAAAAAAGATAAAAAAAATTGTCCTCTAGTGAAAACCACTTCGATGGCACTTTGGGCAAGTACCTTGGTGAAAACCTGGAAAACAGGCGCCTTTTGTAAATAAGTGCTTTCCATCCACCAGGATCTTTACGGCTTGTTCTACATTATTCATCCATTTCGCTTCCATCATCCATCACATTTAGGTCTCCATCCATCACTCATCCACTCGCATCCGCACCATAGCTTGGTCCTGTTTTCGTATCATGATCCCTCCTAGTACTACTCGACCCATCCTCAAGGTCAGTTTGTCTTGCCTTTATCAGGGTAGTCTATGGCATCACGCTGGGGGCATGTTCTCATCAGATCGAATTCATGTATATTCTTAAAGTCCTTAAATTAGAAAATCCAAAAACAGGTAAAAAAATCATCAAAAAGTCAAAAATAAAGTCTTCTTGTCGAACTACGTCATCTCTGAGCTTGAATGTAGGAAAGGTTGATCTTTGATCATCCCTCGAGACATTTAGGTCAGTCCTATAGGAGTTTGTCATAATAAGCTGACATCTCATCATGTATATCGTCATCTTTAAATCGGTCAAGTTGTCAGTCGAACTACGTGGTCTCTTGCTTGTATAACGTAGGTAAGGCTCATCTGTTGATCAGCCCTTGAGACCCCTAGGATAGGTCTTTAGGTTATTTTCTTGGTCAAAATCTCAGAAAATCCAAAAAACATTGGAAAATAAAAAAACGAAACATTTGAAAATCTCAAAAAATACCAAAAACAGCCTCAAAACATTGCAAAACATCAAAAACATCCAAAAAATAAAATAAAAAAAATCCATCCACCTCATCTCACTTGCACCCGCAATAATCACCATCCATAATAAATTAATAGCCATCCTCAATCTTTGACAGGATAATCGGAAATAAGTCTAGCAGATTACAAGTAGAACTCCAAGTAGAACTCCAAATGTCAAGTCTTAAGTCTAAATCAATGCGTAAGCAAGTTGGTTCTCTCTTCATATTGGTAACTCATCATCCAATCAGTCCCATATCAATCATCCCTTAGAGCACTTTGGATAAACGAAATGATGTGCCGCCATCCACTAACATGTCCTAGGATGAATCATTCCTACAATGGGCATTATCTTTTGGCAATAAGTTTTGGTTATCATCCTTAGAAAACACATCCTCTTTCTGTTAGCAGTATTGAAGAGCATCAGTTTGTTTGTTTACTTGGTCTTTATCTTTTGACTTATCTTATTTGTGCTCATTCCAAGGACGTCTCGATGATATCCCAAAATAGAGGATTTAGAGAAATAGGAATGGGGCAACGATCATTATCTTTTTATTTGATGTGCCTGTTGGACGTTCTTGTAATATAACCTCAGCGAATACTTGCTTTGCTAGGTATGTATGGAAGAGGTCTAGGGCAACTTGTTGACTATTATAGGGATAGGTTTACCTTTCTGTGTTCTGGTCCAAGGTGTTTGAAACTTCTGAAGTACATCCTAGCAAGGTTTCTGTATGTCAAGTGTGAACAAGAATACTCCTATCTAATTGTCAAGTCAAAGTCCATCACACTTGGTACAATGCCATCCTAGTTATCTATACCTTGATGCATCGTACCACATGTGTTATCAAACATAAGAAAATTTGGCCCTTTGAAAATCCCAATTCCTCGACAAGTAATCATCATCATCATCATCATTTGCATTCGCATCATCTTGGGTCTTGTTGAAATGACTTCTTCTTTTCTTACTAACCGCACTAACAAGGTACTATGATAGTTGATCATCATCACCATCATCATCATCAATCCTGCATCCACAGATCATTAGCATATTGCATAAGCATATCATATAGGAAACATACTCACTACATTTTTTCATCATATAAATAGGTTATCATAAACATTCTTCACAAATAGGTGCATCCATGTCATTGCATTTCACCCATTACATTGCATCTCAAAGACATTATATCAATTATTACATAAACATTGCATTTGCATTTCATAACCATTTCATATTACCATCTACCATATAAATCATTGCATAGCATCTATGGAAGCATTTTATAATCATTTTTCACATAATCATAAAAAATAGGTATATAAGCATTTAATTCATTAGGCATACATACTTGCATAACATCATGACATCATATCACCACTTTTACGTTCACATCTCATTATGCATCAACATATCACTTTGCATTAACATATCATTGCATCACATACATCATCATTTAGGATAATAACATTTGTTATTCTAAGCATCTCATAAAACCATTTCATTTGCATCATATCACGACCATCGCATCATATTACATCCATCCATAAATCATCTCATATATAAGCATTTTCTACACATCATTGCATATACCATAGATCATATCATTTTACATATTAAAACCCATATCACATATCACATTGGCATAAAATAAATCATCATATAGATAACATCATTGCACATCATATCATAGGTTAGCATAATATAGATCTGTTAGTCATAATCATTGCATAAACATCATTAGAAATAAATGCATCCATAAAACATCACTGCAAAACATATAGAAATAAATCATCCACGCATAAAGGAGAACACGATACATCGCATCAAAATCGGCTCATATATATCATCAATGTCACTATCATAGTACAAAGAATAAATCGGATCACTGTACACATATATTTCAATCGGTACAAAATGCCCATCAGGCTATAAAAAATGAGCCCATAAGGTAGAAAAAGTGCAATATCTGGATCAAGCTCGATCTATGTGAATGCTGCCCTCACCCCTGTCACCGTGACCCTCTGGTGGTCTCTGGCTGGCCTGCTCTGAGTACTCTGGGACCCAATCTACTCTAGGTACGGTGTCATGGTAAGCCTCACAGTAGTACTCTATCTCTCGGATAGCATCCATGTAAGATTGTACTGGCACTGTACCCTGGAAGGAGGAGGTTGTCATACTCTCGATCTGTTGTCTGTAGCCTAGCTCTGTAGCTGCCTATAGCTCTGCAGCCTGTCTCTGCTGCACAGCCTGATCCCTCTCTACTCTGAGCTGCTCTCTCTCAGCCCTCACCTAGTCTCTCTCCGTTGTCAGTGCCTGAACATGGGCCTGCAGCTGTGCAATCAGTGCATCCCGACCGTTTTCCTGTCCCTGTGGCTATACCCATAGCTGCACATGAACCTGATCCTCACCCTCGACTCGTGGTGGTGGGACTGGCGGCTCATGCTGCTGATCCTGCATATGGACATCCCTGTGACTTGGCGGGACTGGGGGGCACCAATGGTTGATCCTGTCAAATCTCGACCCTTGGTCCTCACCCTCGTCCTCTCCCTCTGCCTCTGACTCTATGCATCTCTGGATCCTCGCCTAGAACGGTCAATCGAAGAGGAGGTCTGAACTAGTCTCTATAGGCCTGAGTGGTCCCTATATCTGCCAAGCCTAGATCATAAGCCCACGGTTAGGCTACCAACTGCCTGAAGCTATCAACTACCTCAAAGGTAGGAATATCGTGACCCCATGACACCTATGTCATGCTATGTGCAAAGACAGCTACATAGTCGTCATCAGGCCAATCTTGCAGCTCTCCGAACTAACGTTGCACGCACCCGAGTAGGTACCTCTCGATCATCGTGTGGTCGTGCCCCTGCATATATTGATCTTGGCGGCAATAAAAGAGCTGAGCAACATCGTCGGCCCATCTAGGCTAACCAAGGTACAGTCTCCAAGTAAAAACAAGCATCTCATCTAAGACCTGCCTCCAGTAGGGGATCCCATGCTCGCCAGTGTGTGTGAAGGACACACCGCCTCTGTATCGTGCCACGAGGGCATCCTCTACCCCCATCATAACTGGAATGACACGTGGACATAGCACAAAAATGTGCTCCCACACCCAGACATGAAGAAGTGTCACCCCAGCCCCCAACGCTCTGTTGTCCACGTATACATACTCGTGAAGGTCCCTGTAAAGCGAAGCTAGAAGGACAGGCCCCCATGTGAAGTGAACTGGCCTGTCTCGGACCATCCGCTCCCAGCAATAACCCCAGCCAGGACTGAAGTATCGCCCTCGTATGTCTAGGGAAACCAAACCTGAAATGATCGCTGTAGCTGCCCAGCAGAAGGGAGGTGCTATAACCCTGTACCACTCGAGCTCAATCTGTCCCTCGCAGTAGACAATGTCCTGTGTGGTGAGGACTATGATGCAGGACTTACGTCCCTGCTCCATATCATAGATCACCCATCAGCCATGAATAGGCAACCGTAGAATGCGCTAAACGTCCTCCAAGGTGACGGTCACCTTGCTAGTGGGAAGATGAAATGACGATGTCTCACTGTGCCACCTCTCGGTCAGTGCTGACAACATCCCAAGGTAGGTGTGCATGGGCACAGCATATGCAATATGCCATAATCCTATAGCTCCTAGTCAGTCCTGGTCCCTGTCGCTCAAGTCCTATAAGATGCTTTCCAAATCTCGCGACCGGTGCTCTTGAGAGTAGAGCTCCTTGGGCCCGTCCTGCATCAAGGAAAGTCACCGTGTTAAAAATTTTGAAAAATTCCTGGTGAAACGCTCCAAGCTCGTCTCCAATGTCGGAGTTTGATTTTACTCAAACTCTGATGCTCGAGCCCAAAAAGAGCAAAAATGCACCACCGCAGTGCACTTTCCCTTCTAGCGTTGCAGTTTGCATGAAAAGGGCACTGTCGCGGTGTACTTTACCCAAACCGACTCGCCGAGCTCGAGCCCAGCGTCAAAGTTTCTAAACTTTGAACTGCACCACTGCGGCGCTAAACAGCACCGCTGCGGCACAAAATGGCACCACTATAGCGCAAAACGGCCTGGTGCGGTGCAATTTAAATGTTGAGCGGTGCCATATAGCACTGCTGGAGGTGAGATCCCCTTTTAAAGCGGTAATTAATGCATTAAATGAAAAAACTAAGCTTGGGTAAGGGTCACATACTGGTGCCTCGATGCCAGGTGGTTGCTAGTATGTCCGAACTCGATCTTAAATGTGTAGGCGAAGCTATCATTGTGCCATATCGCCGAAGATTCAGAGCTCGAATCTCAAGTTTGCTAGTGGAGGTGTGTGAAAATGACTTGAAAGTGACCCCTCGGGCCCCTTTTAAGCCTAAAAATTAGGGTTTTTTAACCCTAAATAGCTATCCTGCTAGGGTTTTGGACCCCCAAACCTGATTTTGTCCATTTGAGGCTTGTTTTTCATCGTTTTATTGTGTTTAGACATGTTTTTAGCCTCTCAGACCCCTTTCGGACCTGTCGGGCACTTTGTCACCTTTTTTCGCAAGATCACCCAAAAAATTAAAATTTTCGTCAATCTCTCAAGGGGCATTATAATGGCATATTTCTCTCACCATGCAACAGTGGGGAAAGTTTTAAATATAAATTTTTTTGGCTTTGATCGAGATCATTTATTCTTTGAACCAACGCAACCAGTGCATTGCTTCAAAGAGGGGAAAAATGTAGACACAAAATATACCCGATTGACATCGCATATCTGATCCTCGACTTACTAACATCAGCTTCTTCCTGAATCATCCCTCGGTCTAACCATTTAATCAAATTCCCCTAGCTGATTAAATTCATCAATATTCATCTCTTAATTAAATAAATCATTTTATCTAATTAAGTCATCTCTTGTTAATTAAATCAATCCATCTCGATCTAATTATCCCTATTTAATTAAATAATCAATATTTGATTAAATTTCTAAAGTCTGTCCATTAAATTAAATAAATTAAAACCTTTTATTTGATTTAATCTAACACCATCCCTTTTAATTAAATAAATCAAAATTCTTATTTAATTAGCCTCTTATCATATTCCTCTCTTATTTGATTTAAATAAATCCATAAATTTGAGTCAAACAAGGTCACATCATCTAATCTCTTGTTAAATTAATTAACCCTTGATTAATTTAATCTCATCTCATGTCACATCCTCTAGATAATGCAAGTTGCACATGAAAATAGATTTAATTCATTTATTAAATCTCTATTTTCCTCACAAGGCATCTTTTGGAATATTCTCTCAATTTGAATTCAAAAAATTTCAAGTCAACATGTACATCCAACAAGGCAATAATCATCTTACATGTCCTTTTCCTTGAGCCAAGTGGCATTTGCATTTTCCTTCCCTCTTGCATCTCATTTCAACAAATTTGAATTTCAAATATTTGCATTTATTGGCACAAACCCCAAATCTTGCACATCCATCATCCATTCATAGCTTGACAAGTGGCATCATATCATTGGATGAATGTTAGTCCCACATTGCTCAAATTTAGGCATTCATCCATCTTGAAATCCTATAAATAAAGAGCTCATATCCTCATTTTAGCATCCACAATCCAAGCAAAGTTACCATGCTCAAATATCTCTTGAATTTTATCCATTATCATTGAGTCATAGCTAGGTTTTGCAGATTTTTGGCTTGGAGTTCTCATCTTTCATTAAAGTGGATCAATATCATCTTCAACATATCAAGATTTCATCATAGGAATTGGGAAAGGGCCAATTTTCACATCAAATTAGCACCAATTCCCCCATCGGATCATGAGTTTGCACATCAAATTAGGATTGAATCTTTGTTTTATCTATTTCATTGTGTTCTTTATTATTTGCATTCTTATTTTTAGGTTGTAAATGGATTTCATGGGGAATCCCTGATTTAGCTTGCAATTCCTTGTTTAACTTGTTTACTCATGTTGTTTTGCAGGTACTAGGAAAAGGGTTCGCATAGTGTTATTTGACATTGTAAGCCTCTCTGCAATTATGAACTGCACATCTGTATATTTGTCTCTAAACAACAAGGAATAGGCACTGAAGGACTCTTGTCGTTTCCTCATTGAGACTAGTGATAGGTTTTACAGGCTTAGAATTTAACATGAACATATTGCTGTCAAACTTTCATTTAAAGTTGTTTGACTGTCTTTCAATTTCGTTTAGAAGTGGGTAGATTAATTTATTTTAATATCGTTGTCCTTCTTTATATTTTGGCTGGGCTTCAACTTCGATGGAGATTATTCTCTCTCATCCATAGTCATATCTGAGTACTTAACTAGAAAACGTGCGGCGAGTCTGTTTTGGCCGTGTTCGCCATGCAAGGGTTAGGAATCCTGATAGGCAGGTGCCCTGTCCATTACAGTGTCGGTCAGGTTTGGGAAGCATTTGAATGCTCCAGCATATGAAGATGGCTCTTCTCAAAGAAATGTGAAGCAAGCCACAACAGTCATACCAAGGGTTATCCAAGTGGAAGTTGAAGAAGACAGATTAAAGATCGATGAGATTGTGTCTCTTGTTTGGTAACATAACTCTCACTTCATATTGATGTGCTATGAAAAGGTATGCTATAAGTCAATTTCTAGTGCAATCTAATTATCTACTCTCTGCCATTTTATTGATATTGGTGTTCATAACTAGTTATCACAGACTATTGATGGCATTGATTTATTTTAGAATGTTGGATATTGATATTGTTATCTTATCTTTGAGGCTACACTAAGAAAATGCATCGATATTGCTTCTCAATATTTGCATTTATGAGGGGACGCAATGGAATTAAAAGTGGTCCATGCTTCTGAATATAGTCATTGCTGGCTCACCAATATTACATTAAAAATCAAAATATTATATTGCAAGTGGCTCAAGTTTCATTTATTATCATAGCTGGAATGTATTCAAGATTAAAAATATCAACCCATAGGCAATGAATTTAGATTACCAATGCAGGGTTTGATTTTTAATTTTCTTTTATATAAAGTTTCAAGGAAGAGAAACTCTTGCATTAACGGATATTATTGAATGCATTCATTTCGACTAAGAATGTATTCATTATGATAAATTATCATTAATTCCTTGATATAAATCTTATTTCTAATAACTTTGTGATGTTTATAGGTTGACATCAAAGTCAAGCGTGGGAATCAAGCAAAAACAAGCGAAATTGCTCAAGCTTGAAAATTGAACATCAAAATTAAAGTTGACAAAGCATTTTTAAATGCTTTAAAGAGCTTCCATTTACACTTTAGTTTTCTGTTTTAGATCAACTCAAATCTTTTTGGATTCTAAAAAAGAACACTTCCATTTTTATGACAAAGGGATTAAAATGAACTTTAGGACACAAACTTACTAAAGTTGGTTTTCGGATTTAAAAATTGAACAAATCAAATCTTCATCTTTCCTTTGGTGCTTAAAATGAATCAAATCATTGCTTTGAAGGATAAAATGAATGTGTTTCTTTATTGTTTTGTAATTATTTACACAAAGTAATATCATCAAAAGATGTATGCACTTCTCTCGCGCCTCACAGAAATCTTGAGAATCAAAAGGATTTTGGTGACATTAAGTTGTGTAAATAATTGCCCATACACAGTTTGATTTGGGTTTAAAATTGAACATCTTGTGCAAGTGTGAGTAGAGCATCATTGCGTATATTCTCTTTCTTTGTGCCGTCAAAGACTGATCAAGTTACGGATTTTGTCTTTGCTTGCTTTTTTTTTATCCTAGAGGGCCTGCCTTGGGGAAAAATTACCCACCCAAGGGAACAACTCAATCGGTAACACTCTAAAGCCAAGAGTATTTCCAACCGGGATATAAATGTGGGTATTGGAGTAAACGCAGTATCATGCAGTTGATTCCGATGAGATGGATCCAAAAGGGGGAATCTCACTGTATGGGCCAATCTCCACGAATGGAAAGTTTGAACTAAAACCTTTGTTTGTAGTGACCAACTGATCCATTCATTGAGTTTATCGAAGTGGTGCATTAGAACTTAGATTCCAAGAAGTTACTTGCCATTTCCAATCTTGGTTAAAGTATAGAGGTTAAGACTTCATTCTTAACAAACCTTTTATACTCTTTCCTTGGTTGCATGTAAAATCATCTCTTCTATGAAGGGCATGAGGCAAGCCCACTAAGAAAAATGTACCAATTGAGCTAGGACGTCATATTGCTTGTGGTTTGAAAACACAGTGCTTTGATCGAAAACATTGGAAAACCAACATTTAACATAAGCATCAAATCTCAAACCCTTTAAGAGAAGCAAATATCCTTGAAAAAATTCACATGTTATTGCTTTCCCTTGGGATTAATATCCTTAGAGGCTTCTAAACATTTGGATTTCATCTCAATTTGCTCCTACTAAGGTCAACACTAGGAGACCTTTTCCTTGATTTCCTCGATTTCTGCATAATGCATTTTGTGGGATGAAAGAGAATTAGGACATTGGACATCTAGATGAAAAATCTAATCAAGAGTGTGTTTGTGGTAAAAATAATCCATTAAGCAAAGATTAAATCAATTGGGCCCCACACATGTGCTTGGCATCTTTTGGTCATATGGTTTTCATGCAAACATTGGTCTTTTTGATTTTGAATTACTCTTAGAGAAAGGCATGTTCTTCACTATCTTGGTCTCGTAAACAAGTCCTTCCTAGGTTCATTTAGGATCAAATCAAAACTTCATCCATCCCAAACATCTATCAAAATCCATCCCACCAAACAACTTTAGAGCTTTGAAAACATCATTCTAGACTTAGGTAGATCATCAAAATCAAAATCACCTTGTTTAGTTAGGTGTATGGGAATGCATCCTTTCTCATACATTTAATTGAACTAGCAATCCTTCTAGAAAATTCATCCTAAGATCACATCCAACATCTTAGGGTTTACAAGTTCATTATCCAAATCAATCAAAATCAAACCCTAAGTCTAACATTGATCCAAAGTCCCTAAATGTTCAACACTCATATCATTTACACCTTTCATCCCTCATCTTGTCATTAGTCCTAAGAACCTTAGAAGTCACTTTTGCAACAAGGTCAAAACACAAGAAGAACATGGAATACAAACTTGATCCATACATCATGAGTAATCCAAATCAGTTGAACTTTCAAAGCCTTACAACGTCGATTGATTATCAACACTCACATCTATATAAACCGTACATGAGATCATTACCTTCGACAAATGTCAATGGCCCAACAAGTGTGAGTATTCCCAAATAAAAGATTGGAACACCTTTCCCGATGGTAGATATAAATCCAAACCTACAAGTATTCCAATCAAACAATGAATGCATGAGTCTTCAAATGAGCAACGTCATCCCACCAAATCCCTACATGCCAAATTAGAATGTACCAAGTACAAGTTTTCAAAACATGAATCTAGAAAACTTTGGGATAAATATGGTTGCAAATCATATGAATGTTGTTCAAAATCCAAACAAGATGTTAACGAATCCAAGTCAAGGTAACACCATGCAAAATCCAAGTTACCTGAATCAAGGCAATGTGATTCCCAACACCAACAATGTTCAATTTCAACCTATAATGCAAAATTTGAACATCATCCCAAATCAGAACATTGTCCAAAATCAAACACAAGTACACACTCCAAATCTGCTTAAACAAAAGCCAAATCAACTATATCAAGGGAGTCAAGATCTAAATCATGAACAAATTTGGTGAGATCAAATTGCTACACTTACCAAAATAGTTGAGTCATTGCGCCAAGAGACATCTCCATTACCATTACCCATATCAGCATTATTCCTTAGTTTAGGGCTTCCCCCTTTACCTAGCACCAATCACCCCATCCAAATCAATCCACCTAACACCAATCAAGCCATCACATCAAATCCTTTGAATATACCATTGACATCGCACCAACAGATGGTATATAATCAAATGACAACATCAAACCCGACAAATCAAAACGTGGTCTCCCAAGGACCTATCACCTTGGTCATTCCAACCATTCCTATCACCTCGATCACTCCAAACACCCCTATCACATCTCAACCCCTCATTACCATGATTTCTCCAAGTATATCTCAACCACTTGTCACTACATCCAACACAATTATGAATCCACCACCACTACCACCAAAACCAAATGCAGCAAGACAATATAGCATTGCGCTAAAAGCTCACCAAGCCTACCAAAGGGCCATCCAACAATATCTAGCCATGCAACAAGCAAGAAAAGCTCAACAAGTGCAACAAGACTCTCAAGCTGCCCAAGCCTCTCAAGCTACCCAACAAACACAAGCATAAACACGAAAAATGATAACTATTGGGGATAACGATGAACATTCAACCATTGGTGATAGCATTGACAATATCCCCACCACAATTGCTGAAAGCATTGATCAAGATCTATCCATCAAAGAGCACATTGGAGATATTTCTATCTCATCTGAAGATCAAATCAACATAGGTCAAGAGTCACTTTTCAATGATGATCAAAATCCACCAACGATACCCAACAATGATCCAATTCAAGAAATGTCAACATCACTTGACCCAATGGTTGAAGACATTCACAATCTCTCCACTGCAATTGTTGAATTTTTTTTTCAAAACCTATCCATCAATGAGCACATTGAAGATGTTTCCACCTCATTTGATGACCAACTCACCATACATCAAGAGCCACTCTTTAGTGATCTATTTCAATGAATGTTAGGATTATTCGATCCTATCGACATAACGCACAATCCATTGACCAATGATCATATTGAAAATATCTCTACATCATCTTATGAGTTATAGGACATATCTCAAGAATTTATCCGAAAGCATGATCAACATCTTTCACCAAAGTCTAGCAATGGTCCTTTCCAAGACATGCTAACACCCTTTAACCTCATGGTTACAGATATTGAAGGAACCCTGAACTTGACACTCGAGGATATTGAACCACTTACCATGTCGTTCTTGGAAAGCAATCCATCCTTTGAAATTGACCCATGTCAAGAACTTGATCCAAAGCATGTTGAAAGCAATTCCGAAGTCAGTCAAGATCAAGAATTTGTATCCTCAAGATACTATAATAATCTAATGGACACTCTCTTATCTATGCAAGATGATCATAGCCATGTAGCACACACTCCTCCATCTACCCATGAGATGCTTTCTATGGATAGACACGTAGATGATCTTCATCTAGAACAAAATTTTGTAACACAAAAGAGAAGGTTATTGAGCTATCAACATCAGGATCAAATATATCCCAAATTCATACTAAGGACATCAAGTATGCAGATATCCAACATTATCTACTCAAGGAAGCAAGTCAGATAGAACAATATAATTCAGAGTTAGTGGAGCAACAAATTGAAACAATGTCACCTATGGTGATCATTTATTAGAGAATTGATTCTAAACAAGAGCTCTCAACACAGGGACAATCAAAGCATGAAGGTACTACTACCAACATACTAGGGGCAAATTTGTCTCAAGCAATTGTCAACATAGGGAGCACAAAGAGTCCTTATGATGAAACTAGTGTCAATACTACAACCGGCCATGTCACGAATCTTCATCCACCCATCACCCCATCCATGAATTGGGACCAACTTTGAAAGAAAGATTTGAATCAAAGTACGAAGAACGTTATCAAAGCAAAAGAAGTTGAGAAGAATCATGGACAAATTAAATACAAATGGATACTAAAACATACAAAGAAAGATTATGCCTATCAAACTCCATCAATCAAAGAAACTATGGGGAAAAATAAAAAAGGGAAAAGTATCCATCAAAGATGTACACAAAAGCAAAATCAGGATTTTCAAGCAACGTACAAAGTGTATCAAGCAGTTGGTCCTAATTCCACGCACACTTCCATATCCACCCATCATTGCTCATCTTCCCAAGTTTGGAGAGTCAAAGATTCCAAGCTGTCAACCAATCCATCTCTTAACCCTAAACACACTCCATCCACGCCTCCACACATGATATCTAATTCTTAAACTGACCATGTATGGGCAATGACCCTTCATCATAAGGATTTTGAAGGCACTCTATCGCAATGTGCGCACAAAGACAAAGTTAACTCCAGTATCGACAAAGCAGGTCAAGAATCTCAAAAGTTGTATTCAAGTGAGCATATCTTAACAATGTAGCTTCTTCAAGTAGGATATCGATGGCACATTATGACTGGGGCATCTACATCGACACCACTAGGTGGGTCAGCATGAATCTTTCAGAAAAATACAAAAAAATCAAAAAATATGAAAATCCAAAAAAAATCAGAAAAAGGATTGAAAACAGTAAAGAAAAAAATCGTCCTCCAGTGAAAACCACATGGGCGGTGCTTTGGGCAAGACCATGACGAAAACCTAGAAAACAGGCGTCATGAGAAGAATCGAGCATGTACGTGCACCACTTCAGTTGAAAGCATCTCATCCCATCCATAATAAAGCCATCATTCCATCCATCTCAGCCATAATAAATCCATTTATCCAATCCATCGTCATCCATTTTCATCCATCATCCAAGTTATCTTGATGTTGATGAAAATTTTGGGGCACACTTTACACTTGCTTATTGTAAACATCTTGACATGGGTCATTTTCATTGATCCTATCCTATCCAATGTTATCTAAGCCATGAAGCATTAACCAAATGAGCATCCTTTATCTGAACACCTTATCTTATCGCAAGATAATCTTTGGCATCCTTTGCGTGCCTACCATATCCATCCATCCATACACCTATCCAGGCATTCATCCATGACATTCCATGCATTGCTAGAAACCGGGGGTAGATATTTGTATCTTGCTTCAAGAATAAATCTTGATCTATGTCCTCCAACTTATGTGGTGATCCGAACATTGGCAAACGTGAAATAAAATTGGTCCACCACTTGTGAGCAAAGTCCAAAGCACTAGCCCATGGCATATTTTAGTGAGAAGACGCTCCTCATCAAGCTTCATCTTTCATCGAACATCAATCCAAACAATCAATATCAGTCACATCTAACACACCCTTCAAACATCACATCAAATCATCCAAACATCTTTTGTTCAAAACCAACCTTCAACAATCCTGATCAATCAAATCCAATCAATCCATAATCTTGGGATATCCTTCCCGATCATTGTGTTGCTTAACACTATCCATGCATTGTTGTGCATCCTCAACAATGTTATCATCATCAATCCTGATCAATCAATCCTTGCATTGTTGTGCATCCTCAACAATGTTATCGTCATCAATCCTGATCAATCAAATCTTTGCATTGTTGTGTATCCTCAACAATGTTATCATCATCATCAATCCATTGATCTGATCAATCAACCTTAGCTTGGTTTTTAGAAAAATCCCCAAATAGAGCACTGGTATCATCACACACATCCATATCCAAATCGTCAAAATCATGTGAAAATCCAAAAACATCAGAAAATCAGAAAATCCAAAAAACATTCAAAACATCAAAAATCCAAAAAACAAGTCAAAAATAGAAAACATCAAAAACATGGAATCTGAACTACGTCGTCTTTGAGCTTAAATGTAGGCAAGGCTAATATTTGATCAACCCCCGAGAAATCAAAATCCAAAAACATCCAAAAAACACAAAATCCAAAAAAACATTCATAAAATCTCAGAAAAGCCTAAAACATTCAAAAACTCAAAATCAAAACATTTGTAAAAATCCAAAAACCCCAAAACAGCCTCAAAACATTCCAAAAACATCAAAAACATCCAAATATTTGAAAAAAATCCATTTGTCCCATTTTGCTTTCACTCAAAATAATCAATCATCCATAATAAACTGATCGTCACCTTCATCCTTTGGAAAAACAAACAGAAACAACCACAACAATCAGCAAAAGAAAACTTCAAACACCGAAATCAAAATTGAAGCAACAAACTTTTAAATGCAAAATCAAACTCTTGATCATTTTCAAACATTTCAATCAACTTTATATCAATAGCCTATCAATCAATTTATCAACCCATCATCATCCTATACAATGCATGTCCTAGGATACATCGTTCTGACAATGGGCATCATTTTGGATATCACCTTGGATTCTTATCCTATCAAAACAAATCCCTTTGGCTGAAGGTATGAAGAACATTGGCTTGTTTGCATACTTGATCTTTTCATTTGATTTATCTTATTGCGCTCATTCCAAGGACCTCTCGATGATATCCGAAAGAAGGATTTAGAGAGATAGGAATGGGGCAACGATCATTGTTTTTTGTCTGCTATGCTCGTTGGACATTCTTGTAAAATAACTTGGTGAATACTTGCTTTGTTAGGTACGTCCTAGCAAGGTTTCCATATGTCAAGTGTGAACAAAAATACTCCTATCTGTTTGTTGAGTCAAATTCCATCGCACTACATACAACGCCATCCTCGTTCTTTATACCTTGATGCATCGTACCTACATGTGTAATCAAACATAAGGTAAGTAACCCTTTTAAAATCCCAATCCTTGATAAGCAAATCATCATCTATCATCATCACCATAAAGTCTCGTCGGATCATGGACTTGTTGGATCCTCTTGTCATCATCTCATTTTTGCACTAACATCATCATCACCAATGCATCCATCATACATACATCTTGCATCCACAAACCGTCAGCATACCACATATCATTCATATCATACATAATAGGAAACACCGATCATTTCACATGCATTGCATAAACATCATCATAATATAGATCTGTTAGTCTAAGTATCTACATAAATCATATATTTGCATAATCATAGTATATCGCATCATCCATCTCATCCATCATCACATCATATCATCATTTAAGTTGTTTAGAACAATATAGATTTGTTATTCTAAGCATCTTAAATCTATCTCATTTGCATCTTAAAATCATCTCATCATAACCATCCATTTTGAACCTCTTTATCGCGAGATCGACCCTCAAATCAAATCTTTTCACTCGATCTCTTGAGGGGGCAATGTACCAGTGTACTTTCCATTGGGGCATCCGAAAAATTAAAAAAAAAAAGAATTTTGATTGTGGCAAGTTTATTCTTTGAACCAACACAACAAGTACATTGCTTCAAAGAGGGGAAAAATGCAAACACGTGAAATTAGCATTATGCACTTAGTTCATATCCATCCACTCATTCATAAATCAAATTCACAGCAAATCCATTCACCAGGTAAATCAAGTCTTTAGTCCTAAGACTATTCATTTAATTAAATCAAAGGCTCACATCATCCTTTAATTAAATAAATCAAACTTTATTTAATTAAATCCCCAAATGCATATTCCATCCCTCTTTGATTTAAATAAATCCAAATATTTGAGTCAAATTGGTCAAAATCATCCTAATCATCATTAAGCTAATCTAATCCTAATTAGCCTAACCTAACTACCCATCACATCCCCTAGATAATCCCACTTGCACAAATAAATAAATTTATTGATTTATCAAAATCTTTATTTACTTTCAACTTGGCATAAAGGGAGAACATTCTCCAAGTTTGAATCTCCCCCCAATTTGGCATGTACACCCAAGAAAGCATTTATGAGGCCTTACATGTCTCTTACATGTCCTTTGCCAAAGTCAAACTCAACATTTACTCACAAATTCAAATTTGAAATCTCCCTCTCTTGGGAACATTTCCCAAATCTTGCACATCCCTCAGCCACTCACAAGTTGACAAGTGTCCTCATCTCATTGGTCCAATATTTGTCCCACATTCATCCATTTGGCCAATCCCTCATCAAGAAAATCTATAAATAAAGGGGTTAATCTCCATCAAGATGATCCACAAAGCTAATGCAAAGTCACTCTCTTTATTTGAGAACTGATTTTTCCCACCTCATATCATCCTCATAGCACTTTCATATCATTTTCATATCATGGAGCTCAAGCAAGGATTGGGAAAGGGCTATTTTCCACAATAGCACCAATCCACTATGAGATAAATTTGATTCATGTTGTTTGTATGCTCATTTAGTTTTCTTGTTATTTTAATATCTTATTTAGCATATCTAACATGTTTCATTATTTCATAGGGATGTTGATTATTAATTTGGTTTTAAAATGCTAACCATTTACAGATTTTGACATCCACAGAAGCTTACCTCTTTATTCTAGAAATATCCTGTTGTCCTCATTTGTCAAGTCAATCTAGTTTTTTTTTTTAATTTTGAAATTTTCAAATCTCAAATTGGGGGATAACATTGGATTTGACTGGTGACTGTATTTCTTGGTGAAATGTAGAGAAATCCAGAATCATTGGGGAAAACCAATACTTGTCCATTGGGCAAGAGAGTCAAAAGGAAAGCAGTAGAATAGAGTGTTGCTTGCAAAAGGGTGGAGGGGAGCTAGGCATAAAACAAAAAAAAGCAAGCCCAAAATCAGAACCAAAATGGGAAGAAAACTAAGCTAACACATGAAAAACTAGCTACTATGTACATGGTCATAAGACCCTACCTCCAAAGAGCTCGAAACAACCTGTAGGTCCAATTGAGACTTAGCTAGTATAAGAAACCCTTATATATCAGCATGCAACCAAAAATCCATTTTTCATCATGCACTTCTTGGATATAACCAACCATACCTTCATGCTTTATTTCAGACAAAAAGGAACCATCCAAAAATACAACTTCGTTGTCATCTTTTTCATCAAGTGAAAAATCATCAACCAAAGTCCACAAGCAAGGTATAACAATTTCACTTTCAAGTAAACAATCATTAGTAGAAACCTTTGGAATATCCACTATTTGTGAAGGGTTGTTTCCCATTTGTTCATAATAGCTAAAAACAACATTTTCAATATCCATCTGAATTTCTCCTTTTTGCATGATTATGTCATTGTTTTCACAACCACTATCAAGAATATATCCCTCGAGTTCATCTTTATCATGAGAAGAGAACAAGTTTTCATTAGTTAATTTAGAATCAAATAATTCGAAGAGGGGATTGTCTCTCACCTTTGAATTTTCACCATATTCTGTCGGCACATATAATGCATTGAATTTTCCCCAACTAATCTCACTTTCAGATTTCTTTGACTGTTCCTCCGTTTTCATTTCTGTTGTAATATTATATTCATATGCAACATTTATCATGACTTTATTTGAGCACACAAGAAAAACATCAGGAATTGAATATTCTTTCTACAACTGCAGGATAAATGAATTTTTGGGTATATGGTTGATGATTGTGGTGTCTAAATATCACTTTATATAAACATAGGATCAAATTTTATAGGAACCACATCCTTTTTGTTTGCACAAATAAAATCTTCATTGAGAATACATGTAGGTTGAGAGTTCAAATTTACCATACCTTTAGTAGGTTCAACAAAAATACTTTTACATGCATGCATTTCTTCCTCTGGTGGTTTCTTCTCTTCGATATTTTTATTAAGGGATACAAATAGCAGCACATTTGCACCTTCTTTCCTATCACTGGAGTTACAAGTGAATGCATTTATATCAACTTCTACAACATGGCCATTTTCATCCACAACACCACACCGAAAATTATCATCTAAACCTTTCAAGAATGAATCAAGAATAAAGACAACTTGGTGCTCATCTGATAATATATCTTTTTCAAAAGAGATGGATGATGATTCAACTTCCCCATCTGCATGTATTTCATAAAATACTTTGGCTTTTTACTCTCAATTTGGTGAAAATTTCTTCTTCGTTGTTGGTTATGATTGCATGGCACTAATGTGTCTTTGGGTTCAACAAACATTTGCACAGAGTTGCATTCACTGAGAACAGAGAATTTATAAGATACCAGTTCTTTATCTTCTTTTAATAGTTTTAATCCTTTTACTACAACCTACAATTGACGAGTCTCTTGTTCAAGATCCTTGAGTTGATAATATCTATGATGTACACTCTTTAGCAATGAAGTGGATTTGTGATCTTTGGAGGGATATAACTTATTCTTTTAAGCTTCATAGATGCTCACTTTGAAAGCATTCCAAAAAGATTGAAGCAATTGGTCATCTTCAAAAATCATTTCCTCAATTTTTGGTCCAGATCTTTTTCCAAATTAAAGAGATTCACTAGCCTTCATTTCTGGGAAGGTACCATTTTGTATCTGAAACAAGAAAATATTGATCTTTTTGATCCCCAATGGAGTCACAAAAAATTTGTTAGTTAATAGATTTGTCCTTTGGAAATAAATGTACAAAATGACTCAAGATTCCCAGAAAGAAGAACAAACAACACTAACAACTGGAGAAGTTGCCATTGGATTGACAAATTTCCTCTGAATTTTAGAGGTACAACTCCCTCTTAAGATATGCAATGAATGAAAATAGAATATGCTTTTGACTAGAAAGGAGAAAAGGAACACTACCATCTACCATAACCATGAAATAGATGTGAAAAATTAAATTGGAAATGAAGAGGATGAAGATAGATGACACAAAGTTTCTCTATGCTAACCCACGACCAATACCCAGGAAAATAATAAACAATAGATCCCTTTTCAATAGACGAATTGATTTGAATTCAAAGACTTAGAAATAATCATCTACATAATTTTATATGATAGAAAATGTGCTGGAAAATGATCACATAGACACACTTGGCATTTGCAATTAAAGAAAGAATTTCATAAATTCACAAATTCAAAAATATATTACTTATTTCTCCACTACAAAAAGGTGAGTTCACAGACTCGATGTCTCTGTACAACAAACTATGCTTTAAAGAAAATTTTTGCTACTGCCCTGTCCCCTCGAATAGCTGAGAAAAAGATCCCTCATTGCATGAAGAAAAGTCCTTTTATATTTCACCTCCACCATTACCAACAATTTCTTTAAAATCTTAGAAACCTTTCCATCAACCCCTTCTATCCTCAAACTGATTCTTGGAAAATATGTTGAGGTTTTCTTTTCTGCCTTTTGATAAGCTTTCTCAATAATATGAAAGGAAAATATATCATTTTCTTTATATATATTTCCTCTTTTTACTAAAGGCTATATTTATTTAAAGAAATAATATTTCATGGATTTAGAAGCTCCAATAATATCGGTTCTCTTGATACATGCAATAGCTATCTAATCTACCAACAAATCACTATAGTAGAGTGCCCTCCTCATTTCAAGCCCGACGATTCAAATTTTATATGCCTGTAGGATCTGTTAATTTGAAGATTTGTATCGGTTTTTCTATTCATGTAAATCTTCAACTTCTATCCCATTGTATAGTGTTCCTCATTTCAGCTCCCATCTTTTTAAATTCAGAGATCATATTGAAACTTCTATCAAGAATAAATATATTATCATTGGTGAGAAAATTTTAAAAGTGCAAATACATTCCCCTTTCTTGTGACTATGTAATCCCTTTCCATGCATTGCAATGACTTGGCACCTGCCACAAGTACTCCAAAAGTTCTGTAATACAATGTCGTATATTGAACTTATCATAGAACTGAGTGTGAGATCTAGTAAATTCAACATCCACATGGAGTTTCATAAGATTAAACACAAGATACTTGAGAGCAGGGGGTCCTTCAAACAGAGTGGTCATTGCTGATGTTTTAATTTTCTCTGGAATTTAGGCATTCAAAACATTCACCAGCTACAACTTTTGGAAGTCGAGAAGTAAAGATTAGAAGATGTATTGCATCAACAAGAGAATAATTTATCCATGTTAAATTGACTTTTTATCTGGTTCCGTGTACAAAATTTCTCTTTCTAATTCTCTTAGTCGATCATTGGAGGAGGATTTTATGCTTAGAATCAAACTCATGATAAACTCACTAAACCTTCTCATATAAATGAGCATCTTCTTTCTAGTTCAATCCAACAACTTTTTTGGTATTTCCTACTTGGTCTTACATGTCATATGGATTTTGAATTGACATCCATTAATAAAGATAATGTGGGTGAGCTCAACTATATTTCTTGAAAGCACTATATTATTAACACTTACAGCATATTCATTCCTTCTTTCAATTATATTTAATGCTTCCAAATATTCACTTAATAAGATGAATCCTGTGAAGTGTCAATGTAAAAGTATATACAAGATATAATCAATTCACTGCTATAAACAAACAACAACTCACATGAATTGGTCTTTTAGAAGATCATGAATCTGATGAAGAGGCGATGTAGCTAACAAAAGCTCACATGAAAGAGCAAGGATAGTGAGAGAAGAAGCCACTCAAACAAGGGAATAATAGATTCACCAAATCTCAATTGAAACACCATCCATAATTTCTTTGAAGCATTCTATCAAAACAATTCAAATACCTTGTCTATGCATCACCAAGCTGAGAGGAAGATTGCAAAGGTTGTCAAGCTTGGCATTACACCCACCCATTGCATTTACCTTAAAAGTTTCTATGACCTCTCAACAAATCCACTTTGTACACATCTTATGATCATTGGATTCCATGAGATTGCATTCTTTGTGGGAGAATTCTGCATTGTGGCACAATAATAGCATTTTTACAGCTTCAATCATGTTTCATTCATTATTTTGTAATTATTCATCACCGTGGAATGATCAACCTAAAATTTTAATCTCAGATAGCTACAAAATTTTGACACGTTCAAAATGACCATGCTTCTTGATAGCTAGTAGAGATTAACTTGTAGAAGAGAATGTGAAGTGCCCAGCCAATGCCATCACCAAATAACTCTAAACGAATGCCCAAGCTTGTTGGGCTATCAACACATTTTAGAACTTTAGAAACTTATGATAAAGCATTTGGGAGTTCTCAAAACTCTTGATTCTCTGACTTCAAACATGTTTCAAAACACCCAATATATCGTCCCTTTATTGATTCCTTTGTCATTAGTGAAAATAAATGTTTTAAAACTTCCTTTAGACCCGCTTTTGGTTCCACAATCTCTCAAAATGCCGATGTAACTTGCTGATGAGTCTTTATTTGAAGTTTCAAAACAAATGTATTTTCTTTAATAATGGTTTATTTAACCATTAAGTTCCCAAATTTATGAACCACCTCATTAATAGATATCAATAATTTTGTTAATTTTGCAATGAAGATTACCTCTTTAATCCAGAAATATCCCATTGTCTTCATTTGACAAGTCAATCTAGATTTTTTTATTTTTTTTTAATTTTCAAATCTAACATTGGGGAATAACACATAGAAAATAAAAAATCCAAACTTACCTCAAGCAATGCATGATGATTCTTCACCTTCACCACAACAAGAAAATCCTAAACCTTGACCATAACAAGAACAAGCACCTTCCATGGAAATTATCATTAGACCTTCTGTTGTGATAAACTTGGATGATAATAGTAAAATTACAAAAAATAATGAGGAAGTACATCAAGAGTTAAATTTATTGTTTTCCTCTTCCATGAGCTTAAATGATAACAACAACAATGATCCTCCTACAAAGAGTGCTTCACCACGTGTTGAATTTTGTTATTGTCCTAGTTTGGCACTTGATGTTGTCCCTTTGGCTATTTGTCCACCTTCCATAAATATTGAACAAGATCGGGATGCAGACAACTTGCTATAGGTTGAATCGCATGTTTCTTACTAGTCTTTGTTTCTATTTACATGTTCTTTGTGTGATTTCATGTGCGTAATGTGATCCCTGTATTGTTTTTTTTTTATGTATCTTTATGTTCATTTTTCTATTTGTACCTACATTCTTCTATATGTTGTAAACCCTTTATTTTTTCTTTTGTCTTGTGTTTTCCTTTTGGGGATGATGCAAGGTATTGAGACATTTAGGTCTCTTCCATGTTGACCCAAAATACTTTTCTTTATTTTTGCTCTCTCTATGTGGCATTCTTCTAGTTCAATGAGTATTTGGGGAATGATGATGATTTCCAAGCTCTATAATATCATTGTAGCAAAGAAATATGCTAACCCCAAATCTGTGGATCCCTTATGTGTGATTTTGGGATTTCATTTTGGGGGAAACCCCTTTTCATGATGTAGATTCATTTGGAAACATATGCTTGACATAGGACTTTCCAAATAAGCTCTCATGTCTTTTGTAGCATTTATTATGTGCTACTTTAAAGTAATTATTCACAACATAGTGTTTAGAAATTTCCTTAAAGTCATGGCATACATTGGAATTATTCTTTTACAAAATTTGATTATATTTCATGTTTCATAGTGTGGTTTTCTTATTTCACATGATGTGTCTTCTTCTTGGTGGTTTCATTGGGTTTGATGTCCTCCATGTAAGGAAGATAAGGTAGTGGAACAACTTCCTACACTAATCTTGAGAGGAGAATAATGATTTTTTTTATAGATCTTTAACAATTACAAAAACTTAAATAGAAATAAAAATAAATATCATCCATACCATGACATAGTGATTTATGTGGGGAAAACCATTTCAGGAGAAAAACCCCACACTCCAAAAGCCACTAAATATATTAATCAACAATCACAAAGATTACAATATAATGTAGAGCAAAATTCTCATAGGAGTATCACCACTCAAAGATTAAGAGACAACATGATTGCTGAACATTTTGTCATTTCTGGATTTTTTATTGTGTTAAAGTTTTTTCATCGACGTTTTGGATCACACTCAATGATCCATCATCAGGATGATAAAGATCTCTTTATCATCCTGATGATGGATCACTGAGTGTGATCCGAAACGTCGATGAAAAAACTTTAACACAATCAAAAATCCAGAAATGACAAAATGTTCAACATGATAGATTGTGGAAATCTCATAGCATTAACATGATTGCTATCAGACTCTCAGAAATCATCACAATCTCTCTACCACAGTCGTAATACAACACCCTCATAAAATAGAGTTACATTTTAGAGAAAGACAGGCCAACAAAATATCTTCCATTAGTTCTAAAACCTAATAATGAATGGTCCATATTTACAATATATCTTTTATTTAATGTATGTCGGTCATTCTAGAGGTTTTCTGAAAAAGTCAACACACTCACATTTCACTCCGTACTGCCATTGTATACACCTATTGGCGTAACTAGGAAACATATATATAAATATATATACATCCTATCAACAATAAACTGCATATAATTGCAAGGTTGAGACACATTTTCCCAAAAAATCCCCCACTTGTCAAAAACCTTGCAAGAGCAACGTGAGGGTGTAAACATCATCTCTTTAATTGCTAGGGGCCGAAAGCCCCATAGTCTCTGAACACCATCTGAACTTCTCTATGCTCACAAGCTTAGTTAAAGAATCAACAACATTCATCAAAGTCTCTACCTTAACCAACTTCACCCTACCATATTTGACCATATCTCTAGCAAAATGATACTACACATCAATGTGCTTGGTCTTGGCATGAAATGTCAGGTTCTTGGATAGACATATCACAGTCTAATTGTTGCAATAAATTGTCATTGCACATTTTTTTATACCAATATCTGAACATAGTCTCTTAATCCAAATGGATTCTTTACAAGCATGAGTACCTTCCATATCCTCTACTTCAGCAGTGGAAAAAGCAACCACAACCTATCACTTACTCATCCAACTAATTGCACCACCAAATAAAGTAAACACATAAGCACTGGTGGATTTTCATCTATCAACATCACTTGCCTAGTTTGAATCCACATAACCATGAATATCAAGGAAAATTTCATCTTCATTTATATTATTATGATAACATAAGGAATATTTTGAGGTATCCCACAAATATCTAAAGACTCTTTTAACTACATCCTAATGAAATCTACCAAGATTAGACATATATCTAGAAAGAACTCCCACTGCTTGGGAAATGTCTAGTCTAGTATAGACCATAACATACATCAAACTTCCAACTGCACTCTGGTAAGACAATCTTCTCATGTATTCCATCTCCAATGGAGATGTTGGACAATCTAAAATAGATAACTTTGTTCCAACAAAAATAGGAACACACAATGGTGTACAAGCCTACATATCAAACCTTTGTAAAATTGAACTCACATACTTACTTTGGCCAAGCCATAGCATTTTTTTCCCTCTATCTCTTTCAATTTCCATTCCAAGAATGTGTTTAGCTACACCAAGGTCTTTCATTTCAAATTTAGTAGCAAGTTGAGATTTTAGTTCTGAAATCATACCTTTCCCTTTGTCGATAAATAACATATCATCAACATATAATGCAATAAATAGGAAATAATCACCATTAGTTTTATAATAAACACAATGATCTAATTTAGAATTCTCAAATCCCAAACTCAACACATATGTATCAAATTTCTGGTACCATATCATAGGACTTTGTTTTTAGTCATACAAAGATTTCTTCAATCTACAAACCAATTTACTTTTACCTTTCACCACATAGTGCTCTAGTTGTGTTATACAAATACCATCCTCCAAATCATCATGAAGGAAAGTAGTTTTCACATCCATTTGCTCAACCTCTAAATCATAGGCAATAGCAACAAAAAGAAAAAATCTAATGGATGTCATTTTTGCAACAAGAGAAAATATCTCACCATAATCAACACCCTCAACTTGAGAGTAACCCTCCACAACCAACCTTGTTTTGTACTTCTCAATACTTCCATCTAAACCAATATTTTTCTTGAACATCCATTTACAACCAACAGGTTTTCATCCTTCAGGAAATGGTACAAGATCCCATGTATCATTCTTTTTCAAAGATGTCATTTCTTCATCCATAGAAATCTTCCAGGATTCGACATCATTCATACCTAGTTCCTCTTCTGCAGATATGGGTTCATCCATGTTAGTATTCAAAGAAAAAATACATCTCCAATCATCAGGCAAATACCTTTCAAGTGGTTGTCTATACCTTGTAGACCTACGAACAAGTTGACTTGGAGGTTCTTCCTCCTCTTTAGAAGATCTAGAGCTAGATGAGCTCTCCTCAACTTCTTGTCTATCCTTGGGCCTCAATCCAAATTTCTCACGTGTAGGAGGAAATTGAATCACATCTTCCTATTTACTTTTTTCAAGTTGCAATGTAATAGAAGAAGGCTTAGTTTCTCTAAAAATTAGACTTCTACTATTTATTACCTTCTATGCAACAAGATCCCAAAACTTGTATCCTTTCACACCATAACTATATTCAATTAAGATACATTTCACAGCCTTGTTCTCCAACTTTTTTCACTTCTCCTTTGACACATGTGCATATGCCTCATAACCAAAAACTCTAAGATGTCTTAATGAAGTCTTGCAACCCAACCATACCTCTATAGGCATCTTATCAACAAGAGTTGATGTAGGAGACCTGTTAATCTGGTAACAGGCAGTGACAATAGCTTCAGCCCAAAACCTTTGTTCTAGGCCAACACCACTCAGCATACTCCTAGCCTTCTCCATCAGTGTCCTATTCATTCTTTCTACAACTCCATTCTATTGTGGAGAATACATATTTGTATTTTTTCTATGAATACCACAATCTTTATAAAATTTATCAAAAGCATTAGAGAAAAATTCACCACAATTATCAGTCCTCAAACATTTTATTTTCTTTCCAGTCTACAACTCAACCATTTCTTTAAATTCTTTAAATCGGCTGAAAACTTTAGATTTACTCTTTAGAAAATATACCCATGCCCTACTATAATCACCAATAAATGAAACACAATATGTGGATTTACCAATCAAAAGAACATCTATAGGACCAAACACATTAGAATGAATAAGATCCAATACACCACAATATTTATGAGAACTTGAGTAAAACTAAATACGGTTTTGTTTTCCATAAATGCAATGCTCACATAAATCTAATTCAATATTACAATCAAACAAACCTTCAACAAGGTTTTTATTTTTCAAGGTCCTTAGACCCTTTTCTCCAATGTGGCCAAGTCTTTAGTGCCATAACATAGTTTTCTCTGTAGTTAACTTTGTTTCAGAAGAAAGAGCACCCTTGGGTACCCAAAAGCCATGACCATCTATTGAAGATGAAACCTTCACTTGTTCCACATAATTTATTTTCACAAAAGTACTATTGCACTCAACAGTGCATGCATCTAGCTTATACAATGTGCCATATCTGACACCTCTAGTAATCACCATAGCACCTCTAACCATCTTGCAACCTGCATCAGAAAATACTACTTGCACACCTACATCTATTAGTTTTCTCACAGACAACAAATTTTGTGCTAATCCAGGGATATGCAACACACCATTAATCTTTTTTATTCTACCATCAGGAAACTTGATTTTAACTTTACCATGGCCAACAATGTCTAAATGAGAATCATCACCCAAGTACACCTTACCTCCATCAAATTCTTCATATTTAGAAAACCAATCTCTATTAAAGGTCGTATTGAAAGATGCACCAGAGTCAATTAACCATGCATCATTACCTTCCCAAGTTTCCAAACATGCAATGAATGCATCACCATCTTCCTTCTCATACTCATAATAAGAATCAAATTTCTTCTTTTTATTCTTTTCATTCCTTATGAACATGTCTGAGCTTACCATAGTTCCAACAAATAAATTTAGACTTTCCAAGAGATTTAGATCTTCCCCTAGACTTGGATTTATCATAATTCTCATTCTCCTTTCCTTTTTCCTTAGGTCTTCCACATAAATTTAGGGCCACCTTGGAAGTGATGGATACCTTCCTCCTCATCTCTTTAGAAAGAAAAGAACTACCACATCTTCAGTCTTCAAAATTAAAAAAATACTCCCAATAGCCATCACAAGAGAATCCCATGACTCAGGAAAAGAACAAAGCAGGATCTGACATTTCTCTTCCTCATCCATTTTTACACCAACTAATGCCAATTGAGACACCAACATATTGAATGCTTCCAGGTGGTCTATGATTCATCCACCCTCTTCCATTCTCAAGGAATACAAGTTATTCCTCAAGAAAATATTATTCACTAAAGATTTGGCCTGATACATCTCACCAAGCTTCTTCCATAGGTTTTGTACAAAGTCTGGTGTAGGAGCACCTTTGAGAAAATTTTGTCAATCCAAGTTGATGTTGAGTAGACTTTAGGATTTGGAGTCTTTTTGTTCAAATAAGGTCATGTTGACCATTTTTCTGTTGTAAAGAGTCATGGTGGAGGTTATTAGGTGATTAGGTGGATTGAATTGGAAAAAATTGCAAAGGATGAAAAGTTGTCATATTTGAAATGTTTTTTTTATTCAAGGGGTAAACGCTTTTGACCGGAGCTATGAACCAGATACAACCATTCAACAATACCACCCCAATGGGGTTTGAACCTTGGAGGCAAGAACAACAATGCCACCTATAAACCATCACACCATGCCAATACTGGCAGTCATATTTGAAATGTTGTAAAGTTGCAAATTTTGCAATTTTGTTAGAAGTCCAACGGTCATGTTATTTCAAAAGATAGTTTAGGTAGTTGAGATAGTGGTTTTAGGAGGGAATGAGTATAAATAAGATTGTAGACTTGTTGTAGAGGTTGATTGTGAATTTTGTATAAGTTTTGAATCAATAAAATACAAATTTCCCTTAAATTTCTAAGTTTTTCTTTTGTACAGTGATATTTCAGAGAATTGTACGGCCCATACAAGCCCCATCTTGCTATGATTTAATTTGGAAGTTGAAGCAGGGTGAATTTACTTTCAAATATTTCAATTTTGGAGTAGTTTTATTGAATTTAGAGAAAGTTTAGGAGTTTTACTAATTCTGCCTATGTAGAACAATTTTAAGGGTTTTGTTGAGTTAAATTTCAAAATGAACCCATTCCACCTTATGTGAAGACTATACCTCAGTGGAATGGGTAGATCCTATTAGTTTTAGGTATGATCATATTTTTTGGGTGCAGGGGATGCCAAATAGTGAAGTGGGCAAGATGCCCTAAGAGGGAAAAGTGTGTTTTCCTAATGAATTTGTGACGTTTGAATATGGAATTGTGTAAATTTGGTTGGGGAAGCAAGTTTTCTTGATTGAGTGAGTTTGTACAGATATTTTTAAAGGTGTTGGAAGTGGTTGTAGGGATGGAGCAAGCCTGTAAGTTCTATTTTCAATAAAACCCTAGGTTATTGGCTAAAAAGGAGGGTTTTAAGAATTGGTGCTTTGGAAGCCCGATCTCCTGATAAAAATGGTGGATTCTTAGGTTTTGTAACCTATTAATTGTTTTCCTAATGACTTTATAAGTTTAGAAGAGGGTTTGAGACATGTTACTTTGGAAAAGAGACCTATTTTGAGGTCTTGGTTAGTGTTGGAAGCCTGATTTGAAGAAGTTGAAAATAAACCTATTGAGTGGTTGTGGTATGTTGTTGAGGGCCCTAATGAGTCTTTGATTTGGTGTTGGTCCTAGTCTGAGAGGACCTCTTCAAAAATTTGTTGTACCCAATTTACCCAAATTGTAGTGCTACAAGGAATTGTATAGACTTGGTGAGATAGAGGGAATTTGAAGGATTGGTGACTTGATGAGTTGTTTTATTGGTTGAAATTGTGTTTTTTGTAGTTAAAACCTCCCCTAATTGGCATCAATTGGTATTAGAGTGAAGGTATCAGATCTCTGAGGTAGAAGATTGAAGTTTGTAAAAAGAAGAGTGTAAGGTGAAAAGGAAAAGTTGATAAGATACCTCCTAAAGGAAAGAATGTGGCAAAAGAGATGAGTGACTTGAAGGGTTAGTATGTGAGAGAGATTAGAGAATTGAAGGAAATATTGGCAGCCTAGAAACAAACAAGAGAAGAGAGGAAGTTGAAAGTGATTTAGATGATTCAAATGAAGAAGAGTTTGAACACATGGAGGAATAGATTGATCCTAAAGATTAGAGAATGGAAAACTTGTTAAGGGTAGTTAAGAGTGACCAACATAAGGTAAAAATTGATGTTCAAAATTTTGGTGGAAAGTTGAATGAAGAAGAGTTACTAGATTGGATAGAATCTTTGGACAACTACTTCGAGTGTGAAGACATTCCTGAGGAATAGAGAGTCAAGATTGCAAAAAACAAAACTAAAAGGTCATGCACTTTTGTGGTGGGATTATCTACAATTAGAAAGAAGGAAGCAAGGTAAATCCAAAATTGTGACCTAGGACAAGATGGTAGCCAAGATGAAAGGTAAATTTCTCCCTTCTGATTATTCTATTCAGATGTTTAAGATGTTACAAAGTTTAAGGCAAAAGGAAATGGATGTAAAAACATACATTGAGGAATTTTATAAGTTGAGTATGAGATATAACCATAATGAGAATGAGGATGAAAAGATAGCAAGGTATTTGGGTGGTTTGAGATTGAAAATACAAGATGAATTGGCTTTGAAAAATCCAAGGAGTGTAGAAGAATGTTATCAAATGGCACTGAAAGTTGAAGAAAAATTAAAAAGAAGACGAGAAAAAAATTAAAGGAAGAGGTAGCACTACAAGAGGAAGAGGATATTTCTCTACTCCAAGACAAACAAGTGAGAGCCAAGAAGATGTGCACAAAAAGGAAGAGCAAGTTATAGATTTTAGAGGTGGTTTTAGAGGCACAAGGGACATATTTGGTGGTGGAAGATATTCAAACATTTTTGCTGGTAGGTGTTACAATTGCAATGAATTTGCTCATCCATCCTACAAGTTCCCTAATAAATTTGGTTCTACATCAAGTGGAGGAGAAAGGAGAAGTGAAAGAAGATCCCAAATTGTCCAAGAAGATGAATGTGAAAGTTCAAACTCTAATCATTGTACTCCAAAATTTGGTGAAAGTTTGATGATGAAGGGACAACTATTAAAGACATCCAAGGTGAAGGAGATGATTCAAAGAAGAGCATTGTTTAGGACAACTTGCAAGTGCAAAAACAAGGTATGTGAGGTGATTGTAGATTCAAGATGTATTGGCAATATGGTGTCTAGTGAAATGGTGGAAAAATTGAAATTGGAATGAGTACCTAGAGAAAATCCTTAAAAAGTGTCTTGGGTAAGTGATAAAAAATCCATTGTGGTAAGTGAACAAGCTTAAGTTGAATTTCAAATTGGTAGTTACAAAGATAAGTTTTTTTGTGATATTTTTCTTATGAGTTGTTGCCATGTGTTACTTGGAAGGCCCTGGCAGTTTGACAAGTTTACAATTTATGATGGGAGACAAAACACTTATACAATTGAAAAAGATGGAAATGCATTCACTTTAACTCCATTGATTGAAGAAGAAAAATAACAAGGTGAGACTATAATGATTGGAAGGAAAGATTTTGTAAGAATTGAGAAAGATAAGAATATGGAATTGGTAGCCATTTCAAGGTTTGATACTATTGGGACAGAAGATAGGAAGAATAAAGCTAATGTGTAGGCAATGGGAATGAAGAGTGCTACCATGTGGAAGATAAAAGATGGAATTGTGTCTTGGTTTAATACAGTGCAGTGTAAGAGTGAAATGTTTGAGGGAAGGCAAGAAAAGTGTGAAGAAATCTTGGTTGGGACAATGATTTTTCTTGTGGTGGCAAATAAAGTTGATGGATAGTTGAATATTGTGAGAATAGAGGTTAATGAGACTGATGGGATAGTGAAAAAAGTGTTTGTAGGTCTGACAGAGGATACTAAGTGTGATGGTACAATTTTTTGCAAGACTGATAGAGGAAAAGGTGAAGACAAGAAGGGTATTGAGTAGAGATCTAAGCTTGAAGCAAAGAGGGAAGTGAGGATAGTTGATCAAGCTTTGTGTATATATGTGAAAGTGAGTGTGACATCAATGTTTGATGGTGGAAAAGATAAGGAACACCCCACAGAACAATGTGACAGAATGAAGCATGTTTCAAGAGGAGACAAGGAAAAGGAGGACAAATACAGTGTGAATCAAAATCCAAGTGAACTTGTTGAAATAAAAAAAGAAGGTTAGAGGTATGAAATGCACAAAGGAGGACAAGTTACAAAATTAATTCCAAGAGACTTGGAAAAATTCAAAGTTGGGGTGTATGGTGCAGGAGCACCTTTGAGAAATTTTTGTCAATCCAAGTTGATGTTGAGTAGATTTTAGGATTTGGAGTCTTTTTGTTCAAATAAGGTCATTTTGACCATTTTTGTGTTGTAAAGATTCATGGTAGAGGTGATTAGGTTATTAGGTGGCTTGAATTGGGAAAAATTGCAAAGGATGAAAAGTTGTCATATTTGAAATGTTGTAAAGTTGCAAATTTTGCAATTTTGTTAGAAGTCCAACGGCCATGTTATTTCAAAAGATAGTTTAGGTGGATGGGATAGTGGTTTTAGGAGGGAATGAGTATAAATAAGATTTTAGATTCGTTGTGGGGGTCGATTGTGAAGTTTGTAGAAGTTTTGAATCAATAAAATATAGATTTCCCTTAAATTTTTGATTTTTTCTTTTGTACAGTGATATTTTAGAGAATTGTACGACCTGTACATGCCCCATCTTTCTATGATTTAATTTAGAAGTTAAAACAGGGTGAATTTACTTTCAAATATTTCAATTTTTGAGTAGTTTTATAAAATTTAGAGAAATTTTAGGAGTTTTTACTAATTCTGCCTACGTAGAATAGTTTTAAGGGCTTTGTTGAGTTAAATTTCAAAATGGGCCCATTCCACCTTCTGTGAAGATTGTACCTTAGTTGACTGGGTCGATTGTATTAGTGTTAGGTGTGATCATATTGTTTGGGTGCAAGGGAGGCCAAATAGTGAAGTGGCATGATGCCCTAAGAGGGAAAAGTGTGTTTTCCTAATGAATTTTTGAGGTTTGAATATGGAATTGTGTAAATTTGGTTGGGGCATCAAGTTTTCTTGATTGAGTGAGTTTGTGTAGATATTTTTAAAGGTGTTGGAAGTGGTTGTAGGGCTAGAGCAAGCCTATAATTTGGATTTTCAATAAAACCCTAGGTTATTGGCTAAAAAAGATGGTTTTAAGAATTGGTGCTTTGGAAGCCTGTTCTCCTAATAAAAATGGTGGATTCTTAGGTTTTATAACCTGTTAATTTCTATCCTAATGAGTTTAGAAGTTTAGAAGTTTATAAGATGGTTTGAAACATGTTACTTTGGAAAAGACACTTATTTTGAGGTCTTGGTCAGTGTTGGAAGCCTGATTTGAAGAAGTTGTTGAAAAGAAATATATTGAGTGGTTGTGGTATGTTGTTGAGGGCCCTGATGGGTCTTTGATTTGGTGCTAGTCCTGATATGAGAGGACCTCTTCAAAAATTTGTACTCGATTTACCCAAATTGCAATACTACAAGGAATTGTATGGACTTGGTGAGATAGAGAGAATTTGAAGGATTGGTGACTTGATGAGTTGTTGTATTGGTTGAAATTGTGTTATTTTCAGTTAGGACCTCCCTTGATTGGCAATAAAGCCTATCAAGCACAATCTAATTATACCCTTGTATTTATGATCCATAACATCATATTGAGTAGCCTGAGTAGGATCTACAAACCTTGAAACATTCTCATCAACAACATCCCTCAGATATCGATCTATCAACAAATTGTCCATCTTTAGCTTCAACATCTCAAAATTATTTCTAGAAAATTTCTCCACCTCTATTATCCCTGATGAACTTTCCATTTGAAAATTATTTCAAAAAGATCACAAAGTGTGTTTTGCACAAGCTCCCACTCAAATCTGGATTAACTCAAAAAATCCAACAACCCACAACTGAAACCAAAGGTGATCAAGCTCTGATACCACTTGTTAGATTTGGTTGTGAAAAAACCCAAGATCAAAGTGATTGAAGGAAAGCAAGAAAAAAATATCTTACAGATGAATAAACTCAACACTCCCTTAGCATTGTACTAGTAGTCCATACTACTTACCAGCCAAGAGGAGGGGTGAGTGCTACTTATATAGCAAAATAATGGTAGATAATTGCAAGAGGAATAATAACTCTCAAGTGTGCATAATAGGTGGGCATTTTACCTACTTAGTAAATTCTAGATTACATGGTTATGCCTACTCTGGTAAACATAAGAAATGGTTATGAGAGGTGGCTAATAAATCTAAAATAGGGTGTGAGACTCAACTACTCAAAGGTGGGTGTGAGTGACACATGTGAATGATGGATTTATTCCACATGTCCTCATCCTAATCATTCTAATATAACCTAAGCAAGCTTAATAATGTGTGTAAGAAAAATAAATATTCCCTAACACAAGAAAAATAAAAAACCTACACTGACACCCCCCTTAAGCATAGCTTAGGTGGGTAAAAAGACACAAATATGGGTCTCGACTACTAGGCCATGTTAGGTACCCGTGTAAAAAATACTCTCACAAATGGAGAAAAGGAGAAAACCCAGTGGGACAAAAATCCTCCCCAAAAGAAAGAAAATAAAACAAGTTTCCCAACACAAGAAGAATCCCATGGAAGGAAGAAGTCCCCTCCAAAATAAAAAGGATAGGAAAGACTATGTAGCTTTCTCTCAAGTAGTCAACTATGCCAATGGTTGATGCTCGAAATTGAATGTAGAAGATGGACCATTATCATTGAACAACATTCCTCCCATTAGGAAGAAACAAAACCAAAGGTGCATGAAGAATGTCTTCCTAGCCCTGAAAGGAATATAAGGGAAGAAAGCTCAAAATGTATGAAGTCTCTAAAAAATGCTCATGTGTCTCCATGTCGATGTTGAAATATTTCACCATCAAATCAGGTGTTCTAGGCCACACTAATGAAGATGACAATCTAGAACCAAGTAGAGATGCATGTAGAACAAGATCCAAAGACTCAACTATCTCCTTCGAAGACAAAGATGCCTCCCCCAAATGTTTCTCAAAAGTACCCACAGTCATGTCAAATTGTGAGGAATGATCATGTGGAGAATGAACAAGAGGATCCAAAGGTTCCTCCACAACAACTGAAGAAGAAACAACTCCATCAAAGAGAATATGAATATCATGAATAGTGTCTCCCAAGTCTAAAATTTGAGACTTTTATAAACAAACCTGCAATGTCTGCCAAGTAGTCATCCCAATAAACTATATCTGGAAGATGATGCATATCCTGCTGCAATGAATCACAAGTAGCCATGAATTTAGCAACACAAGTACTCTCAAAAGCAATAGTAGATGGAGGAGAAGGAATTTGAGGCTCAAGAACTAGATCACATGTGAGAATACCCAAGTTCAAGTAACCAAAGTTCTCCTCAAAATAAAAGTTTACACTAGGAGTGTGATCAAAAATCAAAGGATCAGAGCCATCATCAAGTGAAAAGTCTAAAAAGGTATATAATCAAGATGCATGATCAACCACCCCATTAGCAATTATCTCTCTACTTTCCAAGTCTCTAATGATAATTGAATCAAGTGTGAATTCCATAGTCTTCCCTATTCCACCATGAGTGATTTGATAGATGGAGAGAAGATTTTTTGAACTTAGATGAGGTACACACAAAACATCATTGAAAGTGCCATCCCCAATGCCAACAAAACCTTTCCCAATTACATCCATGTATGTATTTTTTCCCATCAAAATAGGTGGCATAACGCAAGGATCAAAAGAAGATAACATAGACTGTGTAGAAGCCATATGATGAGAAGCTCCAAAATCTAGGAGCCATCTCCCTGATCTAAGACCAATGGAGGCACAAAGAGCTTTACCTTTTGATTTACCTACCCTTGTAGTATGGCTTTTTTCCTTATCAGATTCTAATTGTTTTGAATTTTTGGAATTAGAAGATGTTGAATCAACCATTCGAGAGGAAAAACTAATTTTATTCTTCTCAAGAAGATGTTTTAGTTCATCAATATCCTTCTTATAACAAGAATTCTCTTCATGTCCACTCCTCTTGCAATACGCACAAGTGGGCTTCTCCTTAGATGAATTTTATTTTGAAGAGAATTTAGAGTCTACTTTAAAAGTAGATGAAGATTGATCTGAATCTTTCTTTCTATCTCCTTGGTTCTATTGTTTCTTGTTTTTCTTATTAGTGCCTTATTTTGCAGCCAAGGCATGAAACTTGGAAGATTTAATAATTCTCATTTGAATGAATTTATCTTGCTCCTCTATGAGATTAAAAGTGAACTCACCTAGAGAAGGCATCATAAATCCTTTTCCTAAGGCTCTTTTCATTGCATGAAATGTAGAAAGAAACATTGCATAATCTAGACCAAGTTTTGAAAGAATGCTTAAAATCAATTGCAAGTCATCCTTTTTAATTCCACATTGCTCCAACTACAATCTTATGGCATTCAACTTAGTAAAGAAATCCTGAATGGTGTCAAAATTGTATGGGTTCAATCCTATGAGTTCGTTCTCCAATGAATGTGCTCTTAAATCATCCTCTTTACCAAAGAGAGTATTCAAAGTATTGCACATTTCATTTGGTGATTTGGTAGACATAATATGAAAACATAGATCAGGAGACACGACCATGCATAAGGTTCCAAAAGCTTTATCACACTTGTTGAACCATTTAGGCTTTTCTTCATCCTCTGTAGGTTCCTTATCAATACCCATTGTTATTCTATACAATTTTAACTTTCTTAAGTGAAGTTCCATTTCATTTTTCCACTCAAAGTAATTGTATGGTGTGAGTAGAGGAACTGTTTTATCCATTTTAGATTGTTTTTGCAATGTGAGAGAAAATGCAAGAAGAAACACACAGAGACACCCCCCTTTTTCACTCAATCAAGAATCCCCCCCAACAAAAAATGATTTGGCACTTTATAATCAGTGTGTTTACAATGTTGGAGTTGTTTTCTAGAGTTTTACAAGTGTCCAAAATGGACGCAGATACTAAAAGTACAACAAAATCCCAAAATGAAAAATTCAAAATAGCACTAATATGAATTGCTCAGAAAAATATTCTCTTTCAAAAAAAAAATCGCCTCTTGATCTGAGGTCTTATGTGAAAGTTACATCCATTTGAAGTTCAAAAAATGAGGACTATCCTTCAGATTTAATGGAAAAACTGATTTTCTAGGAAAAAAAGAAGAAGAAAAAAAAAAGGATCACTTGAGAAAAATCTGATTTCACCACTACGAAGCCTATGAAATTCTACCCCAAATTAAAAAAAAATTGCTCACAAAATGGAACCCAAATGACTGAGTTAGAGGCCTCTGAAGTTCAGGTGCAAAATGCAAAACTCCAACGGAGAGGGGTCAAATTTTCAAAACTGCATGATGATATTAGCACGATGTCATCACCAACTTTAGTTTAATTGCTATTAAATTTAGCAAACCACCAAATTTAAGAAACCCCCAACCAATTTAAAAATTTGCTAGTTTTGGTGATTCTCCGAATAAACTTAGAAGATCTCCATTTTAGAAAAATTGCCAAGATTTCAGCTAAATTCGGTGGAACCTACTAAAACTCTGGCATGAAGGCTGAAGTATAGAAATGGTATAGCATACAGATGGCGTAGGCTTTGAAGTTTGATTTTATTTTAAAAATATTAAAAAAATGAATAATTTAAAAAAGCCTTAAAAAGGCTTGGTATTAATAAAGAAGGGATATGTAAGCCTTAAAAGGATAAATATTAAAAACAAAGGTGGGGTGGTTGCAGCCCTTATTAAATGGACCCATGTACCCTTGCAAGTACAAACCTGCTCATACTTTATGACTTTTTTTTCAATGAATTATTATTATTATTATTTTTTTATTATTCTTTTCAAAAATAAATGATTTTTCAAATATATAATGTAGGAAATATTAATTTTTTTATGCAGCAATAAATAAATAATTTTTTGAAAAATGAGCCATACCATGCGTAGGTGGGGTCATATAGCTCTATTTGTAAAATAAATTTCCTTAAAATTGACTTTCTCCATTTTCAACAATTTGGTAGTCAATCCTTAGGTTTTGATGCCTTTTTAGCAAGATGGTGAGGTCCATTTGGGAAAAAAATGCACCAATTTGATGGCTACCTTTTGGAACCTCTATGAAAACCTCTTTCTTCAACCCTTCATAGATCTCGCATCCGGTGTCCAATTCGAACGAAACAAAAGCCTAATCTGACTTTTTCGGTTGTTCTAAAGTCAATGGTGAGCTCAAAATGTCTCTAGGAAGCTCCAAAATACCTACAATAAAATGCAATAGAAAAAAAGCTCCCCTAGAAACTAAGATCTCTATCAAGTAGTTCTGATTCTCTAGGTCATCATAGGATGCAAGAGAAGAGCATACTTTTCTTTCAAGAATGGATTGAAGAAATTGCTAACCCACAACTCACAACCAGCTTTGATACCATGTTAGATTTGGTTGTGAAACCACCCAAGATCAAACTGATTGATGGAAATCAAGAAAAAGAGATCTTACAGATGAATAAATTCAACACTCCCTTAGCATTGAACTAGCAGTCCATATTACTTACTAGCCAAGAGGAGGGGTGAGTGCTACTTATATAGAAAAAAAATGGCATATAATTCTAAGAGGAATAATAACTCTCAAGTGCCCATAATAGGTGGGATTTTTACATACTTGGTAAATTCCAGATTACATGGCTATTCCTACCCAAGTAAAGACAAGAAATGGTTATGAAAGGTGGCTAATAAATCCAAAAGAGGGTGTGAGACTCAACTACCCAAAGGTGGGTGTGAGTGACACATGTAAATGATGGATTTATGCCACATGTCCTCATCTTAACCATTCTAATATAACCTAAGCAATTTTAATAATGTGTGTAGGAAAAATAAATATTCCCTAACATATGGAAAATAAAAAACCTACACTAACACCACTTTTAAGGAAGCTAAGGTAGTGAAACAACTTCCTACACTAATCTTGAGAGGCGAATAATGCAAAAATTTTACAGATATTAACAGTTACAGAAAATTAAACACAAATAAACATAAATATCATGCATACCACGACACAATGATTTAAGTGGGAAAAACCCTTTCGGGAGAAAAACCTCACACTCCAAAAGCTACTCAATATATTATTCAACAATCACAAAGATTACAATCTACTTGCAGAGGAAGCTTCTCATAGGAGTATCACCACTTATAGATCAAGAGACAACATGACCACTATCAAACTCTCATAAATCATCACAATCTCTCTACAGTAGTTGTAATACAATGTCCTCATAAGATAGAGTTACATTCTAGGGCAAGATAGGCCAAAAAAAATCTACCATTAGATCTAAAACCTAATAACGAACAATCCAAATTTACAATATGTCCTTTATTTAATGTTTGTCGGTCATTCTAGAAGTTTCCTAAAAAAGTTAACATGAGCACATTTCGCTTAATGCTACCATTGTATACACATATTGGTGTAACTAGGAAACATATATATAAATATATATACATCCTATCAACAATAAACCACATATAATTGCAAGATTGAGACACATTTTCCCAACACTCCAAGAGTGTGATCTTTCTTAGCATATGATATTCCTTTAAGTGGTGATGCTATGCATTGCATTCCTTAAGTTGTGAATCTTTTATCCTTGACTTGTCCTCTCTTGGAGACATTAGGCACACTTTTCCCTAAGAGGAGACATTGCATGAACTAAGAAAAACCCCTTTGAACATGTCTTATCCTATTTTCATTTTGTTCATAAGTGTTTAGCATACTGTAGCTTGCTAACCTTGTGAAGCTTAAAGTTACAACCCTTTTTCATGGCCACCAAGAATAACACATCTTTCTTTCCATTTGAGTCATATTTGTTCATAAGTGTTTAGAATAACGTAGCTTGCTAAGCCTTATGAAGCTCAAAGTTCATATTGTGTGGTACCTTATCAAAGTTATCAAAAGGTATAAATTTGGTATGGTTATGGGAGCCTAGTAATATTCTCTCATTTTCCACTCTCGGGGGCTCACCTAGTGGACAACAAATTTCACTAGCCCATGTGAAGGTGCATGTTTGTTTGCATAGTGGACAACAAGTTTCACTTGCAAACATTTTTGGACAAGATTGATCCGCATTGAGTTGGACAAACAATTAAGGTTTGATCCACCCATTTTATTTTTCTTTTTCTTTTTCTTTTTCTTTGAGTCTTTGGCATTGTATGATTGAGTATCTTTAGATTGATGCATATATATGTTTAACATATGCATGGTTCTCCTTGTTCCTTTGTTGGTTTTTCCATGAGATCTTAGATCTTGAGGGCTTGATCATCCTCCTTGACCTTTGTCATCTTATACTTCTAAAAATTGTACAATTATACATCTCTTTATTGTCTAATTTTGAGTTATTTTGACGTAAGGTCATCCTCTCACTAAAGTGGGGGCTAAATTTAGTGTATAAAAATGTTCCCCTTTACATTTCCACACTTGTTTGGGCCCTCCTAATTAAAATGGACTTAATAATGTCTTAATTTAGTGTTGAAAAATGTATCCCTTTACATTTTCATATGTGTTTGGGCCCTATTAATTAAATTGAACTTAATTATGCCTTAATAATCCCTATTATTCATTTACAAGCCTAATAAATTACATTTTCTAAAGGGGAAACCCAACAATAATTAATGACAATATATAGCACTTTACCTTGAGCAATGTGTGTTCCAAGAATAGGCGCATTGGACCCATTCATCCATAGGTGAATGGGTCCATCCTAGGAATTTGAACCTAAATTTAAAATATGTTTTTGGTGGTATTTTAATGTCAACTTGTGGCATTTGAATTTTGGGAGATTAAGGATACACACCTATTAATACAAGGTTATTTTCTAAGTTTCACTTATCATTTTTTATGAGAACTTCAAGAGAACTTTGAAGAGAAATTTCACAAGAGAAAATTTGATGATCAAGAGTATTCAAGAGAATAATTAATAGAGATTTATTGCAGCATTCAAGATCCATTCATCATGTCAAAGTCTTCTTGCATCATGCATGTTTTTGGAGCTAACATTGTGATGTAGGTTTCAAGATCAAGTTCAAACATTCAAAGCATTATTTCAAGAATCAAGATCCACATCCACTGAAGCCATTTCATCCAAGTTGTAGACCTTCCAAGACCTCCATTTCCAATTTTATTTAAGGGTTTGTTGAGTGGTAACATAGTATTGTTCATTCTTCATTCCCTCTATCGTGCTTTATTTCAATTCAAGGTTTGATTACCAAAATGAGGTTTGACCAAGGAAAACCCCCATTCACCAAAAAAAAAAATTTCCCTCTTGTGTTTGTGTTGTAGATTTAGGTTGAAGAATTGAAGATCTCTTGAAGTGCAAGATTGGAAAAGTTGTGAAATCACAAAATCTAACCTACATATCTAATTTTTAACTTTTCAACACTAAAACTTGGACAAATTAGAGGCTCCTAAAATATTTTTGAAAATCCTGACAAAAGACCCATTTTCGCATGGGAAATTGGGTTCTTGACAACTTCTAGAAAGTGACTTTTGGTGACTTGTAAACACCTTTCTTCCCTTCTCAAATCTACAATTAGTTTTTTTCTATTAATATTGAGTTTCATATTATTGTTTCAAGTTTGAGTTGGCATAATTGGGTTGATTTTCTATTTTTAGTTTTTCTCTCAAAAGTGTTGTTTGAACTTGACCCCCATCCTCAAAACATAAGGAAATCTGAAGATTCTCACATTCAGTTGATTCACCTAAGGGTTGTTAGTCAATTCTTTGTGGGGATCTCATTTCCTAATGAAATGTAGGAAAATAGGTCTATCTATTATCATTTTGGTGAACCCCCCTTTTCCTCTCCATATAAAATAAAACCCTATTTTTCATTGTTTCATTGCCATAGTTTTCTCCTGTAAGTGTTTCCACATAAATCATGTGTTCATCTTGTGTTCTTAATTTCTAGATATTGCATGTGTGTTATTTTTGTGGTTGACTAAGTTTTCAAAAATTATAATATTTTTGTCATATTGATTCACCATCCCTCTCAATATAATTGTGTTCTCATCAATTGTTATCATAGAAGGTTCCTTCAAAAATAAATTAACCACTTGAAGGTAAATCTTGGAAGCACACACAACCAAAGGATATGGGTTATCCTCAAACATGGCATCATTGTTCGATGGAACAAATTATTCATTTTGGAGCATAAGGATGGAAACCTATTTGAGTGTTCTAGGGTATGATACTTGGAAATTGGTTAAAAAGGGATGCATATACCTCGTGTCTCCCCCAAGGGATTAGGAAAGAAAGAGGGAAAGAGAAAATATTGTCAAATAAAAAAAAACAATTTTGTGTGGTATTTTTTAATCAAAGTTTGTGAAAGTTTTACACTATAAATCAGCTAAGAACATGCGAGATAAGTTGAAGAAAATCTATGAAGGAGATGAAAAAATTAAGAAATGCAAGCTTCAAACATATAGGGGATCATTTGAAAACTTAAAAATGAAAAATGAAGAATATATTGTAACTTATCTCCTCCATTTGGATGAGATTGTAAACATTAGAGGACTTGGGGAAGATATTGAAGAATCCATAATTATGCAAAAGGTTTTAAGATCTCTCCCCATGAGATTTGATGCAAAAATTTCCACCATTAAATAAATGAAGGATCTAGACACTTTGAAGATGTATTGGTTGCATGGGATCCTCATAACACACAAAATGAGGATGGAGAATGAGAAGCCATCAAAATGAGAAGTCATTTTCAAATAATCCAATAACATAAAGAACAAAGGATACAAATCAAGTGAAAGTTCAAGTGATGAAGAAGAAGCTCGATTTAAGAGAAAACTAAATAAATGATGGTCCAACAAAAAAAAATTAAGTATCCTCTTAAATGTTTCAATTGTGGCAATATAGGTCATTTTTCTTCTAAGTGTCCATAAGATAGGAGTGAAAGTAGTGAAGACGAAAGAAGAATACAACAAAATGAAAGGGGGGAAATATCACCATAATAATAAAAAGAGCACATGAGGAAAGCATGAAAAGAAGAACTTTTGAAAGCATAAAAAGAGTCTCTATATCCAAGAAGCAAGTAGCTCATCTGAAGAAATTAGTGGAATTTTCTTTGATACCAATAGAGAAGAAATAATCTTCATGGCGATAGAAGAAAAAAGTGATGAAGACAAAAGAAAAGAAGAAAGATATTTAAAAAAAGAGCATATTAAAGATGATGAGGAAGTGAATATTGATGGGAAAATCCATTTTTCTATCATAAGATTAAGAATCTCAAGAAAATAAATTTGAGACTAAAGCAACAACTCCAAGAGGATAGAAAAACTAAGCAAAGTCATCTCAAAATATTGAAGAATTGGAAAATATGATCATGAATCTAAAGATTAAAATTGAGGAAGCAAAACAAATAGAAGAATTTTTAAGAGAATAGCTAAAGGTAAAGGAATTGGATTATGAGAAATTGGAGATTGAAGTTGTTTCCTTGAGGAAAGAGTTGGAGAAATCTAACGATCAATTAAATCAAAGTATGAAGTTTAAAAAGAGTGCTAGAAACTTGGAAGACATTATCAACTCTCAAATATCACCTTTCATCAAGAATGGTCTTGGATTTAAAGAAAATGAAAAGACTACCAAAGAAGGCTCAAGTTTTAAGGCTATAGAGTTGCCAAAAAAAAAATGAAGAGAAGCCCAAATGATATGAAAATATGCTCAAAAGCTCCATCAATGGTGATAGTTCTAAAAAGAGAGAAAGTAATATCACTTAGAAAATCAATATTCATCATAAAGTCAACAATGAAAATTTTAGAAGATTATTTCCTCAAAGGAAAGTATAAATGAATAGGTTTCAACATTTCTTTCAACGTTATTATTATTCTTGTAATTATTTTTGGCCATAAAGAAGTGGAACATAAAGTACGTGCAAGGAATGATTTTGGGTTCTCAAATAGGGACTACAACTCATGTGTTCCTTTAGTGGACTACAATGGTATATGTTACAAGTGCAATAATTATGGACACACAACATGCTTTTATAGAAGTGGTATTGTGAAAACACCTAGACTAACCAAAAGGAGGATACCATAGCTGAACAAAAGGGAGAATCTACAAAAGTTTAGAAGAGGAAATAAGAGCAAGAGAAAGAAAATCCATGCTTGTGCTCCATGCACAAGAAGCATCACTAAGTTTATAAAGAGAAGCATGATTTTAGGGGGAGCTTACTGTTGATACCAAAACTTTTCAAGGTAACAACCTTTATGTGAAACTCAATTAATGGGGGACCAATTGCGTTAAACTGAGTGACCTTTGGGTTTTTAAAGAAGTCAACTTCTTCTGTAATTGTGGTTTTGAATGGGAAAAGGAAGCAGATATATAAAATTAAAAGTCTAACTATGGCAATGCATGAAGATGTAGATAAAGGCACGGTAAATCTATCCTTTCGGATTCAATTCAAGGGCCTGGTTAGCAATCTGCTATGTTCCATAATCACAAAAATTAAAGATAAGGATCTAAACAATTCATTTAATGACATAAAATGATTATCGCATACATTCACTGCAAAGAGGAGTCAAAGACATGATCTAAACCAGCAATTTGTATTTAAAATCATAGAAGTTCTTGCAAATGAATAATTCGGACAATAATGGCACAATATTAATGTCTTATCGAGTAACATAATAAAAATAGAAAGGCCGAACAATGGCATAGTCTAAAAGTTTCATATAATAATCTGAAAAAATATTAAACGCCTGGTGTCTCTCTCTAATTTTTGTGCATCTTTCAAACTCATTTTCTAAAGCAAGAAGGAATATATATAGCCAACAATCCACCACCTAGTGAGCTTGTAACAAAAAATATTTTGTATTTTGAGCAATGATGGCCACAACAATGATTCCCCTTGACTGTTGTAACAAAAAAAAATTGGGCCATGGCATGTAGTCACTTATCAACTAGATGCATCCCCTATGAATGATGGCAGTGGTCCAGAAGAATCTCGTGTAGACAAGTGTCACTTCCTAGTGGAGGCAGTTAGAACATGTGGCAACATGTCGCATACCATTGGTCACTCTATCCATCCCTTTGGCAGCACTCCCGCCAAAGGGATGCGTAGAAGAAGTTCACAAATTTTGGTTCCTTCTCCCCTCCCTTTGTTGAAAGCTTGTGTTGGGAAGACACGTAGCAATAATGTTTACTATTGGTGCTAACTGTGGGGTCCACTAAAAGTTTATGCGAATGGAAACTATGTGGTACGTGAACGGGCCCTGATGAAAAAGTGAAGGGAAGCAACTCTAAATAGCCCACGGTGTGGACATGTGGTAGCATGGCGGGAGTTAGTAGCAAAGCGAAAGAGGGAATTACCGTGAGGAGTGCTAGGTGGATATGTGGAAGTAGCCAACAAAGTATAGTAAAAAGAAGCCTAGTGAGAAGCCAAGGGCAGCATGTTGAACATATGAGGAGGGGGTCGACACTTAGCAAAGTAAAAACACCCAAAGGGAGGTTGAGGAATTTTATATTCACAACTTTTGACAACTACCAGGGGTGTTTCTCCTATGGAATGAGGAAACCAAAATTTTCTCTAGCTTGCAGACTAGAGCCCCATCCATAGGGCGAGAGAGTCAGAGCTTAGAATGAGCTTCCTGTAGAGGCAGCCAGTCAACCTCGAATGGTATTGATATGTTGCATAGATTCTCATGTGATCTATTCAGGTTGAGCATTTCTTTATAAGGAAGTACTGTAGGTAAATTGACCCCATACTAAAATTGGAAGAGTAACAGCACAATCAAATGAATGACACCTTCAATATCTGTTACAGTAAGAGGTTGGCTAAAAATTTTAAAAGTGGTTGTGTCCTTCTCCTTCTCTTCAATCTACACCACAATTTTCTTTGTCATGGTGACAGACTCATCTGTAGGAAATGGGGAAGGCATAACCATCTCAGTCAACTGAGAGAAATTTTCCTACATGCTATCCATAGTCTAGTTCAAAGTAGTTGTGCATGCATTGGAACGAAGGATAGCTGAGTGGTAGTGGATGAATTTGTTTGTCATCTTGGTAGCAGCATTTCGATCCTTGATCCCTACCTTTGCTAAGCCCTCATCCGAGACCAAGTATAACTTAGCAAATTTTTTGCTTTAGGAACCCTCTCCTCGATGAATTACGGGAACTGCCCAATTGCTCTGTGAACTTCCCTGTTCAATTTTGTCACCTCTAATATATATTGGAGTGTTGGTTGTAGGGTCAGGAAGAAGGCCTTGACCTTTCCCTAGTACAAAATATATAGCTGATGAGCCCTTGGAATGAGGTCTGGATGGGTAGTAGGGGCTTGCAGAACACTCTTTAGAAGGGTAATCTCTACATCCTTCGGGTTGACATCTTCTGTCAATTCTGCAATTCTCCTATTTGCAAATGCAAGTTGTTCCTCAATGTTTCTTAGCTCTTTGGACTAGTTTTCCTTGGCCCGACTCTTGTTTGTTGACTCTATTTCAAGAGAAAGCTTTATCTCCTAAATCTCCTTTTCCAATTGGGCCTTTTGGGCCCCAAAGTCTACATCCTTCTCTTGCATCTTTTGCTTGAATTGAGCACATTGCTCTTCAAATTCCTCCCTCTTTTATTTCATTGCCTGTTCCACCAAAGTTAACTGGTTTAGATACTCTTGGTTCCTCTTCCGTAGCACATCAACTAGGGAGGGGTCAATAGATTGGAAATTTGCAAGTTCCTCCCAAAGTTTGCTTTGTTCCACCTCTAATACTTGCACTTTTTCTTATAAGCATGCAACATCTACCTCCATTTCTTTTTCCTTTGCTTGTAGGAACTCAACCCTATCCTTCACAAGTTTCAGCTCTTTTTTTCTTTTTTAGTTGGCGACTAGACTTGAGGAAGTCTGTGGTCACCACCTATTGCATTTCTTTCATGAGTTCAACCTTGTCCTATGGCTAGGCTATGCTCAGATCAAGTCCCATGGAAAACATGTTGTAATCGTTGGGCTACATCGCACCTTGTAGTTTGATGACGTTTAGATGCATGGTTGTGAAATGGATCGCATTCTGAGATTCATTGTAAATGGTATACACTTTCGGCTCTGCCGACTTCTTTTCATCCTTGGCCTTTCATTTTTGTATCCTGAGAGCCCGTGCTTTTTTTGTAACATCACCTTGTGCCATAAATTAGGACAACGACTAATCTAGAATGCCTGCAAAAGGTGCACCGGGAGGCATGGTGAAAGGGAATGTAAGGGTAGTGGCCTGGGCTATTTTCCTCTTTGGGAGATCAACGGTCTATAAGGAGAAATGGGGGATATGCCAAAGCTCATTTTTTGAACCGATAGGAGAAATCATTAGCTGTTGTGGCAATTGTGGGCTCATGGAGGACTCCAACTGCTAGGTGAGTTGGGTTGTGCTTGATATAGTTGTAGCAGGAGGTGTGTCAATAGTGGTCGTGCTTGAGGAAAGAGAGGTAAGAGCAGATTGGGTAGTGGCCGATAGTGTAAGGGTCTGCAGAGGCATTAAGATAAATGGCCCTACATGGGAGAACTGGGAGAAACCTCCCATGATCATTGTGGTAGAGACAGAGAAGGAAGTGCCAACACTTGTAGTGATGGGTGCTGCAAATAAAATAGGGGCTACTAAATATTGTGAAGTAAGAAAAAGGAGAAAATGTTACCTATTGACTCGATGATTGCGGTTCCTAGCTTGCCACAACCTCCTGGTTTGCTGCGGGTGTTTGCAAACTTTCCCTAGAAATTGCTTCTATGCACTACCATTTGGTAGGCTGGGAGTCCTTCACCTCTATGGTTTCCAACTATTGTTGAGTTTTTCTTGTCCTTGTGGTGGTCCAAGTGAGCATCTATGAAGCTCTTGATATGTTCAGCCAGACATTTGAAACAACCTGACTAGGCTGCTCCATTGCCTTTCTCTTTTGCTGAGCGGAGACCAACGACACTTCTGATTCTTTCTCCTTTCCTTTCCCTGTATGCTCTTCAAACTCCTCATCAAAGTCATCATCCTTATTCATGCTCACGTCAAAATATGTGTGTGCCTCATTCCAAAATATATCAAAATCCTCATCCAGTGCCATGCTTCCATAAGGGGCCTCGGGTTTGTTGGTCTCTTGGCGGTATACCTAGAAATCTCTTTTTCTTCACTCCAACCTTTTATTCTTAACAACTTGCTTCGAAGGATGGTTCCTATTTTGCGCATCTCATCATACACCACCATAGGGAAGTAGAATTTGTGCCATGGTGGCCTACTGTCCTCAGTAGGAATGTGGATGAAAGCAACTAGTAGATCATCCAGATCTTTCAGCGGGTTCCGCCTCTTTTCCTAGTAAGGCCACGGGTTGTGTGTTACCTTGAAAAATTATTTCAGCACGTCATTTTCGGGGTTGTAATCCTAGTTATCGCAAATCATTACCAACCTTGGATAAGCCAACTTATCTTCCAACAACTTGTGCATCTATTTATTTTTCATGACTACCATTTTTAAGGTTTGGGAGCAATCAAAGAATCCCCTCTTCTTGGCCTTCCATCCACAAAATTTGTAGTCAATAAGGGATACTTTTCAGAACATTTTGAGGGCTAGCACCCAATTTGTTACACATGCTGGAAGGAGAAATGGTTCTCTGGTGAAACAATGCATCCAGATGAATGTGAAATCCACTCTAAGAAACCAATCACATTTGGGAGTGAAGTTCTACATAAATGTAGTTTGCTTCTTGGTGAGCCGGTTGATACCATCATCCCCTTTTAAATCTTGCAAAATCGGAGTCAAGAAATAATCCAAAAATGCATAATAGTCATAGGTAGAGGAGAGGAGAGGAGTCCATACAAAAGCTAGCCTGCTTTTGCTCGATTCATCAAAAATAGACAACCTTATATATTTATTAAAGAAATTAGGGTTTTGGTGGAAAAACATATAGGCAAGGAAGGAAGGAAACTTGAACCTCTATTGCATTTGGTAGTTCCTGATTTTCCCTATCATCTTGTCAACCAAGAATTGTGAAAAATCATACCAGAAAAAGGAATGTTGGCTGTGGAACTGAATCCCAAGATCCAACTAAAATTCATGGACATCCTTGTCGATGTCCAGGCTGCAAAAAAATGCCAACATTGAGAATGCATCCTGCATGTTTGGTGGGAAGGTGTTGTGCAGCACTAGAATCTTTGGTGTCCCTTTATGATCTTCTTTAGGCTTTTCAGTTTCTTTGTTATAAAATTCCAGAGCCTTTTTCATGCCTCCCCATATTGCCTCTCCCTTCACTGGGTTGAATGTCTCTACCTCTTTTGGTCTAGAGTTGGGGTTAGGGATGCACAACATATTCCAGATAGCTTCTGGGAAGATATTGAATTTTAACCTCTAGCCCTCAATGGTGTTAGTGCTCGGGTTGAAATGTTCGATGGTTTCATCGACTAGTTCTAGGAAATAGTGAACAAATGGGACCATATAATGTGGGAGCCTGCTATAGCATAGCTTCTGCGATAATGATTCCAGGTAGGTGAATTTCTTCATTCTTTCATAGGCCACCTCCCTCAAATTCTTGGGATTTTTTGCAAGGATTGGATCATGAATATTATCCTATTCCTCCTTGATTCAGCTTTGATCCCTGTAATTTTTGGGCTTCTCTAGGACCCGCGTATTTACCCATTTTGGCTTCTTTGGTATACCAGGCAAAGCATAAGAAATGTTTTCAAAGATGTAGATGGATGATGCTCTACACATATCATCAAACAAGCTCTACATTTCTTCTCCGTGGGCCTCTACTCGTGCATTTTTTTGAGAACTCTCTGTCATTTATTTTTGCTAGAGATTTTTGCTTAGCTCAAATTTTCTACAACTTACCTCAACTTTGGTTGCGCTTAAAATATATTTTGCTCTAGGTAGCATTTTTTTGAAAAGCATCCACAATACAAACCTTTTGCATGTGATACTTAGCTATTTCCTTCTTGAGGTGGCCAACAATGCTCACCTAATTGCATTAAATTCAACATGTATTGCCAGTTATTTGCTTGTGTGAAGCAAATTACTTGTCATTTTGAAATGACAAGAATTAATAATGACCCTTGGAAATGATGTAATCCAACATGATTTTCTTGGAACTTGAGCCAATGATTTGAAGGCAGCTTAGGCATTTGTATGCCATGGAAATTAATATCCCAAATGGAATGATTAGGACCAAATATGCAATAAGTACCTGCAAATATTTACGTTAACTTTTGGATTTTGAGAAGCACCTGCAGAATGACACCTCAACATTCAGTCATATGAACTACCACCAGAGAGTACCACTAGCTTATGCTAATTAATTAGCTTCCACTAATCTTGCATGTAAAAAATCATACTTAGCAGACACAACTAGGTGGGAAAATTGAGTTAGCCTTGGTGCAATTCTCGAGATGGTACTTGATTAACCTCATGCTTATGGTCTGCAAATTATCATGCTTGTCCTAGCCATTTATATAAATAGGCACTTAGGCAATAGTGAAATCACACTTAGCAATTTTTAGCAGAATAGGTAATAGGCGATTGGCTTAGCATTTGGCATTTGCAGTTGCGTAGAATTTGTATAGAGTTTAGACTTAGGCAATTTGCATAGAGCTTTTGTCAAATAGTCATATAGAGCTTGCCACCATGAGCACCCCAATTAGGTTAGTCTACAACAAATCCTAGTCGGCTTTTCTTGGAAAAATTTCAACTAGGTGCCTCAATAGGATGACCAAGAAAAAACATTTGTTGGCCATCATAGTGATGAAATAGGTTCTGGGGAGGGATTTCCTTGTCTATGAGGATAGGTATAGAGTTAACAATGATGTGTGCTCTCACTTTGTGGCATACATGCTTGACATTGTGGTTCCCAAGCCATTGGTTATGTGCCTGGTAATTGAAATATTTTTGAAGAAATATCTAGGTGACCTCTGAGAGGTGGTGGCCAATGTTGCATTTGGAATAGGATTGCCAATGACAAGCGACCTCCAGAAATACATTGAGGAAGAAGTAGTCGTGCCATGGGTGTGGTTCCTGAGTGGCTTTCATATTCAGTCGCAAGAACATCACCAAAGGGTCACTCGTGCATGTCATTTCCTATTTTGCTTGTACAACATGGTCGTTTTATGATATCAACTGGTACACGGACTTTAAGAACCTAGTGTTCCCTCCACCACTTGCCATTGCTCCTATGGACACTGTCGTTACTGATGAAGATGATGCCTCTGCTGATGAAGATATTCTAGACGTTGCCATCGATGCCTCCATTGCTACTGCTCACACTCATGATTGAAAATTTCCTTTTATATTCTTTTAAAACTAATACACTTTAGTTTTTTTTTGTATATGTGTCTAACTTTAGTTTTTTTTTTGTATATATGTCTAAAAAGGCTTTATAGTAGCCAAATAAAGAAGATACAAAAGATATATAGATATATACTCTAAAAGTGTGGCATCTAAGCCATTTTGATACTGTATTTAGCGAAGTATATAAATATAATGAAAATATAGCTTATGCTAAAATATTATGTCTCCTTTTCCTACTGTTCTGCAATGTGGGTTTGCTTTTCTTTTTCTACATATGTGTGCTCACTTCAATTCAACATATGGGTGTCATTCTTCTCTGATTCATGGGTTCTTTTATCTTTCTTTGCACTTTGCGATAATAGGTTCCACTCACTTCTACTTTCTCGCACTTGTAGAATTAATTATTGAAAGACCAACCGACAAAAACACAAGGGAAAAAATAATTACATTATTCACATATTTATGTTGGTGGAACAATTCTGAAGTTAATTGAATAATTTTAAATGAATCCCATTGATTGGAATTCAAATTCAAATGTGTTATGTTCTTTACACTAAAATATTTTGAAAGGGTCATTCTAGAGGCTACCAAACTTCCCATGTTAGTCAGGCCTTGCAACGCTTTCATTAAAATTTAGCACTAGGTATCCACACTTTAGACCTTGGTCTGAAGCTTTCTTATCAAACCATCTCTTAACTACCTGCCGGTAGTTGGACATGGCTATCAAGGTCTTTTCTCTTTTCTCTTGCACTTTCAACAACTCATCCAGTCGAACCTCCATGGCTCTATTTTGCTCTATCTTTTGAGATTTGAGCAATTGCAATGCTGAAATCTCCATGGAGATAGGAAATATCACTTCTTTTCCATATACTAACTCATACAACGAAGTCTTAATGACTTGTGTAGGAGTTATGTTGTTTGCCTAGAGTGTCACCCGAAGATTTTTATGCCATTCCCGTTGGTGCTCCGACCCAATCCTTTTGATGAGTTAGACTAAATTCTTGTTAGTCAACTCTATCAGGCCATTACCCTACGGGTAGTAGTTTGATGATGTCTGTAGGAATATGTCATACATGAGCACAAATTGATATACCTTAGAGCCTAGGAAATCCTTGGTGTTGTCATAGATGATGGTTTTAGGAGAGTCGAATCTCATCACGAGTTCGTCAAGGAAGTCTACTATCTCCGCCTCTATTGCATTATTCAGGGGCATGGCTTTGGTCCAGCTTGTGAAGTAGTCTATCGCCATTAGAATCCATTTATGTCCAGAACTAGAGGTAGGATTAATCATTTCAATGAAATCAAGGCCCCATTGCACAAATGCTTCATCAATTACTATTGGGTTGTGGGGCATTACAAATTTTTTTCTTCTCCCTACGAAGAATTGGCATTCTTGGCAAGCTTTAACCAAGGAATATGAGTCATTGAATAGTGTGGGCTAAAAGTATCCAACACACATAATTTTGATGGTGGTGGTCTTTGCAAAGAAATTCCCACCTACGAGATTGCTATGGAAAGTGCCAAGAATCCTCTTAGCCTTCTCTATGGTAACTCACTACAACAAAATGTGGTTAAAGTTCTTTTTGAAAAGGACCCATTCAATAAGCGTGTATCCACTATTCTGTAGTCGGTAGAATCTTCTCTTTTGAGAAGGAAGGCCAAGTGGATATTTTCCTGTGTGCATGAATCTCACCCTGTCTACCAACTAGCAGCCTTCAAACTCAAACTCGTTCATTAGAATTAACTTCAGATGTTCTTCTTCAGCTGTCATTTCTTTGTTGTGCGCCAGATATTCACACAGTCCTCTTCCTTAAACGATCTGTGTAAGCTTGACCTCAATGTCATATTCAAGAATCTTGGTGATCCAATTAGCCCTTTTTTCGATGATTTCTCCTTCTTTGATGTATTCACATACACTAGAATGTGTGACATAAACAACCACCTTATTGCAAGATATTGGGTGTCAGAACTTTTTGAGCCGCTTAACAATTGTGAAGGCTTGCCTCTCAATGAAGTTGTAGTTCATCTCATATTATTTTAGGGTCTGGGAGTGAAATGCTATCAAATTTTCTCCCTTTCCTTCATCATCCTTCTACATTAAGACAGTAGCAATGCTTGACTTGTTGTTGAATACATACATTATGAAGTCCTTCAAAAGGTTTCGATTAACCAGTACAGGGGCTGAGGAAATAGCATCCTTTACCTTCTCGAAAGCTTCTCTAGCTTCATTAGTCCATTTGAATAATTAATCATTTTTCAACATCAGGGTGATTCGTCTGATTATCCCTGCAAAATCCGAAATGAATTTGCTCACAAATTTTACCTTCCTCAAGAAAGATTGGACTCCTTTCTTGTTGACCGGTACAAGAATTTCTTTGATTACTTTCACCTGCTCGGGATCAATTGCAATTCCTTCTTTGGACACGACATGTCCCAACAGCTTGCCTTGCGATACTCTGAAAATACTTTTTTTTTGGTTCAGGGAGACCTCGAACTCCTAACATTTTTTGAAAACCATCTCAAGGTGATCAAAATGATGATCATTATGTTTGGAGAAAATAGTCAGATCATCCAAGTAGATTAGGATAATCTTGTTAATTAATTAGTTGAAAGTAATATCCTTGGTCCGCTGAAAAGTGGCTCCTACATTTGAAAGGCCGAAAGGAATTTTAGCATATGAACGTTTCCCACTTGGCAGTGAATGTCATCTTGTGTCGGTCCTCTTCTTTAACTCGGATCTAATTGTAGTTGGAGAAGCCATCTAGCAGAGAAAAGATTATTTCCATAGAAGGGAGCAGATAATGGTCTTTTAAGGATGCTTTGTTTAGGTCCCGAAAGTCAACACACAGGTAGATGTATGTATTCTTCTTTTAGACTGGGACCGGGTTAGACACCCACATGATGTGCTTGATTGAGAAGACAATTTAAGACTGAATTAGCTTTGTCAGCTCTTGTGTCATCATGGCCTCGATCTTCAGATTAACTAGCCTCTATTTTTGGTGAACTGGTTTGGCACCTTCCATCAGCTTTATTGTATGTTGGATGATGTCGGGATCATATCCCTTAAGGTCATCATATGAATAGGCAACTACTCATTCGTACCTCTCGTAGAAGTTGATGAACCTTTCTTTATCATGATACAGGACATCTTTCCCGATTTTGAGCTTTCTCCCATCTTTGACCTGAAGGTCTACATAGTCATTTTTGTCCATTACTAACTTCCTTTTGTCATTCCTTGCATCATCACAATCAAAAAGGTTTTCTAGAGTGACAAGTCCCTTCAGAAGCTTATTAGACCTTTGCTAAATGATTTTTCTATCATAGGCTTCGATAATCTTTGGTTGGATTTGGTCAGCAAACTCTCTCAATTGTTGGATGAATGAGGCAATGTGTTCGTCACTATCAAATACCTTCTAGCTTTGATCATTATCTCAAATCATCGGTTGGACTATCACTCATAAAAAAGTGTTTGTTATGTTTTAGGTTGGAGGCTACTTCAAATTGAGATTTGATTGTGGTCATGTGATCCACATCAACATTTTGTTTTGTGGGCACTAGCTGAATGTTGAAGGCTTCAAATCCTTCTATCAGGTCCCAGACTCTATGTTTGTAGGATCTCATGCAGATATTTTTAGCTATAGAAATCCCTCATACTTGGTTGAATACTAGTTCAGTATCCCTAAACACCCTCAATTGCTTGATGCCCATTCACTCGGCAAGGCTCAGACCTTGCACTAGGCCTTCATATTTAGCTTAATTGTTCGAACAAGTGAACTGGGAGTGGAAAGACCAAAGTGTCTTTTCATTGTGTGGGGATTTCAAACATATCCCGACTCTTGCATCCACTTTGTATCTTTCTCCATCAAAGTGGAGCATCCATAGCTCTGAATCTTGGTTACCTTTAGGTTCCTTCATGACCTTCAGAATCTCTTATTCCTCATCAAAGATGACTTAGGTGCCAAACCCAGTAGCATGATAGTTTTCAAAAGGGTCAACATCTATATATTTGCTTAAGAGAACTTCCTCTTTATCAGTCTGATCTTTGGTCACTTTTTTGTCTTCTAGCAACTCATTGAAATATGTCTCCTCTTCAATGAAAGAGGTATGGGAAGCTTCAAAGTTGATCATAGCTTCATCGGCCACATGTTCGAAGTGCAAAGCTTCAGAAACTATTTAAATTTTAGCTCCATGCTTGGTCCTTAGTACCAAGTGCGACTAGTCTAGAGAAAGATACCCTCCTATCTTTGAAGTGAATTCTTGGGATAGGTAGAGGTCAAACATAGGGGGGACATCTATGATCATAGTGTCTTGTGAAATTGGGATGCTAGGGCATGAGAATAGAGTCAAGGGGAGGTATTTGATGAAACCTATTGTTTTGACTTTATTCCCATCAAGTTGCATAACCCCCGTCTTCAAAGGTTCATAGATAAGTTCTAGGGCTCCGGCTATCTACTTGGGCATGTCTGTAGTGTTGGCGCCAAATTCTATCATGGCATTATGCAATAACTTCTCTCCCACAATGAGGGTTACGAAGAAGGGTTTCAGTTTCATCTTATCTTTAACCTCAGCAGGGGCTTCCTCTGTGCTATTTGTGAGAACTTTGACAGGAGGTGATTGATCAGCAACCTTTCCTTTGAGCGATTACTCTTTTGGATCAATGATTGGATCCTCTTGGAGAGCCTTCTGTAGCAATGTCTTTTGTTCTAGAATAGCTAAGATATCCCACAGAGAGACATTAGTGGATGATTTTTTAATTGTTCCACCACATTGAATTGTGGTAGATTTGGGGGATTTTGCTCCTTAGCTCTTGTTACCACAAATTCCCTTCGTGGCAGACATTTTTGTGCCACTACGGAGGTACTGGGCGGCTGATCAGAAGCACTTTTTGGGCTAAGGACTAACTAGTTGCAGGAGGAATGGTTCACCTGTGAATCTCCTCTTTGAGGAAGTATTGTAATTAGATTGTACTTGTGGTGCTTTAGACATGGATTCATCATTAGAGAACACTACCTCTTCTTCCTCCATCCATGAGAAGAGTGTGTGATCAAGAGAGATATTCGTTTCTCGTTCTAGAGACATCCCTTGCATTTTCATAGTGAGAACTATGTTTTCCATTTGTCGAGAGACATATAAATAACCTCCATGGTTTGATGTCATGCCTTGACTACGCTGCTTCGCCACCTTTTGTTGTAGATTGTTGCATGGGAAGTTTCGGGGCATATGTGAGTCACCGCAAGGGAAACACCAAGGGTTGGTGTCATCGACTAAATTGTTTTACCCCATTCTTAGATCTCTACTCGAGCTTGGGTTAGCACTCTATAATAGAGAAGGAATATGTACTATTTGATTAGATGTTTGCACCTATAGATTTGCGCAGGTGTCTCCTTGGAACTAGTTTTGTTGGTAAGAATACCTTCCACCTTGATAATTCTAATAAGTTGGCTTTGGAGGCATGGCCTGGTTTCTTTTGATCATAGTTATCTCATTGGCCATGGCCCGCAACATATCCTTGACATCACTTATATCATCCTTTGAAGAGTTGGATGTGGAAGCAACATCCTACGATGTGAATGGGTATGTATACATGGATTGAGGAGGAGCGACTGCACTGATAAACGACATCACTTGGGTGGGAACTAATATCTCAGGAAACATAGGCACTACAGGCCGAGGTGACAACTTTCTAGCATCTATTAGATTGTTCTCTACTTTAACTACAACACTATATGCATCTGGTAGAGTGGTTCTACCGAGTGACTGGATCATCATTGAAATGTCAACGTTGATGGACTTCAAGTAGAACATGAACACCAAGTTGGATGGAAGGAAAATTGCAACCTAAATTCTTTGTCAGGTTACGTCAAACTGAGCATTGAAATCAGTCATGGCTTCAGATGGGGCTTGCTTTATGATTTCCAGCTGATGATACTGTAAATACTTATCTCCGTCATTAGAGAATCTTTCGTAGAAAGGGTCTCCAAGCTAATCCTAGGTACTAATAGTATTAGGCTACAACATGCGGTACCAATCTAGTGCCTTGCCTCTGAAAGAGGCAATGAGTAACCTTAGCACTACATTTTGTTTTGAAATGCCATGTACCAAACATACATTTGAACATCTTGTAGATGTTCAAATAGTGTTCTTGAGCCATCTCTTGTGAATTTAGGTATAGCTTTTAGAGTAGAGACTGGGATAGGGGCCCAAATGGCAGGCGCTACAAGAGGACTTCCAACGTCCCATGCCACATAATTTCTATTAGTAGTGGGCAACATGGCTAGTGGAAGGGGTAGAGGAAGCAGAACATTCACTAATTCAGTTGCAGCTTGTACTGTCTGAAATGGTGACACTAATAGCCCAAGGGTATTTGTTTTTTGGGACCTAGTAACAGGCTGATGGCTCATACACCCTCTTTGAATTTAGATTCATTTAAGCAAGTCCCACTAGGCGTGCTAGAAAAAAGAAATTATTGATGCCAAAAATTGGCAAGGTATGAGACTTTATGGGAAACTCAGTTAATGGGGGACTAATTGAACTAAACTAAGTGACCTTCAGGTTTTTAAAGAAGCTGACTTCTTCTGTAATTGGGGTTTTGAATGGGAAAAGGAAGCAAATATATAAAATTAAACATATAACTATGGTGATGCACCAAGATGTAGATAAAGGCACAATAAATCTATCCTTTGGGATTTGATTCAAGGGCCCGGTCAACAATTCGCTATGTTCTAGAATTATAGAAATCAAAGATAAAGATCTGAACAATTCATTTAATGACATAAAATGATTATCACATACATTCATTGCAAAGAGGAGTCAAAGACATGATCTAAACCAACAATTTGTATTTAAAATCATAGAAGTTCATGCAAATGAACAATTCAGACAATAATGCCATAGTATTAATTTCTTATCAAATAGCATAAGAAAAAAATAAAGGTAGAATAATGGCACAATCTGAAAGTTTCATATAATAATCTAAAACAATATTAAAGGCCTTATGTCTCTCTATTTTTTTTGCATCTTCTAAACTCATTTTTTGAAGCAAGAAGCAGCATATATAGCCAACAATCCATCGCCTGGTGAGCTTGTAACAAAAAAGATTTTGTATCTTGTGCAATGATGGCCACAACAATGATTCCCCTCAGCCATTGTAATAGAAAATATTTGGGCCATGGCATGTAGTCACTTATCATCCAAATGCATCCCCTATGAATGATGGCAATGGTCTAGAAGAATCTTGTACAGACAAGTGTCGCTTCCCAGTGGAGGCAGTTAGAACACGCAAAAATATATTGCATTACTGTTGCTCCCTCTATCCATCCCTTTGGGAGCACTCCCACTGAAGGGACACATGGTGGTAGTTTGCAGCTTGTGGTTCTTTCTCCCCTCCCTTTGTTGAAAGCTTGCGCTAGGAAGAAACATAGCAGTAATGTTTACTATCGACGCTAATTGTGGGCTCCACCAAAAGTTTATGCGAAAAGAGCTACGTGGCATGTGGACGGGGCCCAACGAAAAAGTGAAGGGAAGCAACTCTAAATAGCCTACGGTGTAGACACATGGTAGCATGGTGGGAGTCGGTAGCAGACTGAAGGAAGGAATTGTCGTGAGGAGCGTTGGGTAGACACGTGGAAGCATCCAACAGAGAATAGAAAAAAAATCCAGAGGAGAAGCTAAGGGTAGCATGTTGAACATATGAGGCAGGGGCTGGCACTTAGCAAAGTAAAAACACCTGAAGGGAGCTTGAGGAATTTTATATTCACACTTACCATTGCATTATATTTTAGCCCTATAAAGAAGAAATATCATTTTTTACATTAATGTCAAAGAAGGAGTAGAGAAAGGGGGAGCAAATCAATGCAATATCTTTTAGCTTCATAGAGAAGAAAAATCAAATATAGATCAAACTAATGCATATTTTACATTGTGGTGATGAAAAATGTATCCCTTTACATTTTCTCACTTGTTTGGGCTCTCCTAGTTAAATTGGACTTAATTGTGCATTAATTTAGTGTTGTAAAATGTATTTATTTACACTTTCACACTTATTTAGGTCTCCTTTAATTAATTGAGCATAATTTTTCTTTAATTGGACCCTTAATTCATTTACCAAGCCTATTAATTACATTTTCCAAAGAGGAAGTTACATAACATTCATTAATTCCTTAACATAACACTTCTCATTAAGTAATGTGTGTCCTAGGTTTAGGGACCTAGGACCCATTCGTCCATGGGAGAATGGGTCCTCCCTTGACCTTAGGACCTAAATTTAAATTATTTTTTTGGCAAGATTTTAATGTATCTAAGTGTATATTTAGATGTCAGCTTGTGATATTTGAATTTTGGAAATTAAGGATACATACCTATAAATATGAGGTTATTTCATTATGTTTCACCTAAGAAGGTTTTCAAGAAAATAAATTCAAGAACCTAGCAAGTTTATGAGATTTCAAGAGAAATTTAAGGCATTCAAAGGTGAATTTATCAAAGTTTTATTGCAGCAATCAAGATCCAATTTTCATGTCAAAGTCTTCTTGCATCATGCATGTTCTTGGAGCTAATATGGTGATGTAGGTTTCAGGATTCATTCAAGCATTCAATTCCATTATTTCAAGAAAGATTCAAGGTTCAAGATCCACATCCATTGAAGCCACTTCATGCAAGTTGCAGACTTCCATTCCAAGGTTTATTCAATGGTTTGTTGAGTGGTAACATAGATTTGTTCATTCTTCATTCCCTCTTTCATGATTTTATTCATTTCAAGGTTTGATTACCAAAATGGGATTTGACCAAGGAAAACCCCCATTCACCAAAAACAAAAAAAAAATCTTCTTATTTTATGTTTGTAGATCTAGGTTGAAGAAAACTTGAAGATCTCTTGAAGAGAAAATTTGGAGAAGTTAACAAAGTTTTCATAAAAGTTATCATCTCACGAAAACTCATCTATAGAATTTATTTTTGACTTTTAGATATTGAAACTCAGAGAATCTAGAAGTCTAAAGATAGGACCAGAGGCTCTAGAAAGTTGAAAAAAATCCCTAACAAAGGACCCATTCACCCATGGGAAAATGAGTCCCAGATTAGTTTCAGAAACTAACTTTTGGTGAAAGGTACATTTAGATCTTCCCTTCTCTAATCTAGAATTTGATTGTAGGTTGTATCATTAGTGAGTTTAATCTTGTTATTCTAAGTGTTAAATTTCATTTTGGTGTTAGTGTACTATTTATATTTTTTCTCCCAAAGTGTTGTTTGACATTGACCCTTGTCCTTCAATCATAAGGAAATATGAAGATTCACACCTTGAGTTGACTCACCTAAGGGTTGTAATCCAATTCTTTTTGTGGATCTCATTTCCTAATGAAATAGAGGAAGATAGGTCCATCATAACCCTATTCCCCTTCATTTCTATTAGTGAACCTAACTTTTGAGCATTGTATCTTTCTGATTTTGGAGTCTATTTCAACCCTATATCTAGGATTTTCATTCATCTGCATTGCATTGAATTGAATTTATTGTTTCTTAACTTGCATTAGTTTGCATCTCATTTAGGGTTTTAGGATTGCATTTTTGTATCTCTTAAAATTAGAAAAATACAAAAAAATCAGTCATTTTGCAAAGCATTTACATAACACTACATCATCATTCATTTATGTTTGAAAATTGAATCAAAATTGCATATCAAATTAGGTCTCCTAGTTTTCCATTTATCATCATTTTGCAGTTTCATTTAGACTTCAATTTACAGAAAATTCAAATTGTAACCACTTATCTCAGTCTAGAATCTAAAAACCATAGGAATCAATTCAAAAATCTATAACTTCATTTTTCAAAACCCTCACCTAGGACCCATTCTCCCATGGGCGAATGAGTTCCTAATTAGGGATTTTTACTACATTTTTGTGCATGAAAATCTTTGTTTCTGTATTTTGTTATGTTATTTTTCAGTTTGTTGTTACAGTTTGCAAAAAAATTGTTATCTCAAATTGATCATATTAAGCTTCATTTGATAAATTAAATGCATGGTTGCATTTACAAAACATCATTTTTGGGTTTTTACATAGCATAATGAAAAAATTATCTTTTTTGAAATCTAAAAATTGCTTTTACATATTTGCATTGCACTTTACATTCTAGGTTATTTCATTGTATTTTACCTCTTATCCATTTTGGGTGCATACCAAGTTTGTGAAACTTTTATGAGCTTCACAACTTAGTGTCTTATTTCCAATACTATCATGAGATTTAGTTTGAGACTCATGTCATCCCACGATACACCATTCAATGTGGATCTTAGGTTTTCTAACTATTTCACTCATAGTGTTGACACTAGTCAACTCTCTATGGATCCTAGCTTTCATACCTCATTTCCAATGACTTCCCTACCCACAACTCATACTAATGTCCCACAAGTGAACATAAGAAGGATAGATGAAGAAATAGAAAAATTGTAAAACTTTGCGACTTCTGAAAATATTGCTAGTAGTGAAATTCTTGATTTAGTTAATGTGAGGAAAATGCTTGAAAATGAACTTGGAATAGACATTGTGCGAATTATAGCTCATATTGTTGATAAACATGCTCCTAAATTGACTACTTGTGCTCAAGCTTTGGGGTATACTCAAAGTTAAGGTGGAAATTCAATTCCTCCTTCCACAACCCTTACCTCTATTCCTACCTACACTAGTACTCATGTTACTACAACCATCCAACCTACTAGAAATTCCAACATTTCCTTAGGTATTTCCACTAGGAATCCCTCTAGCTTTGTTCATTCAAATCTCATATCTCCTCATCCACCTGCCCTCACAAATTTAAAATTCACTTTCCCTCTACATACACACACAACTCCACCTTATTCAAATCCATCTCACAACACCAACAATGATTGAATCCTTAACACACTTTTGCAAAATGTATCATCCCTACAACAACAAATCATGACACTAAATAAAAAAAATGGAAAACCTTCACAATACATCAAAACCAACCCATTATCCTTGGAGATATTGAGACCACAAATGCTACAAGGTATAGAGGTTCATTGGTTTGAGAAATATGGTGGGAAAGGAGATACTGTTAGCCATGTTTCCACTTACAAAACCTTATGTAGTGACTTCATTTTTGAAGATAAACTCTTGGCTAAACTCTTCCCTAGATCCTTGAAGGATACTACTTTACAGTTGATTTTGTTCTTTACTGAATAATTCAATATGTTCATTCAATGAACTTGCTGTTTCCTTTTACAACCACTTCCAAATTCACATGGGTCTTAAGATGATCCTATTTGACTTAATGACATGTAAACAAAAGGATGATGAAAAAGTTATTGATTTCATAGTGTGATACCAAATTATTTATTCATGAATAAACATTAAAATTCTTGACGTCGACCTTCAAAGAATGTTTATTTCCAATTTACAAGACTAGCTCTAAGCTAAACTTGAGATTTCTAGGTTTCTTTCCTTCACATAGTTATGCACAACCCTTCGTGATTACCAAAATTTGGTTAGTAGTCATGAAGTGAAAACTCCCTCTAACCATCCTGAAAAGTTTGAATACACACCTCAAACCAACTATCAACCTTTCAAGAAAAAAAATAAGGGATTTTTACAACTTAATCCCCCTCAATCAACTCAAAATGTTGACACCCAAGTGGCTGCTATAAAGACAAAAATTCATATGCCTTTTGGTATAGAAATAGAAATTTTACACCCCTACCTAATACCCTTCATAATACCATGTTGCAACTCTTAGATAATAATTTAGTTTCTTTACCTCCTATTAGAGTTCCTAATCCTACTAAGCCTCTACATTCAAACTATAGAATAAATGCTTATTTCCATTTTCACCGATAAAAAAAAAATGATATGGAACATTGTAAGCATCTCAAACATCTTATGCAAGACCTCATTGATTATAATCATATTTAACTGGTGGTGTTAATGATCAAGGTAATAAGTCTATAGCTCCTCCTAATCAAAACTTACAAATCTTACCAATCCTATGCCAAATCATAATATTTCCTTTGTCAAAGCTAGTAAAACAAAGAATGATGTGATGAATGTTGACACGGATGATGATAACACAAATGATAATGGGGAACACTCTATAGAATCTATGGTTGTATTTATTGAAGAAAAACCTCGTAAGGGCCTAACTAAGATGTTGCTTGATATTGCTTTCTCACAAGATGACATAATTAAACATGCACCTGATGGTCCTCTTTATATAGTTGGAAGAATCAATGACAAGCCTACTAATTGGATATTAATGTTAGAATCCAAGATCACCTGCATGCAAATGGATACCTATCACATGCAAAAGATATGAAGAACCAAAGAAGATGTTTTGTAAACCTTACAGTGTAAAAATGCATTAAGAGAATCAAGTATTACAAAGAGATCAATCCTTATGAAGGAGATCAAGAAACCCTAAAAGGGAAACCCTAAATGAAACCCTAGTGTGCACACTTAATAATTAATTAATTATTAATGTGCCTAAGTTTAGCTTAAGTAATAAAGAGGAATAAGTGACTTAATTAATTAATCAATATGATATAATTAATTAAGCATAATGACTTATTACTCTAACAATTAATTGATCCTATCTATGTAGAGAATGTGATCATTGAATAATTCCTATTTTTTCATGAGCTTTATCAAGATACATATGAAAAACTGGAAGCATATATCAAAAAACATGATGGTTTTGCTTGCCCTATGATAGGTTCCATAAATCTTCCTTTACAAGTTGGATCAAAACAATTAAATGTCTCTTTCATCATCATCCCGACTTCAAACCAATTTCATGTGAAGTTAGGCTATCCATGGCTTTACTCCATGAATGTTGTTTTGTCGGTTGTGCATAAATGCTTAAAGTTTCTATTTTACAATAAAATACTTACTTTACATCATAGTGGTTGTAATCCTATGTCTTCTTGTGGGAACTTCTCATTAGATTTCTTTTGGCCCAAGCCTATTGAGCCTATTAGACCCTGTGAAGACTTATTTTCAAATCCTGTATAAAGTTTAAAGCAAAGTGCATAGTAGAGTTATCCCTTACCAATATGCCTCAACCCATGATTGAGCCTCCTATCTGTGATGAGAAAATGATTGAACCAAAATCCCTTCCAAGTAACCAAGACAAGCCTATGACAAATCCTCCCCTATTTCATATAAGAGACCATGGAATAATCAAATTAGTCCTATTGTGCCTCCTAAAGTCAAACAAGTTTAAAAAGCCAAAGAGAAAGTGGTTGAACAGCCTCCCATGGTTCCATTTGTTCCTCAATTAAGGGAAGAAAAGAAACCTATGGTTTAAAAACCCACTCCTACACAATCACAACTTGAAAATTGAATGAAAAGAAACTTAAATGCTAGAGAATGTAGGCATAGATGTCATGCCATTTCTTGTTTGTTAGAAGAAAAAGAAGAAAAGAACAACATAGAAAATCAAAATCCAAACCTATCTCAAGCAATTCATGATAATTCTTCACTTTCTCCACAACATAAACAACAACAATCTTCTATGGATATTATCATTAGACCTCCTATTGTGACTAACTTGGATGATGATAATGAAACTACTATGATTGATGAACAAGTGCATAAAGAGTTAAATTCATTATTTTCCTCTTTCATGAGATTAAATGATGATCCTCCTAAAGAGAGTGTTGAACTTGGTGCTTGTCCTAGTTTGGCACTTGATGTTTTCCCTTTGGCTAGTTCTCCATCTTTCACATATACTAAACAATATTGGGATGCAGACAACCTGCTATAGGTTGACTCACACGTGCCTTACTAGTCTTGTCTTTGTTTTCTTTTGCATGTTCTTTGTGTGATTGCATGTGCATAATGTGATCCCCCATATTGTTTTGTTTGATGTATCTCTTCATGTGCATTCCTCAATTTTTACCTACATTCTTCTGTATGTCATAAGCATTTTTCTTTTCTTTTTTCTTGTGTTTTCCTTTTGGGGATGACACAAGGCATCATGAAATTTAGGTCTCTTCCATGTTTACCCAAAATATTTTTCTTTTTTTTCACTCTCTATGTGTCATTCCTCTAGTTCTACAAGTATTGGGGGAATGATGATGTTTCTGAGCTCTATAATATCATTTTAGCAAAGACATACTAACCTTGAATCTGTGGATCCCTTATGTGTTTGAAAATTTATTTTGGGGGCAATGCCTCTCTTTCTTTTTCATGATGTAGATTAATTTGGAAACATATCACTTGGCATAGGGATTTTTGAATAAACTGTCATATCATCTTATTGTTTAGCATTGATTATATGCTACTTTAAGGTAATTTCTCACAACAATGGTGTTAGAAATTTCTTTAAAGTGGGGGCATACATTGGCATTATCATTTTGAATTTTTTTGACATTCCTTATGTTTCATTGTGTGATTTTCTTTCTTCTTGTGATGCATCTTTTTTTTGGTGGTATCATTGGGTTTGACGTCCTCCAAGAGCATGAACTTTCTTGGCATACGAATTTCCTCTTAGTGGTTCAATTCTATGTGTTGTATTCCCTATGTTGTGAATCTTTTATCCTTGACTTGTCCTTTCTTGGAGAAATTAGACACGATGTTCCCTAAGTAGAGACCTTACATGAACTAAGAAAAATCCCTTTGAATAAACTTTATTTGTATTTTTTTCATAAGTGTTTAGCATAACATAGCTTGTTAACCTTATGAAGCTCGAAGTTCATTTTTTTGTGGTTCCTTATTGGAGTTATTAGAGAGATAGCTTTGGTATGCTTAGTATGATGAGAGCCTATAGACCTAGCATGAATTTCTCATTGTACGGTGAGATCTTGTAGACCTAGCATGAATTTCTCACTTATCCACTCTTTAGGGGCTCACCTAGTGGACAACCTAAGGTTCCATTAGCCCATGTGAGTGTGTCTTGTTGTTTGCATAGTGGAAATTGCATTCCACTTGTGAACATTTTTGGATAAACAACTGAGGCTTGATCCACATCACGTTGGACAAATAGTCGATGCTTGATCCACCCTTTTTTTTTAACTTTTCTTTTTAGTCTCTGGTATTGTATGATTGAGAAATATTGTTGTTGTCGCATACATATGTTTTGAATGTCTACTTTAGTGCGAGTTTGGCTCAAGTTCATCCTATGAATAAACTGGGGATAAATGTAGTGACAAAAAATGTATCCCTTTACATTTTCTCACTTGTTTGGGACCTCCTAGTTAAATTGGACTTAATTGTGCCTTAATTTAGAATTGTAAAATGTATTTATTTACAATTTCATGGTTATTTAGGGCTCCTTTAATCAAATGAGCTATTGGCCCCTTAATTCATTTACCAAGCCTATTAATTACATTTTTCCTGACATTCATTAATGCCTTAGCATAACACCTCTCATTGATCAATATCTGTCCTAGGTTTAGGGACCCAGGACCCATTCTCCCATGTGACAAATGGGTCCTACCTTGACCTTAGGACCTAAATTTAAATTATTTTTTTGACGATATTTTAATGTCTCTAATTGTATATTCATATGTCAGCTTGTGATATTTAAATTTTGGGAAATTAAGGATACATACCTATAAATATGAGGTTATTTCACTATGTTTCACCTAAGAATATTTTCAAGAAAAGTATTTCAAGAACCTAGCAAGTTTATGAGATTTCAAGAGAAATTCAAGGCATTCAAAGATAGATTTATCAAAGTTTTCTTACAACATTCAAGATCCAATTTTCATGTCAAAGTCTTCTTGCATAATGCATCTTCTTGGAGCTAATATGGCGATGTAGGTTTCATGATCCATTCAATCATTCAAACCCATTATTTCAAGAAAGATTCAAGGTTCAAGATCCACATCCATTGAAGCCATTTCATGCAAGTTATAGAATTCCATTCTAAGGTTTATTCAAGGGTTTGTTGAGTGGTAACATAGATTTTTTCATTCTTCATTCCCTCTTTCATTTTTTTATTCATTCCAAGGTTTGATTACCAAAATGGATTTTGACCAAGGCAAACCTCCATTCACCAAAAACAAATATTTTTTCCCTCTTATGTTGTGTTTGTAGATCTAGGTTGAAGAAAGCTTGAAGATCTCTTGAAGAGAAAATTTGGAGAAGTTGACAAAGTTGCAAAAGTTGTCATAAAAGTTGTCATCTCATAGAAACTCATCTACAAAATTTATTTTTGACTTTCCGACATTGAAACCTAAAGAATCTCAAAGTGCAGAGATAGGACTAGAGGCTCTCAAAAGTTGCAAAAAAATCCTTACAAAGGAACCATTCACCCATGGGTGAATGAGTCCCAAATTAGCTTCAAAAACTGAATTTTGGTGAAAGGTATAGCTAGATATGCCCTTCTCTGATCTGCAATTGATTGTAGGTTCTATCAGTATTGAGTTTAATCTAGCTATTCCAAGTGTTAGATTTCATTTTGGTGTTAGTTTACTACTTTATTTTTTCTCCCCAAATTATTGTTTGACATTGACCCCCATCCTTTAGTCATAAGGAAATTTGAAGATTCACACCTTGAGTGTAGGAGTTTATGGTGAACCCCTCAAACACCCAAGGATCACCTACAAAACAAAATAACTTTCATAAGAGAGAAATGGAAAAAATATCATGCTATCATTAAGATGCAAGAATTCCAAACTGAATATGGCAACGTACTTACAAAGCCTTGGTTATATAGGAAAGGTTGAGATGTAGTATGCAATATGATGTTGACATGTGTCATAATCTTATGACATGTGACAACTAACTAACTACCTAGGAAATGATGCTAGATAAGATAAGACAACTCATCCTTCTAGAAGGAATCTTATATCCTAAGTAAACATATGAACCTATCACCTAGTAAATGATACCTAGGAATATAATTAAATGCCTAAGTAAACTTATGTAAGTGTAATTAAATAATTAATTACACCAACACCCCTCCATAAGTTCAAATTAGGGAGGAAATTATTATGCAAATGATGAAAAGATGGGTCCTAGTTGTGTGGCCATGTTAGATACCCATGTACAAATGAAAATGAAATCTCTCACAAACGAAGAAAAGGAGAAAAGCCAGTGGGACAAAAATCCTCCCCAAAAGAGAGATGAAATAAAATATTGATATCCATCACAAATACAATCAATCTCCATCCACACAAAGGATGAAAAGAGAGACCATTCAACCCCCCCATAATGAGATAACCTATTGTAAGAGAAGTACCGGAAGTACAATATGGAGTAACACTGGAATCCTTAATTCGATAAGAAAGGAAAGATACTTATGTTTGCTAGAAACCATATTAGAGTCACTTAAGGACTCAAGTTGGAATCATGAAAAGCAACAATAGATTTGATGCCAAGGAATACTGAAAAAATTGCAAAGTAACAACTCTGGAATCTATGAAGCAATAGTTGATTGAAAAATGATCTGGAACTAAAATGAAGTGCAAAGAAAATGTAAACCTAATGCACAAAAAAAAGGAAATAGTGCATGCACTAATGAATGTTCACATTTGCCTCCATGATGAAAAATAACCTCAAATTTGTGTAGATGACAAAATATGAAAAAATGGCCTACACCACTATGAAGTGCTTGAAACTAGCTTTTTGTTGATATCTTGTTTGCCAAAAATGGACACCATGGCCAAAGTTATGAATTTTTCAAAAAAGTTGAATTTAGCCTATAGTAAATGGGTTTTCTGGCAAAAAAAGTTTACTTCTAATTTGATTTATGAAAAATCTACTTATTGTTTGTAGAAAATAATAGAAACATAGAAATATTTTGATGCTAAAAACAAAACCCAAGAATCATTTTTTGATCTAGCAAGCAGAAGAGGAAAAAATGAATTCTTAAAACTTGGAGAAAAATGACATGTGACACTTTCTATACAGAAATTTTCTCTATACCTATGCACGATATGAAAAATATAAAAGATACCCATTTGAGATTTTGACTATGGTTACAAAACCCAGAAAGTGTTTTTCTCACAAATGAGTGGAAGCTAGATTTCTAAAGAAAAAATGAAAATAGATCCAATAAAAACGATTGGATGAAACCCTTGCAGATTTGACAAAATATGTCAAATTTTGACAAAATTAAATTCAATCTTTACTTTCTCTAACGCGTTGGATTCAATGGAAAGGCTCTCAAGACCTCAACTCACACCCAACAAAACTTTCATGCCAAGATTGGTCCCCTAGATCTAGGAAGAAGTCTACAATACTAAAGCTTTGATACCATGTAGGAGTTTATGGTGAACTCCTCAAACACCCCAGGATCACTTGCAAGACAAAATAACTTCCACAAGAGATCAATGGAAGAAATATCATGTTATCATTAAGATGCAAGAATTCCAAGTTGAATATGACAAAGTACATACAAAGCCTTACTTATATAGGCAAGTTGAGATGTAGTATGTAATATGATATCGATATGTGTCATAATCTTATGACATATGACAACTAACTAACTACCTAGGAAATGATGCTAGATAAGATAAGACTTCTAGAAAAGACAACTCATCCTTCTAGAAGGAATCTTATATCCTAAGTAAACATGTGAACCTATCACTTAGTAAATGATACATAGGAATATAATTAAATGCCTAAGTAAACTTATGTCAGTGTATTTAAATAATTAATTACACCAACATTGAGATGACTCACCTAAGGGTTGTAAGCCACTTCTTTGTGTGGATCTCAATTCCTAATGAAAAAGAGGAAGATAGGTCCATCAATCCCTATTCTCATTCATTTCTATTGGTGAACCTATTTCCCCCCTTTTCATATATGAAGGTAATAAAGCATCTCATTGCTATTGATATCATAGGAGAGTTATAGAAAGAGGAAGAGTTACAAGAGGAGGTATTATGGTTAGGGGAGTTTTCTTTATGAAAATACTAAGTTTCCCTTTGTCATTAATGTCAAAGGGGGAGAAATATAGAAAGGGGGAGCAATGCAAAAGGAGAGGAGTATGTTTGTGTTTCCATCAATGACAAAGGGGGAGACTATTGCAAATATTGTTATTAATGTCAAAGGGGCGTGGAAAAGATAGTTTTTCATTGATGTCAAAGGTGTGGACGAAACCAAAATAAGGAAAAAGGCCACTAATTGTTAAATGAATTCAAGAGACCAAATTTTTGGTTATTCAAGAATGTTGGCCAACTTCTCCCTTCTTGTTGGTGCATTAGAAAATAAATTCAAATTAATATTTATGTTATACTTGGGCCAACCTTCTTTGCATTATGGAAAATAAATAAAGTCGTCCCCTTTACACCATGATGTCAATCAACTTGGACTTTGAAGAGATTGACGACCAAATTTAAAGGAGATATACATATGATTATTGGTGCCCAATTTTGAAATTGAAATGTGATTATAAGGCATTGATTAATGTACAACAATGATTCTAATTTGAAAAGGTTGCAAGTTGATTAAATCAAGCCAACCCCCTTGCTATGTTTGCCCCTCTAGGGGAATGGGGAATTAAATAAAATAAACAAATTCCTATAGGACCGACGTCCTAAGAGTTGCTTCCTTTGGAAAATAAAGAAGGTATTTATAAGGCATAAAGTGGAGATTTTTTAGGTGTAAGTAAGGAATGAAAAATAAGTGAATAAGAGTAGAGTTGTAGTAGATCTAGAGCAGAATATTATGAAAGACAAATAAAGTTGGAGAAATTTTGTGAAGGAAAGAAGTAGATTTATGGTAGACCAAACTTGAAGAAGATTTATAACAGATCTTTGAAGAATATTTATGACAAACTTTTGAAAGTGACTTATAGTAGTATAGAAATAGACTTACATAGCATATTTGAGCAAACATATGAGCAAAATATTGAGAGACTTATAAGCATATTCATGAGAGATTTAAGGTGGAATTGTGAAGAGTTTTCTTAGCATATTAGAGAATATTTTTGAGCAAATTAGAGAAGAGTTTTTTAGCAGATTTATGTAGAGATATTGATAATATTTGAGAAGAGATTCTAGCATACTTGTGAAGACATAAGATCAATTGAAGAATTTGGAGGTTAGTTCCTATCAAAGAAGATATTGGTATAACTTCTAAGTTGGTGCTCAATTGTGGGGATTGGTGTCTCTAGTGGGTTGGTGCCTACAAATTCTGTAAGTGGGGTTGGTGTCTCCAGTGGTTAGTGCCTACAAAAGAAGACTTATAAGAGAAGTAGGATGGTTCCTACAAAGAAGATCATTATAAATAGGCAATGTTATGTCATGTTTTCTCCCGCAAGGGTTTCCACATAAATCATGTGTTCGTCCTGTGTTATTAATTTCTAGATCTTGCATGTGTGTTATTTTTGTGGTTGATTAATTTTTTGAAAAGTTAAAGATTATTGTTATACTGATTCAACCACCTCTTAGTATAACTGTGTTCTCATCATAGTTTTTTTAGGAGATAGATCCATCTTTTGATCTAATATGGTTTGAAAATTTATTGACACTAAATCAAATCTATATGTTACATAATCTTATATATTTATTCATAGATGAATTTATAATATAAATATATTTCTGTAATGACATAAATTGACCCCCTTCTTAGAGATAAGGAAATTTATAATTTAATATAGACTTATTTTAGTATCTTTGCATTAACTACCCCTTTAAAACATGATTAATAGGCCCCTGAGACCCATTATTTTAGATCTCGAGGCTTATTTCAGCTAAAAACCCAAAAAAATCATCTAAAACATCAAGAATCCCATAAACCCACCTCAAAAATCTCATTCACCACCTTGGGAAAATGAGTCCCTCTAGGTGGGACCCATTCACCACCTTGGGTGAATGAGTCCCATTTGGGCCTTTTTTAAAATTTTGAGTAGGAAAATCACCTTTCTAATTCAAATTTTTGGTTGATGTCGGCTTTTGAGATCTAAATAATGGTAAATTAGGTATTAACACCTATATAAGCAAGCTCCTAAGTCATTTTTTCATCTAAACAAGCATTTTCAAGAGAAATTTAAAGATCCAAGTATTCAAGAGTCTTCAAGCATTCTTTCACAAGAGTATTCAAGTTTCAAAATTAAACAAAGTTGAAGTCTTGGAGCAACATTAAAGTGTTTTTGTAGGTCTTCAATGTCACTTTCATTCAAGATATAGCATTTCCAAGGGTTTATCATGGTTTTCTATGGTGAATCATGATGGATTCTAGGTTGGGGAGATGCAACTAGCCATCAATCCAAGCGTAATGACTTGTTTCCTAAGTGATTTTGTCCTCCATTATCACTCTACATTCATCCTAAGGAAGGTAAAAGCATTATTGAGGCTCATTTGAGTGATTAGAGATCTCTCAAAGTGAGTCATTCATTGTTATATTTTCATTCATGCATCTCATTCTTGCACATTAGAATAGGGTTGCATTGTATTTCAAAATTCCTAGTCTTAGACACACTTAAGGCTAGGATTTATGTTCACATTAAGATTCAAGTTTCATTATTTCCATCAAGGTTTAATTACCAAACTAGAGGGTTGATCAAGGAAAACCTGCTGGAATTTTATGTAAGTGGATGTGATTTCTTGGCTTCTAGTGTTGTCATTGATGGCAACTGAAGTCACCTTTTTGGTCTGCAGTTATGCATTCAGTGACACTGGCAGAGGAAATAAAAAATGTGTGTTATCAGTAGTGTTATTGATAGAACAGGGCATCCAGTTTGATAACTTCACCGGATCACCATTTTGGGTTTTGGATCGATGAATTTTTTTCCAGGCATGTGAAACATATTATTAGTGAATCTCGTGAAGTTTTTTTTGTGGCTATATGGTTGAGTAGGTCCGGTTGGACATTTTCTATCTATTTTCTTGATAAGTCGACTCAGTGGTAATAATGTGTAGTGGATGTATAAAGTTGAATTAATTTTATTATCTTCAAGCTTGGATGTTTAATTATTGGTCCTAGCTATTGCTTAGCCAACCTGTTCATGTCCACATTGAATTTATCGATCGATTGGGCCAACTAGTTGCGAATTTTATTAAGTTTTGTTGAAGCCGACCTATGAAAATTGTTTCCTTGTGAGAAGATATATTTAGATGATCTGTCATATCATTTGGATGAATGAAGAAGTTGTGTGTGTGTATGTTTCATTTTTCTAAGTTGTATTTAAGCGATATCGTGCGTAGTTTCACTTGCGCATAAAGATTTTATGTGCGAACTTCAGCAGAACAGAGCAGGAGTTCATCATCAGTCATCAGGAAAAAAGTTCAACATCAGAGCTAAACCAGAATTGTAATCAAGCATTGGTAGATGATATTATCTTAGTTCATTTTCTTTTGGATCTACTCCAAACTTTTGTAAGGGAAGTGGGCCCCATTTTGAGTAGTGAACTCCAAGCAGTGAGCCTGAATGCAAGTGCATTCCCATTTGTAATACTTCTTTTGAGTATACTCAGAACTTATTATGGATTGGCCATCCACCGTGGTTTTTCCACTTATATGGTTTCCACATAAAAATCCTTGTGTTATGGTTGTGTGGTTTCTTGCTTTATGCTTCTACATAGTGACTTTGATTAAATGTGTTAAGTTGATTAATAGTCAGGATAAAAGAATTATTTTTTGCAGAACACTAATTCACCCCCCCTCTCAGTGTTGCTTGTTTCCAACAATTGGTATTAGAGCTAGTTCCTCCAAATAATTCTAATAGCTTGGGGAGATCTTGGAAAGCATATTTAATGGATAAAAGCGGTATGCTGCAACAACTCATAGTGGCCTTAGATGATCTTGAGTAGTCAAAATATGTGATTCAAGAACTACAAGAAAGTCTTGAAAATGCAGAAAAATTTATCCAGTCATTGAAAGAAAAAATCAATGAATCAAGGGAGAAAAGAAAGGAATTATGTGGTCATCTCAAGCAGAAGAACAAAACCAATGGAGATGAACAACTCAGTCAATTCCTGAAGGAAAAGACAAAAGAGTGTGAAAAGTTTTCTCAAGAGAATGCTTCTTTGAAGTGTGAGACAAAATCCATCATGATGAAGGTGACCAAGGAGTTAGAGGAAAGGAAGAAAAATTAAGAAAATCTTGCACAATTCTTAAAAGAAAAATTTGAACAATGCGACCGACTAGAGAATGAATTGGAACAAACCAAGAATAATGAAGAGGAGCTTGAAAAATAGCTTGATGATCTTAGAGATGAACTCGTTACAACAAATGAGTTTAAGGAAAAATTCAATGGAAGCTCAACCAAGCTTGATGAATTTATCAAAGGTCAAAGAACTGATGGTGATAAATGAGGTCTTGGATATGAAGAAGGAGAAAGCTCCAGATCTAGACAAAGGAGATTTGATCAGAATAATTCTGGACAAAGAAAATTCAAACAAGGAAACTAGGTGAACAAATCCAGGAGGAATCCAGTAAGGAAACCTAGTGCTCAAAGATTTAATGGCTACTATTATGCTTGCAACAAATTTGGTCATATGGATTCTCAGTGTAGGAGTAAGATGAACACAAGTAGACCATCATTTTCAGGTCAATGCTTTAATTGCTACAAGTATGGTCATAAATCAAGTGAGTGCAGAATTATAATGCATAATTTACATAGAGACATTAAATGTTATGCATGCAATAGATTTGGACATGTTGCTAACCAATGCATATCAAAGACAAAGCCAGTGGAACAATTGGATTAGACAGATGAATGTTGTTTGCTACAATTGCAATAAATTTGGTCACACCTCCAGATTTTGTTGGAACAAAAGAGGTCCGGTAAAACAGAACATACAATCAGATTTTAAGGGAAAAGGAAAGATTACTGCAAATGAAATCAAGAAGGAGATGCAGAAGAAATGGGTGAGGAAGAACCCCTCTACAGACACAAATGGATCCACACCAGAAGTCTATTCTAGTAATGCCTCTGGAAACTAATTGTAGGTCTTTGCCATAGGGGGAGCTGTCAAGAAAATATTCTAAATCCCCTACAAGTGGCTAGCACTAGAATTTGGATGAGTCTAGAAGGAAATTGGTTATTCTTCAGATGTTGTGAAATAAAGCCAAGACATCAATGATGGTTATTGATGGTCCACTCAAGAATTGTTTGATCCAAAATATAAAAGTCTGAAAACCTACAGAATTAGGGCAAGAGCATTTATTGCAAAAGTACAAAGTTAAGTTCGATGACAATAAAAGAACTATTTTCACTCTCATTTGTCACATTGCATTCAAGTGAAAGAAGTCTGAAGCACTCTAAGGTAACCCTTTCTAAAGCGGGAAGGATATTCAAGCTCGAAAAGGAATCTGCAAATCGACCTCCATTTCGACTCCAATAGCAAAAACCTGTAATTTTGTATTCTCTCAATCATGTCTACCGCACTGTTGGTTGAAGTCAAAGATAGGTCACATCCAAAGTTTAAGTGACATCCATACAAATCAGTAGACGTTGAGCCCCTAGGTGCATTTTCTTCTGTGTCGTATGGTGTTCTACACATTGAGGATATTAGGGCATATGTGCATGCGATCATTGAAGACTTGGGTAGTGCTCAGCTATTGGAATTATACTCTAAACACATAGTGCAAGATGATTTCTCTATGAAACCTGAATTTCAAACCCTAATGGACAAGAACTTTGTGCAATACATCAAGTTTCCCATATTTGAGGAGGAAATGTGTACAAATCTTGTTTAATCCTGCCAAAATTTATAGCTGCAAATGAAAAGAAGATAAAAGACATCGAGCAATAGTTGGCTATCATTTCCAACAACCTTGATCCCTTGACTGGCAATGTGTGTTTTCAGGATTGTTAGGTGACATCCTTACTTGACCAAATGAAGAATTTAAAGTTTGAAAATGAAAGAATCATTAGCAGAGTAATTGACTTAAGGGGACTGATTAGTACAAAATTTGAGATGATGGTGAATGCTTTAAAGGAAGCAAAAAGTGTTGTAATTGCTCCTGATCCGATAAGCTTGGAAGCAGCATAAACATTATCCTATCTTCTATGTGGTCACATCACCATTTTGGAAAGTCTAAAGAGTATTTGGGACTCCACCCTTAGTGAATTGAAAAAGGTATTTGAAGATATTTTCCAATTACTATAAGTCTTTGGATAATACTTATATCCCCAATTTTTCCATTGATGTCAAAGGGGGAGAGAGAGAGTAGTGAAAAATGTCTTAATACTATTAGGGGGAGTATTATTTTGCAGTGGTACATTATTCAACACTTTATATACCGACAACATGTTAATCTCAACACTTAGTCATTTTTCACTAAGTGTTGCCATCAATACCAAAGGGGGAGATTGTTGGAATTTGATGTAAGTGGATGTGATTTCTTGGTTTCTAGTGTTGTCATTGATGGAAACTGAAGTCACCTTTTTGGTCTGCAGTTATTCATTCAGTCACATCGGCAGAGGAAATGAAAATTATGTGTTATTGGTAGTGTTACCGACAGAACAGGGCATCCAGTTTGATAGCTTCATCGGGTCACCATTTTGGGTTGTGGATTGATGAATTTTTTTTTTAGGCACATGAAACATATTATTAGTGAATCTTGTGAAGTTTTTTTTGTGGCTATATGGTTGAGTAGGTCCGGTTGGACATTTTCTATCTACTTGCTTGATAAGTCGACTTAGTGGTAATAATGTGTAGTGGATGTATAAAGTTGAATTAATTTTATTATCTTCAAGCTCAGATGTTTAATTATTGGTCCTAGCTATTGCTTAGCTGACTTGTTCAGATCCACATTGAATTTATCCATCGATTGGGCTGACTAGTTGCGAATTTTATTAAGTTTTGTTGAAGCCGACCTGTGGCAATTGATTCCTTGCGAGTGGATATATTTAGATGATCCATCATATCATTTGGATGCATGAATAAGTTGTGCGTGTGTATGTTGCATTTGTCTAAGTTGTATTTGAGCGATATCATGTGCAGTTTCACTTGCGCATAAATATTTTGTGTGCAAACTTTAGCAGAATAGAGCAGGAGTTCATCATCAATCATCAGGAAAAAAGTTTGACATCAAAGCTAAACTGGAACTGTAATCAAGCATTGGTAGATGCTATTATCTCAGTTCATTTTCTTTTGGATCTAATCCAAAATTTTGTAAGGGAAGTGAGCCCCATTTTGAGCAGTGAGCTCTAGGTAGTGAGCCTGAATGCAAGTGCATTCCCATTTGTAATACTTCTTTTGAGTATACTTAAAACTTATTGTGGATTGGCCATCCACCGTGGTTTTTCCCCTTACAGGGTTTCCACATTAAAATCCTTGTGTTATGGTTTTGCGGTTTCTTGCTTTATGCTTTTGCATATTGACTTTGATTAAATGTGTTAAGTTGATTAATAGTTAGGATAAAAGAGTTAATTTTTGCAGAACACTGATTCACCCCCCTCTCAGTGTTGCTTGTTTCCAACAAAACCCCCCATAAGCAAATCAAGTCTATATTTAGATTTGTAGGTGTTTTCTCAGATTCAGATCCAGAAATCAATTTGGAAGGGAGGGGTAGAGATTGGAGAACAGATCTGAAATTTAAATTTCTGAAAAAGCGAAACAGGACTAATTCACCAGAAGTTGTGAATGAGTCCCACTATAGGTGTTTTTTAGGATTTTTTTCAAATTTAGATACCCTTTTTCCTAAAACCTAGTCTTGTGTAGAAACCCTAATCTAGGACTGATTCGCCCAAATTGGTGAATGAGTCCCAGTAGGTCAAAAAAATAGATTTTTCAGTGTTCCAGAATTCATTCAAGCCTGCTTTAGATTTTTAGGTGTATACATTCCATCCTACAACTTATTATTTTTTTCATACATTTCTAGGTCATTTTATGAGTCATTGCATCATATTAGGGTTTAGTATTATATCTTGCATTGCATTTGTCTTTCCAAGCCCTAGCTTGGTGTTGAACCCCTCATTTGTTTACAACTATCCCCTAGGACAACCCTATTACAAGATCTCTTTCTCCTTTGCATTGAGATCTATAGGGTTATCCTTGAATGAAATTGGAAAGTGGGTGTGCTCTATGTCCTAAAACCATATGATAACACCTAACCCATTTTTACAAAATTTCATTTTGGTGAACCTGCATTTAGAACATTATAATTCTAATTTGGAGTGCATCATCATCCTAGATCTTGCTTGCTTTAATATTGCATTAGGGTTTACATTAGTTAATTGGAATTCTAGGGTTTCAAATTTTACATTAGTGAAAGTTCATATAGCTTGCATTTTTGTATCTCATTTCACTGAAAATCAAACAAAATATGCATTTGCACTTAGTATATAGATCATACAACATAAAAGTCATAAAAACCAATTGAAATTTTCTATTTTTTTTTTAAATTCCCTAATGGGACTCATTCGCAACCTTGGGTGAATCAATCCTAGTGCATATTTTGCACTACATTTTATAGAGTTAAATTCCTTGTTTCTGAGCTTTTGTTTGTTGTTAAGATCTTTCTTTTCCAGTTTGCATACTTTTTGTTACATTCAAGTCATTAGAAGTAGCATAATTTACATTCATTGCAATTATGGATAGAATTAGATTCTTGCACTTTTCATTTTCAGCATTAGTTCATAGTTCACTTACATTAGATTACATTTGGTGTACATTAGAAAATAAAACTAATAACAAGGTCAAATAGTTAAATCACTTGGAGAAAGTATAGTTATTTGACTATGTCAAATATCTTCTTCCAAGTTAACCTAACCCTCAAGTCTTTTCGTAGTGATTACTTTGACATGTTAGATGAACCCCTTGAGGATTTCATCTCACAAAGTCCATCCACTAAGGCTTGTCATGAAAAACCAAAACCAAGAGATGTTAATGTGATTTAGCCTCAACTTATCCTTTACCCACCTTCACACAAACCTCAAACTCAAAACAAACATGTTTACACTCTTGAACCACCTAAGAACAATGTTTTGGAGCAATCAAGTAATAATACCATTGCTCATACATATAACACTAGAAACAATCCACAACCAAAATAAACAATATCTACATCCTTACCTTTACCCAACTTTGTTTTGCCTAGTGCCCCTCATTTTCCTTCAAATAGTGGAAAGGAGTATGATCTTGTTGAACAACTTAACAATACTCCCATGAAAATATCCCTATGGGACCTATTTTAGAATTCACCTAATTATCACACTATGCTTCAAACAACCTTACAACAAGTTTTGATCCCTCCTAATACAAATGAAAACGATGTGGAAGTTCTAATACAATGAATGAATATAGTTAATTTAGACATTACCTTTCATCAACATGAGCTCCCTCCCTTGGAGATGAGAAAGATACATGATGCCTTCATGATAATAGCCAAATTCAATAGAACATGAATAAAAATGACCCTTGTTGATAATGGCTCAAACCTTAATGTGTGTAGTGTGAAGCTTTTAGATAGATTAGGTGTGGACAAATCAAAAATTGAACTTGACTCCTTATGTATTCGAGGATTTGAAAATTTAGGAAAGAAACGGCTAGGTGTGATTACTTTACCTATTGCAGTCGGAAAGGCTACCTTACAAACTCCTATTCATGTTATTCCTCATGACCTTTCATACAATCTTCTTTTAGGAAGACCTTGGATACATGAGATGCATGTGGTACCTTTGACTCTTCATCTCATCATGAAGTATGTCTATAACAACAAGGTATACCAAGTTGAAATAGACCCTGAGCCTGGAAGTTGCTTACAAGTTGAAAAAGGAATGACAAGTCGTCTAAGCACCTTAATTCCAACATCAAACATAGAACCTATGAAAGAAGAAAAATAAGAGATTGAAAAAGTGTCAAAATTATTTGATGATGATTGGGGTTCCTTAGAAATCACACCCTCATTTATGGGAGAGTACATAATCACAAATAAAGAAGATGAAAAGAAAAAACAACCAATGGTGGTGTCAAGAAAAAAATTAGAACAATCACAAGCATCTACCTCATCCACTCTATAATAAGACACAAGTTATACAAAAAACTTTGATGAGATAGATTATCAACAACCACCAAACCCATAAGAAATGGAAAGAATTTACAAAAAAGGCTATGAGTTCATGAAAAAACTTGGTTATAGTGGAAAAGGATGTGGGAAAGAGAAAGGTATTCGTGTTCCTATAGAACCTAATACACAAGAGACAAAAAGTGGTTTCGGATATTTCCCTTCTAAGATTAAGCAAGAAATAAAAAGACCCTTGTTAAACATCAACACCATCATGTGTACTCCTAAAAAAATTCTCACCTTGAAGCATCCAGGATTGATTGATACAAATTGTGAAGAATCATTGGAGTTTTTCAAAGATGATGAAGCCTTCAAACAGATTCTAGGAGTTTATGACAAACCATTCAATCCTCTTAATAAGAAATGGGTTACATATGTTATGATTGTTGGATGTTGTGGTTGTGTTGTTGATATGTGGTTATCATTGATGTCAACACTATTAGCATAAATTCATTTGAAGTTGTATATGTCGAGGATATTGAGAAAATTGTAATAAATGAGTTGCAGGTTGTCAGTGGTGAAGTGAAGTTTAGTATGCCGGTTAATTCTATGTGTTGTTGATCAAAGGTTGTGGACTAAAGGGTTTGTTGCTGAGTGTATCTAGTTTATCCATGTCAAGTTTCAGAGATCCGTGTGAAGATTTGATCAAGTTATGAAGATTCTCATTCTGACAATTTTTTTGTTGCTTCAATCGGTGTTCCTAATTGAAGATGAAGCTATTTCAGTTAGTGCAGTTGTTGCAGATGCTTCTCTTGTGATTCATGATTCTTGTGGATGTTTCTAGATCATGCTTTGTATTTTTTGCACATCCACATTGATCGTTGTGCTCGTGGTTGGCGATTTTCTCTTGCATGTTCATGTTTTTCTTGTTCTTGGGCGACATAGTGTTTGTAGTGTGTTGTGGATCTTTGAGGATAAATTAATTGAAGTGTTTTCATGTTGGAGATGTTGATTTGGGTCCTCACTAATCTATGACCGACCTTGGTTGATTTTCATTGTTAATCTTTAATGTTTTGGGCTGATATTTATATTTATTTTATTATTTTTGTTGAGGCCAACATGAAGGGATGAAATTTATTGTTGCAGATATATAAGAGTGATTTTTTATTTGAATTGAAGAGTGTAAGAGGGTGCAAGAGTGTGTGAGTGTATGCCACAGTTTGCTTGTATGTGCGAATATCATTTGAATGCAGAGCAGAGTGTGAAGAAGTGTGCAAAAGAGTAAAGAATTGTTCATGTGCTTAACTATAACTGTAATCAGGCATTAACAGATGCTATTCTCTCAGTTCAAATTTTGGATGGTTGTAATCTGAATCTCTTTGTAAGACAGTGTTTCTTCCTTTGTAATTGAGAAATGGGCTATAGGTAGTGTGCCTGAATGCATGTACATTCCTCATATTTCATTTTCATTATACTTTCAACAAGGTATAATCGTGTGGACTGACCTCCACTATGGTTTTTCCCCTAATAGGGTTTCCACGTAAAAAATATTGGTGTTATGTGTGTTTCTAATGTGTTGATGATTTATATTTTCATGGTTAATAATAAGATCAGAGAATAAGGCTAATAAGTTGAATAAGTTTTGAATTTATGTGACAACTAATTCACCCCCCCTCTCAGTTGTCTACCCTTGTGTTGCCAACAATTGGTATCAGAGCAGGTTCTTTGGAAGAAGTTTAATAGCTTAAGGTGATCTGAGATGAAAAGTTACAAGAAGGATAGTTTGAGATTTTATGGAACAAATTATTCTTTTTGGAAGATTCAAATGGAGTGTCAAATGAGATGCATTGGTGAACCCTACTAGAGCATTACAAGTAATATGTATATTATTCCACAAAATGGTCCTACTACTTCTATTGAGATCAGAGATGTTGAGTATAATATTTGGGCTAAGGAAGCTTTGTTGAGTGCTTTGACTGATTCTGAGATGAAAAATGTTATGGATTGTAAGACTACTCATGAGATCTAGAAAAATTTGGAAACCTTGTATAAAGGTGATGCTATTGTAAACATTGTTAAGTTGAAGAGTTTGAAAGGGAAATATGAAAGTTAGAGAATGGGTGATGATGAGAACATTAATACTTTCATGCAAAGAGCGAATGAACTTGTGTGTGGTATTAGATGTGTTGGTGGAAAGATAGATGAATATGAGATTGTTGCTAAAGTGCTTAGGTCCCTACCTAATTCTTACAAAGTCAAAGCTAGTGCTATTGAAGAGCTCTAGACTATAACAAACATAACTAGAGATACGTTGGTTGGTAAGCTGACTGCTTTTGAGTTGAGAAAATTTGGTGATGCCCTTCCTAAGGTTGAATCTGTATTTAAGGCTACTACTTCCAGAAGAGATAGACAGAGATATGATCTGGGTGAAAGTTCATCTAGAAAGACATTCAAGTATGAGGATGAAATCAGACAGATTGAAGAAGAAGAAAGAGAGCTAGAAGAGTTTTTAGCACTTATTGTCAAAAGAGTACCGAGAGGAAAAGGTAAGTATGAAGGAAAATTTCCTCTTAAATTTTTTTCTTGCAATAAGATAAGTAATTTTGCATCAAGGTTTCTGGAAATAGCTCCTAAACCAAGACATAACAAGCCTAGATTTTAGAAAAAAGTGTTACTATGCTACTGATGAAGGTGTGACAGATGGTGAATCCGATAAAGGAAATAGAAGTGATGATGAATGGGTATTTATTGCTATCAAGGAAAATAATCTTGTATCTACTAAATCTATTGGTTGTACAAATGTGGAGAAAGCCTTAGCTACTCAAGTTGAAGAAAAATATGAATGGGTGATTGACAGTGGATGTTCACATCATATGACAGGAGAAAAAAATAATTTATAAGTTTGGAAAAGTATGATGGTGGTGTTGTGAGATTTGGTGATAATACAAATGGTGTGATCCATGGAAGAGGTTGCATTTCTCTTGATGGTAAGCATAATACTGATGATGTTCTATATGTGGAAGGCTTGAAGCATAATCTTTTGAGTGTTGGTCAAATGGTTGATAAGGGATACAATCTTTAGTTCAAAGATGGAAAGTGTAGAATATTGAGTTCCATAAATGAAATTGCATCAGGAACAAAAACAAAAGGTAATATCTTTCACTTGAGTGTTGCTAGTAAAAGTTGTTTGATTGATCAACTTGATTAAAATTGGTTATGGAATAGGAGATTATGTCATGTTAACTTTGATAATATTGTCAAGATAAGTTCCACTAAGGCTGTGAGAGATCTACCTAAGTTGGTGAAACCTACTAATGCAATATGCAAGGAATGTCAGTTGGGAAAGCAAACTAGGACTTCATTTTAGAGTAAAAAAAATTGTTAAAATGAATTGTTAGAGCTTGTGCATACTGATTTGTGTGGTCCCTCTACGGTCAGAAGTTTACAAGGTTACAAGTATTTCATGTTACTCATTGATGATTATTCTAGAATGGTATGGGTTACTTTCTGAAGGGAGAAATTTGAAGCACTTGAAAATTTCAAGATCTTTAAAGCTATGGTTGAGATAGAGACGAGTTTGAAGATTAAATGTCTAAGATTAGATAGAGGTGGTGAATTCACTTTCGGTGAATTTAATTATTTTTATGAAGAACATGGAATAAAGAGAAAATTATCTACACCGCGAACCCCTCAACAAAATGGAATTATGGAAAGGAAGAACAAAAAAATTGAAGATGTTTCTAGAACTATGATGCTGGAAGGAAATGTCCCCCATATCTATTGGAGAGAAGTTGTGAGTACTACTATGTACACACTCAATCAGGTACAAATAAAAAGTGATACTGGTAAGACCCCTTTTGAGCTATGGACTGGTCAAAATCCTACTGTTAAATACTTCAAGATATTTGGAAGTAGATGTTTTATTAAGAGAGATGAAGACATAGGAAATTTTGATGCTAGGAGTGATGAAGGTATCTTTCTGGGTATTCTACTAAAAGTAAGGCCTATCAATGGTACAATAAAAGAATGAAGAAAATGGTTGAAAGTGAAAATGTTAATGTTGATGAAGACTTTGGTACACCATCCAAAACCTGTGGATATGAATTTGATGATCAGGATGATAGTACAAACCAAGGAAAGCAAGTTCAAACTACAAATCAAGTGCAAATCAATCCAGTAAATCAAGAAAATGAAGAAGTAGAAACTGGTGAAAGAACATAAGAGAGACCAGAAGAGCCTAAAGTTGAAGAACATCCTAAGAAGACTCTGAGGTATGTAAGATTGAGTCATTCAGAAGATCAAATTATAGGTGATAAGAACAAAGGTGTCCAGACTAGGAGAGAAATTACAGAAGAGTATTGCTTGATTTCAAAGACTAAGCCTACTAGTGTGAATGAAGCATGTAAAAATGAGCATTGGGTTGAAGCAATGAAAGAAGAGTTAAAACATATTGAAAAGAATGATACATGGATTCTTGTTCCCAGACCTAAGGACAAGAATGTAATTGGAACCAAATGGGTCTTTAGAAACAAATGAAATGAGCAAGGTGAAGTGGTTAGAAATAAATCAAGACTGGTATGCAAAGGATATTCACAGATGGAAGGAATTGATTTTGAAGACCTTTGCCCCTATTGCTAGAATTGAAGTACGATTATTTCTTGCCTATGATACTCACAAGAACAACACATTTTATCAGATGGATGTCAAATCATCTTTTCTAAATGGTGAATTGGAAGAAGTGTATGTTGAGAAACCCGATGGATTCCAGTTGACTGATAAGGAAGATATGGTGTGTCGGTTGAAGAAAGCAGTGCATGGATTCAAACAAGCCCCTAGAGAATGGTATGCAAGATTGGATAAGTATTTCCTAAAGATTGGATTTAACAAAGGTACTATTGATAGTAATCTAGATTTCAAGATTGATCATAATAAAGATTTGATTGTTGAAGTCTTTGTTGATGATATCATTTTTAGAGGAGATGATGGTTTGTGCATGAAGTTTGCTAATGAGATGTAGAATGAATTTGAGATGGATATGATTGGTGAGATGAAATTATTTTTGGAATTGCAAATTGCTCAATTAGATAAAGGGATTTTTATATCCTAGTCCAAGTATGTGAAGGAATTGTTGAAGAAGATAGGTATGGAAGATTCAAAGCTAGTTGGTACACCCATGGTGACTAGATGCAAGTTGACAATAAAAGATGATTCTTTGAAAGAAAATCAGACAAGATAAAAATCAATGATTGGTGGATTATTGTATTTAACTCAAACTAGGCCCAATATCATGAATGTTGTATGTATTGTTGCAAGATTTCAAGCTAATCCGAAGGAATCTCATGTGACTGCTGTGAAGAGAATTTTTAGATACTTGAAGGGAATTGTTGATCTTGGCCTATGGTATCCTAAAGATGATGATCTTACCTTGAGTGCCTTTACTGATGTTGATTGGGCATGAGATGTGAATGAAAGAAAAAGTACTAGTGGTGGAACATTTTTTTTGAGTAAGAAGATAATTTCATGGTTAAGCAATAAGAAAAATCCCATTTCCTTGTCTACTGCAGAGGCCGAATACATTGTTGTTGCTAACAATTGTACTCAAGTCATGTGGATGAAACAGATGTTGAAGGATATCATAGTTGTAAATGATGATCCTATTGTTATATTTTGTGATAACTCAAGTGCTATTAACATTTCCAAGAATCTAGTGTTGCATTAAAAAACAAAGCATATATTTTTCAAGTTTCACTTTTTGAGGGAGAAGGTAAGTGAAAAGGAATTCAAACTATCTAGTATGTGCCTACCAAGGAGCAAATTGCAAATATTTTTACCAAGTCATTTCCTAAGGATAATTTTGAGTATCTCAAAGGGAAGTTAGGGATGATTACCCTTCTTAATCAAAACTAGGATGCATCGCTTTGCATCAGTCCGTACATTTCACAATCATATCTTAATTCAGATTAATGTTGTGGTGGCTGCTACTTAGGGGGAGTAGTCAGATGGTTCAAAAATTCAAATATGTGGTTCAAAGCTTAGAGATCTTTGTCATTGATGTCAAAGGGAGATAAGAGTCATGTGAAAAACTAGTGATTATCTCAGGAGAAGATCCTTATGGGGAGAAAGATTATGTGAAAGTGTTGAGGAGAAGATGAGTCAGAACCTAAGTAGGAGTTAGTTGTGTTAATGGTGTTTTTCACATCATGTATTGCCATCAATTCCAAAGGGGGAGATTGTTGGATGTTGTGGTTGTGTTTTTGATATGTGGTTATCATTGATTTCAACACTATTAGCATAAATTCATTTGAAGGTGTATATGTTGAGGATATTGAGAAAATTGTAATAAATGAGTTACAGGTTGTCAGTGGTGAAGTGAAGTTCAGTATTTCGGTTAAATATGTACATTTTTGATCAAAGGTTTTGGACTAAAGGGTTTGTTGATGAGTGTATCTAGTTTATCCATGTCAAGTTTCAAAGATCTATGTGAAGATTTGATCAAGTTATGAAGATTCTCATTTTGACAATTTTGTTGTTGCTTCAGTCAGTGTTCCTGATTGAAGATGATTCTATTTCAGTTAGTACAGTTGTTGTAGATGCTTCTCTTGTGATTTTTGATGCTTGTGGATGTTTCTAGATCATTCTCTATCTTTTTTACATGTTTGCATTGATCGATGTGCTTCTGGTTGGTGATTTTCTCTTGCGTGTTCATGTTTTTCTTATTCTTGGCTGACATAGTGTTTGTAGCGTGTTGTGGATCTTCGAGGAGAAATTAATTGAAGTGTTTTCATGTTAGAGATGTTGATTTGGGTCCTCAATAACCTATGGCTAACCTTGGTTGATTCACATTGTTAATCTTTAATGTTTTGGGCCGACAGTTTATATTCATTTTATTATTTTTGTTGAGGCTAACATGAAGGGATGAAATTTCTTGTTGCAGATATATAAGACCGATTGTTTATTCGAATTGAAGAGAGTAAGAGGGTGCAAGAGTGTGTGAGTGTATGCCAGAGTGTACTTGTATGTGTGAATATCATTCGAAGAAAGAGAAAAGTGTGAAGAAGTGTGCAGAAGAGTAAAAAATTGTTCATGTGCTTAGTCAAAATTGTAATCAAGCATTAGTAGATGCTATTCTCTCAGTTCAAAATCTAGATGGTTGTAATATGAATCTCTTTGTAAGAAAGTTTGTCTTCCTTTGTAATTGAGCAATGAGATCTAGGCAGTGTGCCTGAATTCGTGTACATTCCCCATATTTCATTTTCATTATACTTTTAACAGGGTATAATCTTGTGGACTGACCTCCACCGTGGTTTTTCCCCTAACAGGGTTTCCACTTAAAAAATCTTGGTGTGATGTGTGTTTCTGATGTGTTGATGATTTATGTTTTCATGGTTAATAATCAAATCTAAAAATAAGGTTAATAATTTAAATAAGTTTTGAATTTATGTGACAACGGATTCACCCCCCCTCTCTGTTGTCTACCCTTGTGTTGCCAACAATGATTAATACCAAGCAAAAAGATGGAGAAGAAGAAAGTAGTGAAGTTGACATGAACAAAGAAGAATAAAACCTTGAATTTTTGAAACAAAATATGCTTCCTTTAGGAGATATCATGGACATACAAATGGATATTAACAATGAAGACAAGGTGATTAAAATAAGAAAGTGACTTGATGATGAAGAACAAGAAGACCATGCAACTTTACTTCACGACTTTCTTGAACTTTTCGCTTGGACTTATTTGGATATGTCGGGAATTGATCCTAAGATTGTAACACACAATATAGTCCTCACTAAAAATGCTAAGCCTTACAAAAAAAATATTTAAAAAATGAACCCTAAGATAGCCTTATTAGTTAAGGTTGAGATTGAAAAGCTCCTTGAAGTTGGTTTTATCAGACCTATAGATTATTCTCCTTGGATCTCAAACATTGTTGCAATCACAAAACCCAACAATTGTATTAGGATGTGTATGGAATTTCATGATTTGAATAAAGCATCTTTAAAAGATGACTTTCCCCTTCCTAATATTGACATGATAGTAGAATCGACTGTGGGACATGCTTTTTTTTCATTCATGGATGGATTTTTTGGTTATAATCAAATCTTTATCAACCCTCAAGACCAATATAAAATAGCATTTACAACAACTTGGGGAACATTTTGTTGAGTAATGATGCCTTTTGGATTGAAGAATGTGGGCACAACATATCAATGAGTGATTCCATTGATATTTCATGACTAGATACATAAGATTTTGGAAGACTATGTCAATGAAATCCTTGACAAATATTTAAAAAGACAAGAAAATGTGAATGTCCTTTAGAAAATATTTCAGTGAATGTGAAAATACAACATGAGATTGAAACCGAAAAAGTGTATCTTTGGTGTAGATAGTGGAAAACTTCTAGGTTTTATCATATATCACATAGGAATTGAGGTGGACATGAAGAAAATTGATGCTATAGTTAACATGCCACCTCCTAGAAACATATCCCAATTGCATACCTTACAAGGAATAATTTAATCTATCCATAATTTTGTGGCATACTTAGTGGATTGAAGGCTACCATTTACATATCTTCTTAAGAAAGAAGTTCAATTTAATTGGAATGCATATTGTAAACAAAATTTTGAGAGTTTGAAAGACTATCTTGGTACTCCTGTTTTACAACCTGTTATGCAAAACAAACCATTCATCCTATATACAGTAGCATCAGGCCATGCCCTTGCAACATTGTTGGCTCAACAAGATGAAAATGGTAAAGAACACCCTATTTATTACATTAGCTGAACCTTGATAGATTACGAGAAATGATACACAATGATAGAGAAACAATGTTTGTCTCTTGTATTCACTACTAGTAAGTTGCGACATTACTTATTAAATGTTGAAATACATGTGATACCAAAATTTGATCCTTTAAAACATCCTTTTGCTAAAAAAATTTATCAGGACGATTAGCTAAATGGGTTATGTTGTTGACCAAGTTTGACCTTAAGTTTGTTTCACAAAAAGCAATCAAAGGACAAGCATTGACCGACCAGTTAGCTGTCTGTCCTTCCCCCTAGCATTACCTAATCAAGAAACATTTCCTAATGAGAGTGTATTGATTATTCAAGAGGATGAAAAGGCATGGGAATTATATTTTGATGGATCTAAGTGCAGAACAGGCTCCGACGCAGGAGTTATAATAGCTCTTCCTAGAGGAAAACCTATTCCCTTATCATATTGATTAAATTTCCTATGCACAAACAATACCGTAGAGTATGAAGCATTAATCGCTAGATTACATGCCGCTTTAACTCTAGGAGCCTAAGACATTAAAATATTTGGTGATTCACAATTAATCATTAAACAAATAAATGGAACATATCAAGAAAAACATGAAAAACTATCGAAATACAAAGATATTACAATGGCCCTATTAGAAAAGTTTGATTTTTTTACCATTGATAACATCCCATGGAAAGATAATAGACATGTGGATGCAATGGAAAGCACAACTTCTCCAACATCCCCTCATGATCCCTTAAAATACTTCACATTCATCATCCACATAATTATGAAACCTTCGATTGAGCCTAAAAAAGATGAGATATTAGCAATAACCACAGAAAACTCTAGCAAATAGTATGCAATGATATTTGATTATCTAAAATCTAGTACCTTTCTTGAGTCCACAACTAGGAATAATCGACGAAACCTTCAGAGGCTTGCATCTAAGTATATAATTCTTACTGATGTAATATATTTAAATTTATTTCATGGTCTCTTTCTTAGGTGCCTTAAACAATCCAAAATCCCAATAGCACTTGAGGAAGCTTATTCAGGTGCTTGTGGGGGAAATTTTGGAGGAAGATTGCCAGTGCAAAAGCTAACCTGTATAGGCTATTACTGGAGAAACATGGAACAAAACTACTTTGCATATGTTAAGAAATGTTGCAAATGTCAAGAACATAGCAGACTGATTCATGCTCCTGCTTTTGAGCTTTGCACACAAGTCCCTATTTTCCATTTTTCAATGTGGGCCCTAGATAACATTGGAAAAAATTCACCTCCTTCCTCCACCGGACATACATTCATAATCATTGCAACGGATTAGTTTGCAAAGTGGGTGGAATCAATTCCCCTTCATTTAACAACTGTCGATGCAATATGTCATTTCATATTGGAACACATTATATCTCATTTCATACTCCCTTTAGCCTTAGTTTTAGATAATGGGACACCATTTAAGAATAAGGATGTGAAGAAATTCTTTAGAAATTTTTAACATACAACATCACTTTTCAACACCTTATTACCCACAATCTAATGGTCAAGATGAATCAACCAATAAAACCCTCAAGCAAATCCTAAGGAAAATAGTAAGCAAAAACAACAAATATTGGCATACACAACTAACATATGCATTATGGACCTACCATATGAACATTAGAGCATCAAATAGACATACCCCTTATAACCTCATCTATGGAACCAAGGCAATAATTCCCTTGGAGTTAGAGATCCCTTCATAAGAATTTCTCTTCAAGGGGTTATTGATGACAATACTTGTAAAGAACAACGGTTGCATCAGCTTGAAATGCTCAAAGAATAGTGCATCAACGCTCTTAAGCACCTTTAGGCTTATTATAAAAGAATGCAACATAGTTTCAATGATAATGTAATACCTCATTCCTTTAATAAAGGCAATTTGGTGTTATGCAAGAATTAGTGCAATGTTAATGCTGACACGACGAAAAAAGGAAAGTTCAACCCTAATTGGTTAGGCCCTTACATAATTAATGAAAATTATGGATCTAGGGCTTATACGTTAATAGAAATGGATGGTACACCTCTTAAAGAGCTTATAATTTTTTTGCATCTATGTCGGTACTATGTCTAATGGTCTTGAATAGTGTGAATGATAAAGCAGTGTTGTTAGAGTTAGTAGATGACAGTCTATGTGCTCTCACATTGCTTCATTCTTGACAAACAAGTGTTTGTGTGTCTTGAATATTGTTGATGCAAGGATAGCGGTTATGGGCCGAATTATGCTTGATCCATGAAGAATCAAAGCATAATGAAGCAACCAATACTTGAATCTCAACAAGATCAGTCAATCAAAATTGAAAGTAAACATTTTATCAAAAAACCTAACATGCTAGTCTTATGAAAGCTTTAAAGAAAACATCTGTTCTAATCCATTGAAATTTATCCTTTTGTGGAATTGTTGTCGCATTGATGTGGACTGATGACCCTTTCCCAATCCTGTGATAGTGAGCTTGTTTTAGTCGATTCTATGGAAGAGAAACGATGAAACCATGATGTTTAATGTATGAAAAAACTAAATTAAGCTAAAATGAACATGATGCAAACTAAGTTACCATGATTTTATGCTATAAATGATTTTACAAATTAAAACAAATTTTTAATTGTGCAAAAAGGATAAAGAATATTCCATGGGAATATTCCCTTTGATTAGAGAAATAATTAGTTTAATTGCTAATTAAACAAGGTGTAATTTATGCAATTAGGGGATTAGAAGAATGAAGAGATATTTATTAAATGAGATGATTTAATAAATAGGGGAGGGGTGAAATGATATTTAATTAAATATGATATGGTTATTTAATTAAATAAGATGACTTAGGAGATTAAATTAAATATTTATTTAGTTTAATTTAATGAGATGAAGTGTTAGTACGAAAAGAAGTGAATTTACCCAATTTAATTAATTAGGCCAAATAGATGAAAATGATGCAATTAATTAATTAGATAGGCTAATTGAATTAATTAAGAAAAAAGAGGAAATGATGTTAATAAATCTGATTTAAGTGTATGACAACAATTAGGACATTTTTCAATGTCTACATTTTGCCCCACTTTGAAGCGAGGTACTTGTTGCTTCGGTTCAAAGAATAATGCTTTTTAGATCAAAAATGCTGCTTGAATCAATTTTTTAATTTTTTTTAAAAAAAATTAGATGCCTCGATGGAAGGATAAAACTAACTCCCTACCCCCTCGAGAAATCGGGTGAAATTTTTGAATTTTGGGTTGATTTCTTGATAAAGGTTGAAAAGTTGCCCCAAGGGTCCAAAAAGGTTTCAAAATGCAAGAATAATGCCAAAAACACAAAAACCAATGCAAAACTGGTGAAAATGATAATAAACGCCATTAAAAAGGTTAAATTAGGGAAAAAAACCCTAATTTTCTAGCTTAAATAGGCCAGGAGGGGTCATTTTCAATTCATTTGTGCATTCACACTTTAGAAATTCTTGCAAATTGAGCTCTGACCCTCCAATGAAATGGCACAATGTGAGCTTTCCCAACACATGTCTGATCGAGTTCGTGAGTTCCAACAACTTTCGAGTGTAGGACCACCAGTATGTGATTCAAAACTTGATTTGAAATTTGAAATTTTGATGCATTTATTAGGCATTAGAATTTAGAATTTGGGGGCATCACTATAAACTTCAATCGGCGACGCCCAAACGATATATAGCGATGCTTTTCCTAATTTGAATTTTAGGGTTTCAAATTTTAAATGGCGACGTGTATGTATCTGGTGATGCACTTGCTAATTATATGAATAAAAAATGAATGAACATTGTTGATGATGATTCAAAAGATCCAATAAGTCCTTGATCCATCGAGACTTTATTAGAGATGGTGACGAGACAATGCTCAAGAATGCAAGATGAAAATGTAGGGTGGGTGCTCACACTTCAGGATTGGGATTTTTCGTCGTTCCTTATTGTTTGATATAACTCATAGATATGATGCATCAAGGTATTGATAACCAGGATGGTGTTGTATCTAGTGTAGTGGACTTTAACTCGACAAGCAGATAGGATAATTCTTTCTCACACCTTGACATACAAAAATGTTGAAATGCAAGTTACAAGTTTAGAATATATTGGCCTAGAGCATACAAAATAGTTAACAACATACTCCAAACAACCTTCCTACACACAACTAAGCAAGTATGCACCAAGAATATTTTACAAGAGTATCCACAAGCACAACAAATGAAAGATAATGATCGATGCCCTATTCCTTTCTCTCTAAATCATTTTAGATAGTCATAATTGAGAGGTCCTCAAAATGTGCAATTAGAATAAATCATAAGAAAAGATCAAATACAAACAGTCAATGTTATCTGTAGCTCCTACCTAGTTTAAGTTTAGTTGAGGTGATTTCTGATATTGATTTCCATTGCAGGAAGGATACATCCTAGGACATGTTGATCATAGGGTTGTTTGATGTTGGGATAATGATGCTAAGATGAGTTATTGCTATAAACTTCATTGAATTTTTTACCTGTGATTTAGACTTTAGATTTTAACTTTTGGGTTCACACTTTATGACTTGCTATGTTTTCATTCTACTTGTTTCGCCAAAGGGTGAAGGTGACAATTGTTTATTATAGGTGAAAGTTTATTGCAGGTGAAAGCGAGATGGGATGGATGGGTTTTGGATTTTCCTAAATATTTGAATGTTTTTGGTATTTTTAAAATGTTTTGAGGTTTTTTTTGGTTTTTTGAAATTTTATGTGAATGTTTAGGATTTTTTGATTTTTTTTGGCTGTTTAGGGTTTTCTAAATATTTGAGGATTTTAGGTCTTTTTAACATTTTCTATTGTTTTTGGATTTCCAAATTTTAAATGTTTTTGTGTTTTCTAAAATATTTGGATGTTTTTGGTTTTCGAAAGTTATTTGGATGTTTTAGGGTTTTTTGAGAGAATATCTAGATGTTTTTGGATTTTTCAAGATATTTCCAAATGTTTAGGGATTTTCTAATTTTTTGAGTTTCGACCAAGAACCTAACCTAAGGACCTATCCCAAGGGCTTCGAGGGCTGATCAAAGATTAGCCTTGCCTACGTTATACACACAAAGACCACACTGTTTGACTAACTCGACTGTTTTACAGGACAAAGATAAGAACAGATGAGAGATGACAACTAATTACATCGGATTGCTAAAGGACTAACCTAGGGTATCTTGAGGGTACATCAGTGATGGCCTTGCCTATGTTAAAGCTCAGAGACAACATAGTTGAACTGACTCGACTGATTTATAGGACAAAGATATGAACAGATGAGAGATGAAAACTAATTACAACAGACTACTAAAGGACTACCTAGGGTGTCTTGTGGGCGCATTAGTGATGGCCTTGCCTACATTAAAGCTCAGAGCTGATGTAGTTTGACAAGGAGAGATTTTTTTTTTGGATTTTTTGATGTTTGACCTTTTTAGGGATTTTGATGTTTTCTGAATGTTTTGGATTTTTCCTTTACAAGTTTTTGAATGTTTTTGGATTTTCGTTGTACAAGATTTTGCAAATTTTTTTGGATTTTATGGATAAGATTTTATGAAATTTTTTGGTGTTTTCTGATAGGATGTCCCATGACCTCAAGATATACAAGAACTTGATTTTGACACATAACGAAATGCCCCCAGTGTGATATGTTAGCCTACTTTGATAAAGGCAGGACAAACTAATCTTGGTAATATGCCAAGTAGTGCTAAAGAATTCATGATACCTTACAGTGACAAGCCATGATAAGGATGTAGATAGAGGATGAATGGTGATGGAAAGAATGATAGGTCAAACAAGCCAAAGAATAGATGGAGATACCTTATTTAAGTGAGGCACCTGTTTGCTAGGTTTTCACCAAGGTACTTGTCTAAAGTGCCACCGAAGTGGTTTTCACTAGAGGATGATTTTTTTCATTACTTTTTTCAATCATTTTTCTCATTTTTCTTGGATTTTGATTATTTTTATTTTTTTGTATTTTCTAATTTATACCTTTCATGTTTAGGCATAATTTTTTTTGAGATGCAAGTTGTTGATTGGCTCCTACAAGGGTTCACCTTCAAGGGTTAATAGTTGGTATGATCCTTATTCATAGTTTGTTGTGATGACAAAGGGACCCAACCAATTAGGCTCAAATTTTCCTTTTTTGTCTTGATCTGGAAGGTTCTTCTAATTTTGATTTAAGATGAGATCGCCTACCTGGGACGATTGACATTTAATATTTCTCTTGTTATAGCTTTGTTTCAGTCGGCTTTGATACACTTGCAAGTGATTAAGGGCATCAAGATGACATTCATCCAGGAATTCTAGCTCATTTATTCGACACTTTGTACTCTTCTTCAGTTATCAGATTCTTTAGTGACACTCACAATGATGGGAGATCAACCTTAATAGGTAAGATGGATTTTGATCCATAGACTAGGGAAAAAGGGGTTGCTCCTGTAGGTGTGCAGATACTAGTTTGATAGGCCCAAAGAGCGGGATTTAGCTATAGATGCCAGTCACGACCAACTTCATTAACTATTTTCTTAAGGATTTTTAGGATAGTTTTGTTTGTAGCTTCTGCTTGGCCATTACCTTAGGGATAGTATGGTGTAGAGAATCAATGTTGGATATTGAATCTTTGACATAGCTCTTTCACATCTTGATTTTTGAATGGGGTTCCATTGCCTGAGATGAGGGTTTGTGGTACACCATAATGGAAAATCAGGTAATTTAGGATAAAATTAGCTATTTGCTTTCCCGTTATGTAGGTCATAGGAATGGCTTCAACCCACCTAGTAAAGTACTTAGTGTTGGTTATGATAAACTTATGGCCATTGGATGAGGTTGGAGTAATTTTTCCTATGATGTCAAGTCCCCACTGTGAAAAAGGCCATGGTGTGATCATTGGTTGTAATTCTTGAGCTAGAGCATGAATCAGATCCCCATTCTATTAACACTGGATGCATTTTCACACATATTGATTTGCTTCTTTCTCCATTCTTGGCCAATAGTACCCCGTCCTGAACAATTTCTTAGCTAATGTCATACTGCTAAAATGGGACCCACATATGCTATTGTGTAATTTTGTTAAGGAAATTAAGGCTTCTTCTTGGTTAAGACATTGTAATAATCTCCCTTCGATGCTTTGATAGTAAAGGATATCACCCAGTATCACGAATCGAGATTCCTTTTTGACAAAGGTATTTTTAAGGTTTGGGGTGATGTCCGATGGAAGGGTTCCCCTGTTAAGGTAAGTAAATATGTCATTGTACCAAGGGGATCTAGGACCAACAATGACACTTGTGAATTCACATTCAGGGATTTTGAAAGTTGGTACGAGAAGTTGTTCTACCAATAATTCACATTGAAGAATATTGTTTGGTATGTCTAGTAGTGATCCAATTGTTTCCATGGTGTCTACTACTCTATTGTTCATGCAAGGATTCTACTCAAAAGTTATGTCTATATAAAGATCTTTGAGATTCTCCACCTTTTTTTTGTAAGGAGTGAACTTGTCATCTTTGGTTTGATAGTCGTCATTAACTTGGTTGATAAATAGCTGTGAGTCTCCATAGAATTTCATCTCTTGTATCTACCACTAAACTCCTATCTTGAGACCTATGATCAAGGCTTCATACTCAACAATGTTATTGGTACATGGGAATGATATCCTACAATATTTTGGGATGCAATCACCTTGGGGGGTTGATGAAAAGAAAGCTTGATCCTGATTCATGTTGGGTGAATGATCCATCAAAGTACATCTTCCATTGAGATGTTCGATTAATAAGGAACACTGATTCATTAGGGAACTCAAATATTAAAGGGTTCTCATCATAGATGGGTGCTTCTTCTAGCTAGTTCGTGATCACTTGTCCTTTGACTACCTTGCGCTCCACATACTCTATGTCAAACTCTATCAAGATCATTACCCATTTAGCCATTCGTCCTATGAGGGTTGCTTTGGATAATAGATATTTTAATGGATCAATCTTTGTGATGAGCTTGATTTGATGTGATGACATGTAATGCCTAAACTTTTGTGAAGCAAAAACTACCGCTAGGCATGCTTTCTCAATGGGTGAATAGTTCATCTCATAACCTACCAAGGTTCTATTGATGTAGTATATGGCTCTTTCCTTTCCATTTTCATCATGTTGTGCTAAAAGAGCTCCTAGTGTTGTTGATGTTCCTAAGATGTATAGGATCAATGGCTTGTTTGGTATCAATGGCATGAGCACAGGTCTTGTTAATAGATAATTCTTCATTTTTTGGAAAGCTTGATCACATTTTTCATCCCATTTGTAAGTTATCCCTTTATGAAGAAGGTGTGAAAAAGGGTGAGTCTTATCGTATAGTTGAGTTATGAACCTTCTGATGGACTGCAACATTCCTTGTAATCCTCTCATTTATTTTAGTGTTTGTAGTGGTTCCATGTCTAGGATGGATTTTACCTTTGCTAGATCAATTTATATCCCTCTTTGTGAAATAATGAAGCCAAGAACTTTCCCTGATGTGACCTCAAACACACATTTTTTGGATTCATTCATACCTTGTATTCTTGAAGCCTATCAAAGATAGGTCCTAAAACTTGTATGTGTTCACTTCTCTTTTTTTATTTTTCCAAAATATCATCCACATAATCTTCAATGGTTTTGCGGATAATGTCATGAAAGATGAGGGTCATTTCTCTTTGATAGGTAGCTCCTGCATTCTTCAACCCAAATGGCATCACATTCTAGTTGTAGATTCCCCATGGGAAATTAAAGGAATTTTTATGTTGATCTTATTTGGAAATTATGATTTGGTTATAGCCTGAAAATCCATCCATGAGTGACAAAATTTCATGCCCAGCTATTAAATCTACAATGAGATCAATGTTGGGAAGAGGGAAGTCATCCTTCGGACATTCCTTGTTTAGATCTTTGAAATTAATGAATATTATGATGCCCCCAATGGGTTTTTAGACTAGTACCAGGTTTGAAACCCACTCAAGATAATCTATCAGTCGAATGAATCCAATGTCAAGAAGCTTTTGTAGTTCTGGTTTAACCAAGAGTGTTATCTATGGGTGCATCTTCCTTAATTTTTGCTTGACTGGTTTGGCCTCAGGATAGACTTCTAAGTGATGCGCAACTACTTCTGGATCAAGGCTTGGCATATTTGTATATGACCATGCAAAGTTATCTTTTCTCTTTAAGGAATGCTTCAAGGTTCTTCTGTTCTTTGTCTAATAAGGATCCATCATAGTAGGTGATCTTAGGTTCTTCCTTTGTTCCCACATTGACTGGTGTAGCCTTTTTTACTACTACTACTAACTTCTCTGGATGGATTGCGCTAAGGGGGAGATTGAATCCTTCATCCTTGGGCACCTCAAGGAGGTTTTCACCATTGGATGCATCCTTTGTTTTTACTATTTTTGGATCAGAGAGTGCCACTAAGTGTTTTTCACTCAAGGATCTAAAAATTAATTACATTTCATTTATTTTGCAATTGAAGGATTCAATCGTCTCCCCATAGTATGCCCCTGTATCAATCTCTATGTCATATTATGCTTTGTGATCTTACCATGATAAGTTGTCTCAATGTCCAATGAATTCTGAGATCGCTTCATCATTTTCAAATAAATCTAGAATCGACGGTCCTTGTTGGTCCATGTCAATGAGTTGCGGGTATACCAAGTGTATTTCAGTTGGTTGGTTGTTTGAGACAAATGATGTTATGGATATCATGAAGAGGGTTTTGTTTTCAAATAAGTTGGCAACATCAAGAGGAAATTCATCTAAGGTAGTATCACGCGATGTAGGTGACCAAGAGGAAGCCTCAACTTGTTTAGCAGAAATACCTTTACCAATAAGTGTGACCTTGCTAGTAGTACAACCTAAGCCAAGATGTTTTAGTCATTTCTTAGGAACAATGGGTTCTAGTAAACCATTGTCATTCTATCCTAGCTTCTCATTCTTATTATACCACATGCTCTACATTAGTTGTAGACCTCTGTTGTCATCTTTCATGGGAAGAATAGGAACATGTCATTCATCCTGATAGAGGAGTTTGGAGATATCTTGCTCATGAATGTCTTCTTGATTAAAATCTCCCCACTTGGTGAAGGTAGTAGCTGCCATCTTGATTATTTATGGTTCTTTGGTGCTAGATGTTGGTTTTCCATGGTTTTGAGGAGAAATAGGTAACTTTCCTAAGACAAAGGTGTCTTTCAATATTTGGTAGCTTCCACAACCATCATCTTGGATGACAACTTTAACATCGAGTATTCTTTTCACAATTAGTACTTGTGATGTTGAGGTAGAGGCTAGAGATGATGGGTCAACAAATGAGCTTATTGGTGTATTTCCTTCATCATTTTTGGGTATTTTTGGGATCTTGTAAAATTTAACCTCAAGGATCTTGCAGTAGTAGAAAGGCTTAGGATCTCCATGGATAGTGATTTCTCTACTCTCAAAAGGAAACTTCACAGATTGATGATAGGTTGAGGCTATGACTTTCAAAGCATGGATCCATGGTCTACCAAGTAGAATGTTATAGGGAAGATCAAGATCAAGTACTTGGCATGTAATTTCTACAATGAGAGGTCCCACTTGGATAGGGAGCCCAATGATTCCTTGTGATACCTGTTCTTGATCATCATATGCTCTAATGGTGGTACTCTTTATCTTCTCAATAGTATCTTTTGAATAGCCTAGATGCTTGATCAACTATAGGGTACAAATGTTCACACCAACACCTCCATCTACCAAGACTCTTTTGAACTTGATTTTATTAATGAAAACCTCAATGTATAAAGCATGGTTATGAGATGATTGCGATGGTAAATCATGTTTGGAGAAGGTGAGAATATGGCTAGCGATATTCCCTACCATAGCTACTTGAAACTGATCGATATCAATGTTCTCGGGAACAGAGGATTTAGAAAAGGCTTTTTCTAGCATTTCTCTATGTGTAGGAGATAATTTTAGGAGTTCTAAAATTGATATTTGAGTGGGGTTATGTTTAAGCTGATCTACAAGATTGTACTTTCTAGGATTAGATGTGGCAAAGGTAGGTTGTGTCCTAGATTGAGCTAGAATGACTCCTTGAACAGTTATTTTTCCACCTCATGTGGTGACTCCACATTTTGTACTAGCTCCTTTGATGGTGAAAAAAGTGATATCACTATCATAGGAAGCAACTACATTGGAATAAGTATGTTGAACGTTGGTGTAATCCTTAGATTTTCCATTTTTGTTAGCTTTGTTATGATCAGGCATAGGGGTCTTGTATATCTTGAGATCCTAGTTTCCAGCTAGTACCTCAATAAATATGGTATCATTTTCTATGAGATCTTGGATGATATTCTTGAGTTTCATGCAATTTGTTGTTTTATGTCCTTTGATTTTATGAAAGTCACAGAGATCATGCTCGTTGTACCAGGATGGATTTTTTTGGGGTTCTTGGTAGTGTTCAAAGTTAGGAAGTGTGATAAAATTTGACTCTACTAATTTCTTCATGATCATTTCGATGGGTTCCGATAATTGGGTATACTTGTGTTTAGGATAGTTGTTCCTATTACCAATTGGCCTTAGTTGCATGTTGGGTTACTGATTTGATTGTTCTGAGGTGGTACCATTTGTTGCACCATTGGTTGGATGTTAGCAATTTGATTGTGGTTGGGTCTAGGAGCACTTAGTATGACCTTGGTGTCTACAACACCGTCGTTTGTTACATTTTTTTTTTTAGCCCATACATGAGGTTTCTCATTTGAACTAGTTGAAGGATGGTTGTCTTTGTAAAGTTGAGTATTTCATTGTGAGATTAGGGCTCTTTCAATGTTAAGGGCTCTTGGAATAAGTTCATCATATGATGTGATGCATTGCATTTTCAAGTAGAATGATAGATTCAGAACAAGGTTGGCTATGATGATTCCCACTTGTTGTTCATTAGGAAGAGGCCACTTGATTTTACTAGATCTTTGTCTCCATCGTTGTAAGAAATTTGCAAAGGTGTCTCCTAGATTTTGTTTGAGAGTATACAGCTCTTCCAAACTAATATCTATTTCAAGACTAAAGGAGAAGTGATCGATGAATTTTTTAATGATTTCTTGGAAATTTTTGATACTAGGAGGAAAATGATAAAACCAATCTGATGCGGAGCCAAGGTGGAGAAGATTTAAAACTGATCAGACCTCAATAAGGCATCAACAGGTTATAGACTTCAAAACTCAACAATTGGGCTTATATTCTAGAGAAGGCCACCAAAAGACCATCTCAACATCATTTAAGCATCCTTTCAAACCCCAACACAATTCCCAAACCAATCACACAAGGTTTCTTTGCAATGTTATGGAGAATCATCAAACTGCCCTACAAAAAGGCTACAAGAATTAGCCTTGTTTTACAAAAAAAGTGTTCATAAAACTCCTTCTAACCCCTCCATCTCTTGGAAAATCCTTACATGTGTCTCAAAACACCCAAATCCACAGGTTTTTGACAATTTCCAACTCTCTAAGCCATCGTTCTCCAAAACCCTCAATTTACTTACAAATACCTAGGGTTTTTAGTATTTCACCCTTCCAAGGCTTTCCAAGCCCAACCAAAACATAAAAAATACTCTATTAGGGTTTATAGAAACATAATAAACACTCATTAGGCCTTTAGTCTCATTTTTTTTCAAAAACACTACTTTAGTTCCTCCTTTTCATGTCAAAAACCCACATTTCCAACCTAGGGTAACATCACCTAGCCCTATAGACACCTTGCCATGATCCCAATAGAATATAAAACTTAAAATTAACATGATACATTCCTTTCTTTCGAATCATAGGTCACCAAAGTAGGAGGAAAGGCTCCATCCTTAAATGAAAATGTAACACAGACCCTCCTAGCCTATTACAGGAAGAACAAGAACAATAAAGATTTCCTTTCACAAAGTTGATTAAAGAAGCCTCAAAATATAAGGAAATGTATTTTAAGACATTCCACCGCAGTATTTTATGAATTTCAAATCATTGGAGGCCTGTACTAGGCCGTACATAGTACGAAGAGATTAAAACTCAAAAAAATGCTTGAAAAATTCACAGTTGGACATTGAAACAGAGCACCAATTCCTCAAAAAGCATTTCATTGAACCTATATTTAGGCTTGCAAGATGTATTTATACATTTACAAGTCAAGACAACCTTCCCCAATTCCTATAACCACCCTTTAACCACCAAATCCTGCATTTGGCTTAAAAGTGCTAACATTGACAATTGTTTGCTAAATAAGCATCCTTATCAAATTTTGTTATCAAGACACCTAAGACCACTTAAACACATTTATTTCATCCCTAATACAACCCCTAAACTCTTTTCTTGCATTCCCATTTACAATTTAAATAGTTTTCCTTCATGGAAAAGTTGACAATTTTGAAGAAAGAGTGCATGTTTGCACATTTGACCACCAAACTCCTAAAATCCCTAAATACGTAAAAGATTGGTCTACTTAGACCTTATTTTCAATTCCTACTAAGAAAAAGAACTTAAAACTCCAAGACTCACCTAAAGTCCCTCAGGACAGACTGCTACCAAAATGAACTTTGCAACATGGTTGTAGGTTCCCCTGCACCACAATCCATAGAAGAACCTATTAGACTTCCTCTCCCTTTGTATTTGTCAAACTTGGGGATTTCAAAACTAGGAGGGAATGGTATCATTGCTATGTTTCGATCAAATGGGTAAGGACACAAGTTCTATGTATGAAGTTTCTTTTCCTTTCCCATACAAAGGTCCTACATTTCCTATGAGAGTGCTTTCATTTGTGTTGCGAGATCATCCTATGGATTGGGTGGAGGAACATGTGGTGGGATGAGAGATGAGTTATATGGGGTATATGAAGGTGTGAGGTTTTGTGAAAGTGATGAATATGTTCTTGATGTAGTCAAATTAATGATGTTTGTATGAGGAAAATAGGATCCTTGTTGTTGTTGTTGGGTGTACTGTTGAGCTAGTAAGGCTTGTTGTTGATCTTCTTTTTGTTGTTGTGCCACTAGGGCTTTTTGTTTTCCACCTATTGTTATTGATGTGCTAGTAAAGCTGCTTGTTTTGCTTGTTGTTGTTGCACAACTTGTTGTGATTCTTTCTACTTGTTGAGCTTGTTGGGAAATGGCCACTTGTTGTTGTTGTTGTTGTTGTGCTAAGGCTACTTAATGAGCTTGATTTTTTTGTTGTGTTAATGCTTCTTGTTGATCTGCTAAGGCTGCTTGTTGTGCTTGTTGCTATTATTGTGCTAAGGCTACTTATTGACCTTGAATTTGTTGTTGTGCTAATGTTTCTTGTTGAGTTACTAAGGCTGCTTGTTGTGCTTGTTGTTTTTGTATGGATTGTTGGTAAGTTTTTTGTGCTTGTTATAGAGCTAGGGCATGTGCTTGCAATGTGGGATTTGGTAGTTGTTGAGACATTTGCAAAGGATTGATGTTTTGAGTGGTTAGTGGATTGGTAGTGAAAGGTGGAGGATTCCCTTGGTTTATCATTCCTTGCAATATGGTAGAATGAGATGGAGGAACATATGTTTGAGTTCCTAATTGATTTGGTATAGAAAAGGGAGCTGTTGGAAAAGATGATGTCATTAAATTTTGCAATGGAAATGACACACTAGGACATTGAGTCCATTGATTGAAAATATTCCCTTGTCCTATGTTGGGAGGATTGACAGGAGATGATGCGGTAATGATAAATGGAATGGATAAACCCACCGGAGGGTTGGATAAAGATGTCCCTAGTTGCATTGAGGGTTGATTCTATGATATGGTATTGACATGCCCTTGTGTTCTGATATGATATTTTTGGTTTGTACTACTCTGTGTGATGGTAGGTACACTTGTGGTACTCATAGGTGTGGTTGAAGAAGGTTTCCCCCAAAATGTTGAAGTGGTGGTGGAATAGTGAAGTTCAAGCGGAGTAAGTAGTTATTTTTGATCTTTGGGAATGGGAGGAGCACCAAAGGTAGGTGTCCAAATGGAAGTGGGAGGTGGAGGATTCATTTCAAGAGTACCCACAAGTGTATTACTTTCGAATAGTAAGGTGTGACAAAAATCTTTTGCAAGACTAGGTATGTAAGTTTGACTTAACCCTTGTAATGGAGTTGTGAAATCCTATGTAAAACTTTGTGCTACAAATGTTGGGGATATATGAGCTACACTTTCAAAAAAATTATGTTCTAAAAGTTCTTCCCTAGTGAGCTCAAATGGGTTGTTGGTAACGTCTTCAATTTTGTATGGTTTTGGAGGAGATGATGGTTGTTGCGATGATGTAACATGACTTCTAGGATCAAACTCTAAAGTATTTGGATCACTTGAGGTAAATGTAACTTTGTCTTTTTCCCTAATACTCTTGTGTTGTGATCTCATCCTTACAATAAATTTGGTGTCAGCTATGGGAGAGTTGTGTTGAGTTTTGTAATGTTTGAACTCTCTAGTTGACTCAAACCTATGTAAAAGGGAAACTCTAAGTATTTTGGGAGCAATGATGATAACGTGGGATGAAAATATGGGTGATGTGGGAAGTGATCCTTGTGACCATTTTGGGAAAACACTTTTGACTTAGGTTTGATGTTGTGATGTTGAGATAAAGGTTGTTAATGAACTTAGAAATCTTTAGGGTAGATTCGTGACCTTCAAGATGATAACTATCTCAACTAAGTGCATGGAAAAGGATACATTTCACATACAAAGTAGCTAAGGTAGCAAGTTGGTTTGATGTTAATTTTAAGTCCCAAAAGTGTTGGTGTATTTAAAATTTTACAAAGATAGATGAGGTGAAGGATGAAATGCGAAGGGGTGAATGAAATGTTGGACCCAATGTTGACCTAAAGTGAACCTTTTGTTTTGAAAAAATCACGGTAGTGAGAATGATGCTATACCTCTAAAGTGTTCAAATCCTAAAGACCCAATGATTTAGAAAACTTGTTGATCTTGAAAAAGACAAGGGTTCTAGCTCATAAAGAATGCGTACATGTCAGAATATTTTCTCAATGTGCATTCATAAGAGTTTATCAACAATTTGTTTCTATTTTCATAAGGTGCCTCAATGTGGTTGTTGATTGCTTTTGCACCACAATGTCTAAGTTTATGGTGCTGACCAATTGACCTTTATTTAGGGATCCTTACTCTGCATGAGATCATTTGGTAAAGTTTTATTTTAAAAAGATCAAGCTAGAAAAAATGATGGTAGACCTCTAAAATGTTCAAGTCCTAGAAAATGAGAGGACGAAGGGGAATGTTCAAACCTGTTCAGGCTCTCCTAGCTTGGGCATAAAATTTTCTCAACAAAGTGTAACAGTTGCGATAAAATATGGATGCCCACTTTTGATTATACTTTGTTTGATGATTCTTATGTCTGAAATGGAGTGTTGGAGACTTTCCTCTACAAAGTTTAACTGTTTTATGAATCGTTTAGAAAAGTTGGGTATCATGAAAATAACCAAGATCTTGACTCCAAAAGAATGCAAACAATTTTGGACTATACCTTGAAGCGTGTCTATAAAAGTTTGTAACCAACTTTTTTTTTGTTTTTGTGAATTGATCAAAGCTATTTCTTAAGGGCTTTTGAAGTGCAATGCCTAAGTCTAAAATGAGGTCATGTAGACTTTGGTTTAGGAATCCTAATTTTTTGTGAGATCATGGGGAAACAATTTAAGTTTATGGAAGAAAGGAAGATATTTATTGCCACATGGGTGGTGGTAATAGGGGCCTTCTAGCCTCAATATCAACGTGTTCCTCTTCTTTGTCTAGTATGGTTGTTGCATTTCTCCATTGTGTGTTTGTCTCCTTGTTTTCAAAAGTGAAGCTTCTCAAAATGCTAATGAGATTTGTTTTTTCATTGTTTATGAATTCAAAATTTGGCTAAATTATAACACCTAGAAGATCAGGTTGTTTAATGGGAGCAATCGGACTCCAAATAGTCATGTTTGGTTCATTTGTCAATTTATCTTTGCTTAAATGAATTGATTTTACCACAAACACTTGTCTTTTGATTATGTTTTCAAACTAGATGTTTATGTCAAAAACATCATAACTTTTACAATATCCATTTCATGAAAATCATGAGATTAAAGCCACAATTGCCTATGTTGTCTTTGGTAAATATGGGTTTGAGATTAATGTCAAGATATTTAGAAATTTCTAAGGAAAAATCCTTAGGAGAAGCAGTAATATCGAGGCTAGCTCAAGAAGTCCATATTTAAGCTAAAGTGATTGAAATTTTGAATAGTGAGTTTTTTTTTGGAACATTTTGAAACCAAGAAAAGTGTTCAACCGACTCACAAGAATTACAATCCTAGGATGGAAATGGCTATATTTTTTGTATTACCACTTGGATTTCTCCAGCTGCGCTTATTTAGAGTGGATGATTAGAAGCTTGACCACACTAGCTCCCATCCACTACACTCACTTCTACAAGTCATCCAAGCTTCAAGTTCTCATGAATCTCCCATGAAAAACTTTTCATCTCTACTAAGAATCACAAATATGTGGGATGGCTTCGAAGGTCCAACCTCCTTACATCAACAAATATTAGAGATTTTTGGCTTCAACACAAAGGTTTGTAATAAGGGCATCTGGTTCAGAGGACACTTTGATAAACTCTCTCAAGAAGTCTCCCAACCCTTAGAATAAGGGATTTACGCATCGTAAAGATACTGGGGGAGAGCTATCATGCATCACACATGTTGATTGCAAACTTTCCTTGCAAGCACAAATTTATATAGCGGTTCAGAAGAGCCTGGCTTATGCTCGTTACCGCTTGGGTCGTTCCCTTGGGGTGAGTACCTTTTCCCGCCAAGGAAGGCCCTCTAAAGGTGAACAATAGTGAGTAAGTACATCTGTAGTTTGATCATCTTTGTTCACATGCACAAAGAGAGAATGCATGCTATTCCTTTTCTCACACTAGCATGGTTGCTCAATTTTAAACCCAAATTTGAAGTGTGGAGGTGATTTTGCAATGTGATAGAGAATGTTTATGTTTCTCAAGATCGCCAAATGGCATGAGAGAATTGCATATGCATTCACTAGCAAAGTTGAAAACCATAAAACAATACAAACAGTTTTCAATTGTATCCTTCAAAGCAATGAGTTAATTTTAAGCACTAATTGAAAGATGAGTTTGTCTTGTTCAATTTTAAGCCCAATTGAAAGATGTGATGTGAGGGTTCATTTTTAGCCAACTTTGAATTTTCATTTTAAACCCAATGGAAAACTAATTAGTTGCCTAAAAACTAAAAGTAATAAAGCATGAAATTGGGTTATAATTGCCCCAAAGCATTAAACACTAGTTACAATTATAAAATGTTTAGATAGAAGAGAAGTTCTTCAATTTCGCTCCATGCCTTAAAACCTACAAAACCCTATTAGTCTAACAATAAAAAAATAGTCAGAAATCAATCAGTGATTAGATAATCAAAAGAAATCAAGTCACATGTCGAAAAACAAGTGTAAAGTTTCTTATTACCCTGATTAAGTGTCGATGTACATGATGGTGTCACAATTTGGAATTTGGGCATTGCTCTAGTGAATTTGAGTGTTACTTTATAGAAAGGATAGTGAGCACGATTGTGTCGTTGTATTGATGGGTGTCACAGTAAACGAGTGTGTCACGATTTGAAGTTTGAAAGCGACGGTCTACTGGGGGTGAGCGTCATTGTTTTCATTCAATGATAGTTTAAATTTAAATAAGTGCCGCTATATTTAAATCAACATTAGCCAATTAAATATGTGTCGTATAAAATTTCTTGGGCATCACTATATGGAGACACTATTGAAATAACATTGTTGTTTGTGGTTTGAGCGTCACTGCAACCTGCAAAACAACAAAAACATGGATTTCGAGCCAAAAAACAACTAAATGGTTAGTTTTCTCTGCTTCTAGCGCCAAAATTTTGATGCGAGGATACCGGTTATGGGCTGAATTACGCTTGATCCATGAAGAATCGAAGAATAATAAAGCAACCAATACTCTAATCTCAACAAGATCAGTCAATCAAAATTGAAAGTAAACATTTTATCAAAAAAACCTAACATGCTAATCTAATGAAAGCTTTAAAGAAAACATCTACTCTAATCCATTGAAATTTATCATTTTGTGGAATTGGTGTCACATTGATGTGGCCAACGACCCTTTCCCAATCCTATGATAGTGAGCTTGTTTCAGTCGATTCTATGGAAGAGAATCGATGAAACCATGATGATTGATGTATGAAAAATCTAAATTAAGCTAAAATGAACATGATGCAAGCTAAGTTACCATGATTTTATGCTATAAATGATCTAATTATACAATTGCTAAGCTAATCTAAGCTAATTTAAGCTAAAATGATGCTAAAAGATGAAAACCCTAATTTATTTACAAACTAAGATGGAACCATGGAAGCCATTAATGAAAGCTTGAAGCTATTTATGCAACTAAAATGAACTAAAAATAAGCTAAATGTGTGCAAATTGAGAGTATGGATGTGAGAAAATTCAACAGCATGACTTTGTAATAAAATATGGATCCATTTGTCTCCAAATAGTGATCTATTTATAGGAGAGCAAATGAGGAATGAATGGTTGAGATCAAAAAGCTTAATCAACAGTTCAGGATGAAAAAGATGAGAGGCATGGATCATGGATTCTCATCAATGGATAAGAATGCAAGATGAATATTAATCAAAGGCTCACAATTACCTCAAACAAACACTCTTTTGACCTACTCACACAGGTCAAAGGTAACTTGCTAGAAAGGTAAGAGGGTTAACTTGCTTTTGAAGCTAAGTGAGTTGATTGGAGGAGAGATGATATTCCTTTAGGGTGAGGAAAAATATGATTTTACAAATTAAAACAAAGTTTTAATTGTGCAAAAAGGTCAAAGAATATTCCATGGGAATATTCCCTTTGATTAGAGGAATAATTAGTTTAATTGCTAATTAAACAAGGTTTAATTGCTAATTAAACAAGGTTTAATTTATGCACTTAGGGGATTAGAAGAATTAAGAGATATTTATTAAATGAGATGATTTAATAAATAGGGGAGGGGTGAAATGATATTTAATTAAATAGGATAGGGTTATTTAATTAAATAAGATGTCTTAGGAGATTAAATTAAATATTTATTTAATTTAATTTAATGAGATGAAGTGTTAGTATGAAAAGAGGTGAATTTACCCAATTTAATTAATTAAGCCAAATAGATGAAAATGATGCAATTAATTAATTCGATAGGCTAATTGAATTAATTAAGCAAAAAGAGTAAATGATGTTAATAAATTTGATTTAAGTGTATGACATCAATTAGGACATTTTTTAGTGTCTACAAATACTAAAGTAATTATTTAAATTAACTTTTAGATGGTTACTTTAGGTTTCATGCTATTCAAGATAATCTTGTGTATTATGTTATATTAGATCCTTATATGCATTTAATGTTCTTTAATTAGATCATAGATGCATTTAATTTAGCATAACATACATAATCATATTGTTGCATCTAAGAGAAACCAAACTAAGTTTTAATTAGATCACATAAAAAAATGTTAAATCATGGATACATTCATTAAATAATCTCATGAAGATTATTTAATCAATCGCATTACCATTTAACATTAAACGCATAAACATAAATAACTAAACATCAAATGTTCATATATATATATATAAGTTTTGTGTACATGTCATCAATATATACAATGCTAATGAGGCATGTGACTACTAGATCCCTTGGGATTTGGTGCTCACATCTGTCAAGAGGTGGTCCATCGAGAGACAGTGGTATGCGATCACGATCATGAGTTGTTGAGTGCATTAAGAGAAAACTGTAAACCCTGTACCTATCCAAGGGCCTCCTAACACTCCCCTACTACCTGATCTCTCTCTGCCTATAGTATAGCTACCTTTGATTGTAGTCTCTCAAACTCTGCTAGTGTTCAAGATGACTGTGCATCTTGGGTAGCCTCAGCTTAGTGGACGCACCTCCTAAGACTCTTATATGTTGCTTGTACTCTAACGTACAACCCAAACAACTCTAGATCTCACTCCATGTTGGGTGAGGGCACATAGTCTGTATCAATGGCCTCCTCATAGACTGATGGGGGCACTATCTTGGTAGCCACCTGATGATAGAGATCATGGAGGTCTCTTATAACTCCTACAAGATAGAAACCATAAATATAATCAATACACATCATGATATATATATGGACATAAAATTAAAACATAAAGCATGACAGTAAATGAAATATCATCACCTAGCTCTCTGGTAGATTGTGTGAAGATAGCCTCGTCATGTGTAGGGGGCATGGAGGATGTGCTAGCCTCTCCATGACTATGGTAAATGGTGCCTACTATAGCTACTAATTATGATCTAGTAACATGAATGAGATATGGATCTCCCCACATGTGGCCCATTGGATCCTCATCTATTGTCTCACCACCCTCACTCATCAACTCATCCTCCTCCTTGTCCTCCTCCTCATCCTCCTCCTCATGGCCATCATAGTCAAGATCTGTAGCCTCAACATACTCCTCATCTATCACATGTGTGAATATATCTACAACCCTAAAGTGTATCTCCTTAGCCCTATCCTCCTCCTTGTCTCCCTGATCTGGGAGTGGCCCTGCATCACCTATCGACTCATCCATTAGGAATAGAGGAGTTGGTTGTGCTACTAACCACCACTCCTCGTAGGAATCTATGGTATCGACATCATCAATTTCAAAGATTGGAGGCATATCAAGATCATCATCATCAGAGTCACTACAGATGTCATTGTCAGCAGTGAACCGTCTAGCATCATCGAGTCTCCTGGCACTCCATAATGATCTCCTAAAAAGGGTCGTGCCCTGGGTGCTATCTAGACTTGTCCAAATTATCACATGACACGATCATAGTAGAAAGGTCATACTATGTAATCATTTCTTCCTATCAAAAATTTGTCCATCTGCAACCTCCTCATCTATCGAGTCTCATCCAACCACTATTGGATAAGCTAGTAAGGTCTCCATATGATCTCCTCCTCATCCAGTTGGTTGAATTAGACTCTCCAAAAATGCAAGTCACCATACTGCCATAGCCACCACAATGGATAGTTTAATTCCCAAGGATACCCTAGGGTTGATGTGCATGGAAATCCTGATGGTCTGGTGCACGTGATATGCTCTAGGCACCACACCTAGAGCAATGTACAATGTACCATACTATCAATCTCCTGAAATGAAAATCACCCAAGATCATAATATAAGTGTGCTAGGTTGTTACGCCCCCAGGCGTACATAGTCCTGTGCTTTGCCATCCTTTGAATCATGTGTACTAGTCCTCCCTCTAAGTGTGCTCCTCGACCATCAAGGATGAGTACTAGTGCTACGGTGAACATCATAATTCATGCAAAAAATGGGGACGATGAATATAGTAACATTGCTAGATCAATATGTGGCCTCACCATACCATCATGAACTAGACCTCCAAGGCAATACTGCATATTGTATTTCATCTCCTGAAATGACTTCTCTACTAGGAAACGTACGCTCTTGCCTCAAATTGGAACTTGGAGTATGCAATGGACATCCTCTAGTGTGATGGTCATCTCACAAGTGGGAAGATGAAACATGCATGTGTCTGCATTTCACCGCTCTACTAGTGCCATCAACATAGCATTGTGTACCTCATGGGGGGCATGAGGTACACCCAATATAATCCTATGGTCTGAAATATATATGTATCCTTTGTTGAGCGAGTGGGAGCCAGGTCTCGAAGGTGACTGATCTATCTACCACCTAGACACTGTCACAAACGGGGAGGAATCTAACAAAAAAGAAAAAATATGTGCTATAATCATTCTAAAATCTTCAACTCTACATCAACAATAAAAAATGTGCACTAAAGTTGTTCTAGTGTACTCTTCTAAGGGTCCTAGACACTTTAAACCCCTTTTAGGCCACTTCACGAAGAAGCATGAAACTTTGCAACAAAAAGGGACACTTGATGACAAAAGGGGACACTTCATGACAAAAAGGGATGCTTTATGAAAAAAGGGGACAATTTGCAGAAAAAGGGATGCTTTGTGAACTTTTCTTCCAAGGCGCTAAATTATCCTAGAAATGCATACAAATCATAAAATAAATGTGTGAGGACAAAGCTAAGGTAGAAAAATCAACTCACTTGATGATAATGCTTGTTGTGGGCTACCTGATCTCATAGGACGTCTAGTCTCATAGGCATGTAATCTCGTCAGCTCGACATCTTCAATCACTCTTCACAAACTCAAGCTACAAGAAGGTAAATGATAAAATAAGTTAGAATTTACTTCACTTTTTACTCTTATATAAGTTAAAATTAGGGTTTTTACTATATTAGGGTTAAAAAGTGCATTTCATTCAAATTAACATAATGAGAGCTACATAGCTCTATTTTCGACGCCGTTTATTGCATTGGAAACATGATTTTTCTTCTATCCTCTTCATATGTCTATCATTACATGGTATGGTACTTGGAAATACCCTATGATATGACCTACCTTATTCGATGTGGCTATAATGCTACCTTGATTCCACCTCTGTAAGGCAAGCAAAATCAAGGGGGGCATACATCTACCCTCAATTTTGATTTCTAGAATAAGTTTGATAAGAGGATTTTTGGACAACTAACGAATTTGTGTTGCAGGATATAGTTCCTAACATTGTGGTTTTGCAGATAGCTACAATGGGGGCTTCATTCTCCCATGTTATGAATGAACCTATATGAGTATCCTTTTATGAAATAAAGTGTATTGTTTGGATTCCTTTAGCTTGCATATGCACGTAGAGTCATATGGGTGCTAAAGTGGGGGCTAGATGTAATGACAAACAATGACCCCCTTCTTGGAGATAGGGAAATTTCTCATTTAATTTAGACCTATTTTAGTATCTTTGCATTAACTACCCCTTTATATCATCATTAATAGGCCCCTAAGACCCATTATTTTAGATCTTGAGGCTTATTTCAGCTAAAAACCTAAAAAAATCATATAAAACATCAAGAATCCCGAAAAACCACCTCAAAAATGTAGGGTGGGACTCATTCACCACCTTGGGTGAATGAGCCCCCCTAGGTGGGACCCATTCACCACCTTGGGAAAATGATTCCCATTTGGGTCTTTTTTAAGTTTTGAGTGGGAAAGTATCCTTTTTAATTCAAATTTTTGGTTGATGTCAACTTTTGAGATCTAAATAATGTTGAATAGGACAAGTGAGGGGGGTGAATTAGTTGTCATATATTTTAATATTCAATTAAATTACCAAAACTAATACTTAAAACTGCTTAGATGATTAATCATCAAATGCCAATGCAAAAACTCAAATCCAACACATAAACATAATAACACCAGATTTATGTGGAAAACCCAATAAGGGAAAAACCACGGTGAGGATTAACTCACACTATAGAAAATATCAAAACCGATTACAAAAAGGCTCACTACCTAAAGATAAGGCTCACTTCCTGAAACAAGGACTCACTATCCAGACTCATTGGCCATAGGACTACAACCCGGAGATACAAAAAATGGCTAACTGCCAAAATATAAAAGTTATGGCTTACTGCCAAAAGTATGAACTGATGGAATACACCTTCCTTGTGTTGAGTTCAGTTTCAAATGTGGCTCTATCCAAGTAGTACTACTTTTTAGTAGTCGCTTAATAATTTTTTTCTAACCTATATTTGTTAACTCAAATACACTTTATTATCTTCACTTGCTTCGCTCATTCTACTATGTTTCCCTCTCTCTCTCTCTCCTTTCTGGAGAGTCTCATATATATATATATATATATATATGTATGTATGTATATGTATTTTATTCATCAATTAGGTCTGCATCATATAAGTTTAACGCATTTATTATGTCAGAAAAACATCCATAAAACATAGATAGTCCACATAATATATTACATATGCTACATTGGCCAAGATCTTCAAATATTAGAATCATAGCTTGTCCTATAAGTGAAATCGGACCTAAAAACCAACACACTAGACCAACCAAAATTTCAGACCATATATAATGATCATCTTCCATAGGAAATAGCTTTCAGTAACTATATCATACATTCAGTATTGTGTTGACATCAATGACAACCTGTTGGCATTAATTACAACCATTTTCAATGCAATCCAATTTCCAGCAATCTCCCCCTTTGTCATTGATGGCAACACAAGATGTGAAAAGCCAACAACAACAACCTTTGTATTTCTTTCCCTTTTGATGAGCTGAAATGATTTTTATTCTTTTCAGATGCTTTCTCTCCCCCTTTGAAATCAATGGCAAAGAAAAAGATATATATCCCCCCTTTCAAAATTTTACAAAAATAGTCTTCAAAAATAATATAAAAAATGGTTCTTTACCTCAATCCTTCTTCCCTTAGAATATCTCCTTGTATTTTTCTTTTAGTTTCAAAAGAAATGTCTTCTACGAATCCAATTCCAACATGATGTTTAAACAAATACTATTTTTCTTTGTTATCAAATCATTTTTTTCTAGAAGATTATTCAGGATAGTGATATTGTTTTCATTTTTCTTAGCTTCCTCTAGGAGATTGGAAAGTTGTTCCAATCTCAACACAATTATCTCTTTAACTTTCCAAAAATTCTTCACAATACAATCCCTTTGTACCAAAATGACTGCAAGTTCAAACTATAATGAATTGATCCTTTTCTTCCGCGCTCCATCATTGTCATTAAGAATATTACATGTTTTTTCAATAGAATCCAACTCAAGCTCAATAGCATCAATTTTTTCTATGTAGTTTTTGATAGCACTAGGCCACCAAAGACAATACCTATACACACTATTTACATTCTTGATGCATATTTTCAATTCATTTAATCACTCATTCAATCTCTTATGTGCATTCCCGTATCTTTCTTCCATGGCCAATTGAATCTCATCTTTTTCTTTTGTTTCACAAGGTGACTATGCATTTAGTCTGACTTCAATTTTATCAATCAATACTTCTGATAAAACACTTGTCGGTTCATTTAGATCAATATCATTATGAATTATGTAAATATCCAAGGCATATGTGATCTCATCCTATTCATATGATGGTTGTGAAAACCAAACATCTCCAATCTTCTTCAGTCAATCAAATTTCCCAAGAAACTTCAACACCTTCTCCTTAGTGAAATATCCTTCATCATCATCCATTGATGCTAGATCAATTCCCTTAGTAATATTTTCATCCTTTTCTTCTTTTTTCTCCTTTGTCTTCAACTTCTTTATTTACAGAGGAGAATTTGAGATGATTCTTCTTGCTTTTCTCTTTCCAGAGAAGGATCTTGCTTTAGATATCCCAAATGGACTGGAAAACATGCAAGAACTCCATACATTTATTTTGTTTACAAAGTATTATTTACAAATCTTTTCCTTTTCTGTTAGACATTCTAGATACCGGTAGACCTTCTTCCCAATTGGTATAATAGATTTCCACACAACATTCTCTTTCAATGGTAGCGATTTAAAAAAAATACATCATTAAACATATAACCAAAGATCCAAAATGAAAAGTGTAATTATCATTCTTTGTCTTACTAATATTATCCATTAATTGATTCCTTAGTAACTCACACAAATCAAAATCCTCATTTATTTCAACCATTTGATGTGAAACATAAACAACAATTGCCGATGTAGAGCCTTCCCTATTTCTGAAATAGATCTTATATGAAATGTCATATGTCACATACATTATCACAAGGTCGAATACAGTATGAATTAGAAGTTCTCTTTGATCTCTTGTTACCCTAGTTAAGGCTTCAACTTATTTAAATTTCTTTACCGACTTCTTTATTGGTACATGTCCAACATTACATAATCCTGTTATTACTACAATTGCTTCCTTTGTGATCTCATAGGGTTTGTCGAAGATCATCTGATCACCTTGAATTATTCTTAGGACAAACTGAACAATGTCTACATCCGAAAAGTATGGAAATTCACTCCAAATATCTAAACCCTTGTGCCCTAAATTCTTGACCTTTTGCATTTGCTCAACTGAAAGGGAACCCTCAAGATTTTGAATCTTTTCATGGTTAAATTCATTGATTTGTAACTTAATTTCTTCAATTCATTGTTGCACGGATTAAATACCACCATTTCCTTCGACTCCATTATTTCAGCCATGTTCTTCGTACTTTTTCTTTCCAATAACCCTAACTCCTTATTTCACAGATGCACACTTCTCCTTAGCTCATTTGATTCATAATGTGAGAAGTGACCACATAATCATCCTTATTTAACTTGTCACTTTTAGGGTTTCATCATAAAGAGGTAATTTATTGCTTATGACATTATCATCTATACTTCACTCTTTCAATACCTCCTTATCCAATGCTGCCAGATCAACTTTATACTAATTTTGCATTTATTACTTTTTTAGTTTTTAAATTGACAACTATTTTGAGAAATGCTATAATCCAAGAAGGGCTTTGCAAATGTCCTAATTTGCATCTTTTCTACCAGAATTTTCTTCAATGCTTTCAAAATAGAGATCCACATCACATATCCTTGAGTCCTCACATGACACCTCATATATTGAGGGTTTTCTATATTTTTATGTGATTGCTCCCCCTGAAACCATACTGGGTTCAATTTTTAGAAGAGGTATCTACACCAAATGTAGATACATGATCATTTGATTTATCCTCATTCTCGAGTTCTTCCTTCTTTCTCCATTTTTTTTCCATTTCTCTCCTTACTTCTTCTGGATCTACCTTGTTCTTAGGCTTGTTCTTTTGTTTTGGGGTAGCTTTCTTCCCAACTTTGTTCCAACAAAATTTTGAGATATGTCCTAGTTTGTTACAAGTGTAGCACAAAACATATCTAGATCAAATTAATTTTCTTTTATCTTCATCCTGCACTGATTAGACTTATGTCCAAAGATATTACATGTGTAACAATATCCTTGAAAGGATTGAATTCTTCTATTTGTATCAAATATGTTCATCATCATTTGGATTCTACATTCTATTGCTCTATGTCCAAACTTGTTGCAATCATAACATTTTCCAACAAAGAATCCAACATTCTGACTTATTTATTTTGGTTCATCCTACTTCTACATTATGTTGCTTTATGTCCAAATTTATTGCATGAGAAATAAGAGTCATTAGAAGATGGGTACCTTTGAGCATTAGGTTGTTAGATGGGAATCCTTCTGGTATAGATCCTTGATTCTTGTTTTGATAGGAATTGTCTTGAATTTTCCTTTGATTATTCATTTTGTTGAAAGATGTTTTAGTCTTTGAGCTTTTTCCTTCTTCAAGTCCTAGACCACTTTTATCCTTTGTGGGTTTTTGAGATGAAATAAACTCATCAAGCATTGTAGAGCTTGTCTTGAACCTTTCTTCATGATCTTTCACTTTTTCCAACTCAACCTTTAGGGCTACTACTTCTTGTTCAAGCTTATCACATTTTTTTTTCTTCTAATTGATAATTTCTTTCAAGCATCTTTCCTCTACTTTGTCTTGTTCAATTTCTAATTTTAGATTCTCTTCCACTCTTTTGCTTTCTTCAAGCTTCATTCTTGGGTGTTGCCACAATAGTGGTTTACAATTTCTGGGAGGAACTGATTTTTGCTGAAATCACATATTTTTAGAAAATATAATGATTTAAGCCTTGAAAAGTTCCATTTAAAGAATTCCAATTGAAGAGGGTTTGATCAAACTACCTTAAATCAAACCCCTTGGATAGAACCCGCTAGTTTTAAACCATACCTATAATGGAGTCTCCTTTACACCTATCAAAATGCTGATAAAACCACTTTTGATTTACCTTTTGGGGGATCAAATGAATTCATTTAAAATTTATTTTTTGTAAGTATGTAGTCCTTATTATAATCTTCCCAAAAAGTATAATTTTAAATAAATTTAATTTGATTATCATATTTATTTTTTATTTCTCGTGAATGTAGGTTTTTCACAGAAAATCAAGCTCTCTATTCTACACATGTGGAAAAATAGCAGATTATTAAAAGAAAAAAATTAAAAATATTAGTGCACTATATATTGAAGTCCTTGATCCAACAAAAAAAAAAGAAAAGAATTTCAATACATACAAAAAAAGTTACGCGTTATACGATCGCGCTATGTCTAAATTATAATTGGTTTGAATTCAAAACTTGATTAAAGAAAAAATATTCAATAAAAAACTAACTAACCAGGTGGAAGCACTAGATATCAAAGTTGCAAATCTAAATTCAAAATAATTATAATTTTATCTTTCATGGATAAAAAGTTATGCATTATACGGTGAGCGTCACTTTTTAAAAATGTTGTTTTCTGAAAAAAACTAGTTTTCAAGGGAGATGGAAAAAGAAGTGCAATCTGATTCCAAAAAAATTGAAAAAAATATATTTAGAATCTATAGACAAAATGTCACGAAACTCTAGTTTGTATCATCTTCAAATTCCTCATGGTTTAGCTGCTATAGGTGACCGAAAGTGAAGATTTAGTTAAAAAAAATATTTCAGTGTCCAGTTTGGCCAAAAATTGTAAACCACTATTATGGGATCACCCTCTTATATTTTCAATAGTCTCCTTTACTTCCTTTAGTTCCTAGTTAACTTCTTTATGTTTCAACTTCAACTTTCGAATCTGATTCCTTAGTTTCTAAATGCATTCATCTGCTTGCTTGACATTTTCTTTTATATCTTCAATTTCATATTTTTTATCCTTTGTTCCTACTTTCTCATCAAAGTCAAATCACTTCACCATTTAGTTCAACCAAACAAGATCTCCTCCAAGTTGTTAAACTTATTCCAAAGGACCAAGCTCTGATACCAATTGTTGAATAGGACAACTAAGGGGGGGGGTGAATCAATTACCAAAACTAATACTTAAAACTGCTTAGATGATTAATCATCAAATTCCAATGTAGAAACTGAAATCCAACACATAAAAATAATTTTAATCTACAGTTGATAACTCAAATACACTTTATTATCTTCACCTGCTTCACTCATTCTGCTCTACTGCCCTCTCTCTCTCTTTCCTTTTTATAGAGTCTCATATATATATGTATGTATTTTATTCATCAATTATGTCGGCATCATATAAGGTTAACACATTTGTTATGTCAGAAAAACACCCATAAAACATAGCTAGTCCACACAATATATTACATATGCTACATTGGCCAAGATCTTCGAATACCAGAATCATAGCTTGTCTCACGGTAGAAATCGGACCTAAAAACCAACACACTAGACCAACCAATATTCCAAACCATATATAATGATCTTCTTTGATAAGAAATAGCTTTCGATAACTATCTCATACATTCAACTTACTATGTTGACATCAATGACAACCTATTGGCATTAATGACAACCATTTGATGTAATCCAATTTCCAACAAATAATAGTAAATTAGGTGTTAACACGTATATAAGCAAGCTACTAAGTCATTTTTTCATCTAAGCAAGCATTTTCAAGAGCAATTTCAAGATCCAAGCATTCAAGAGTCTTCAAGCATTCTTTCACAAGAGCATTCAAGTTTCAAAAGAAAACAAAGTTGAAGTCTTGGAGCAACATTAAAGTGATTTTTTAGGTCTTCAAGATCTAGCATTATCAAGGGTTGATCATGGTTGTCTATGGTGGATAATGATGGATTCTAGGTTGGGGAGATGCAACTAGCCATCAAGCCAAGCCTAATGACTTGTTTCCTAAGTGATTACATCCTCCATTATCACTCTACATTCAACATAAGGAAGGTACAAGCATTATTGAGGCTCATTTAAGTGATTATAGATCGCTCAAAGTGAGTCATTCATTTTCATATTTTCATTCATGCATCTCATTCTTGCACATTAGAATATGGTTGCATTGCATTTAAGATTTGCTAGTCTTAGACACACTTAAGGCTAGGATTTATGTTCACATTTACATTCAAGTTTCATTATTTACATCAAGGTTTAATTACCAAACTAGGGGTTTGACCGAGGAAAATCCCCCATAAGCAATTCAAGTCTATATTCTATTTTGCAGGTATTTTCTCAGATTCGGATCCAGAAATTAGTTTGGAAGGGAGGGGTAGAGATTGGAGCACAGATCTGAAATTTAAATTCTCAAAAAAGTGAAACGGGACTAACTCACAAGAAGTGGCGAATGAGTCCCACTATAGGTGGTTTTTAGGATATTTTGCAAATTGAGATACCCTTTTTCCGGAAACCCTTTCCTGTGTAGAAACCCTGATCTAGGACTAATTTTCCCAAATTGGAAAATGAGTCCCATTAGGTCAAAAATTTAGATTTTTCAGTGTTCCAGAATTCATTCAAGTGTGCTTCAGGTTCTCTAGTGCATACATTCCGTCCTACAACTTGCTATTCTATTTTTCATACATTTCTAGGGCATTTTATGAGTCATTGCATCATATTAAGGTTTAGTATTATATTTTGCATTGCATTTGTCTTTCCAAGCCCTAGCTTGGTGGTGAACCCCTCATTAGTTTACAATCAGCCCCTAGGACAACCCTATTGCAAGATCTCTTTCTCCTTTGCATTGAGATCTCTAGGGTTATCCTTGAATGAAATTGGAAAGTGGGTGTGCTCTATGTCCTAAAACCATATGATAGCACCTAACCCATTTTTACAGCATTTCACATATATACTCATGTAATCCTCCTCATGCTTGTTCCTCATTTTCCAGTTTTAGCCCCACTAGCCCCTCTTTTCAAGGATTTATATGTAATTAGTCTATTCATTATTCCTCTTCTTGATGATGGATTGTTCAATGCAATCCAAAACATTGATACAAAAAAGATACACAGTTTTTCATAGAAGTACTATTGCAAATATATATTTATCAAAATGGAGAAAAATAAATCAATTCACTAAAATTTCAAGTTGTAAATACAAAAAAAAAATGGAGAAAAAAAAAATCTAGTATATAAAGAGTGACATCTCATTTAACTTCATTTTTCAACATTTTATTAACAACTAAATAATAGTCAATCTTTAAAAAAATATTCAAATAATTTTTTAATTTTTTATAAAAAATATATAAACATAAAATACACTAAAAATATGCATTTAATTAATTTGCAATATTTTAAGAATTTAAAACATGTATGTCACTTTCTAGTGATTCAGGTTAAAAAGTTGGATCAATGTTGGTCATTTCCTTTTAAAAAGTGACACAAATTGTATTTTTACCCTAGGACCTTATTTAGCAAATGATTTTCTATTAATAGGAATGGAGTACTCATTTTTTTATCATCTTGTAGGTTTACAATTTTTGGGAGGAACTAATTTTTGCTGAAATCACATATTTTTAGAAAATATAATGATTTAAGCCTTGAAAAGTTCCATTTAAAGAATTCCAATTGAAGAGGGTTTGATAAAACTACCTTAAATCAAACCCCCTTGGATAGAACCCCGCTATTTTTAACCATACCTATAACAGAGTCTCCTTTACACCTATCAAAATGCTAATAAAAAACCACTTTTGATTTACCTTTTGGGGGATCAAATGAATTCATTTAAAATTTATTTTTTGTAAGTATGTAGTCCTTATTATAAGCTTCCCAAAAGTATAATTTTAAATAAATTTAATTTGATTATTATATTTATTTTTTATTTCTGTGAATGTAGGTTTTTCACGAAAATCAAGCTCTTTGTTCTACACATGTGGAAAAATAGCAGATTATTAAAAAAAAATTGAAAAATATAGTGCACCAGATATTGAAGTCCTTGATCCAACAAAGAAAAAAAATTGAATTTTGCATACAAAAAAGTTATGCTATGGTCGCTATGTCCGAATTATAATTGGTTTGAATTTGAAACTTGATCAAAGAAAAAATATTCAATAAAAACTATCTAACCAAGTGGAAGCACTAGATATCAGAGTTGCAAATCTAAATTCAAAAGAATTAGAATTTTATCCTTCATGGAAAAAAGTTATGGTTATAAGTGAGCGTCACTTTTAAAAATGTTGTTTTTAGAAAAAAAAAACTAGTTTTCAAGGGAGATGGAAAAAGAAGTGCAATATGATTCCAAAATTTTTGAAAAAATAATATTTAGAATCTATAGAAAAAATTTCACGAAACTCTAGTTTGCATCATCTTCAAATTCCTCGTGGTTTAGCTGCTATAGGTGCCTGAAAGTGAAGATTTAGTTAAAAATATATATTTCAATGTCCAATTTGGCCAAAAATTGTAAACCACTATTGTGGGATCACCAGTAACACATCCTAAATATTTGAAAAATCACCTAAAAATATTTCTTTTGGTGTAACCATAATTTTTGTTTTACCTGATCCCTTTTGATTTTCATGTCAAAAATAATTTTTGCAAGACCAATATCTTTCATGTCAAACCTTGAAGATAACTTAGGCTTAATTAAACTATCATTGTCATATTGTTACTAATTAATAACATTTCATCTACACACATCACTATGATACTAACTTTTTTACCTCTTTATTTTGAAATACACACAAATCAACTTTTATATAATCTAACCCAAGTCCCATAGTGTACTTATCAGATTTTTGGTTCCACATCCTTAATGATTACTTCAAATTGTAAGAGATTTTTACATCTTATATATTAATTCCTCTTGCTTTTCATCTTATAGTATTTTGGTTGTGCGACATAAATTTCTTTTTCAAACTCACAATATTGAAATATTATGTTTAAATCCATTTAATCAATTTCAAGATTTCAAAAAACAAAAATATCTATAAAAGATCTAATTCAACTTATATTTACAACTAGATAAAATTTTCCCCAAATTTAATTCCCTCCACTTGAAAGAATCCTCTTACAACTAAATGATCTTTATAATTCCTCATTTTCTCTTAAATTGCATTATACTTCTTTTTAAATAATCATGTACAACTAACTAGTTTTCTTCTAATGGATAATTAAACATATCCTCAAGTATTATTTTTATCAAAGTACTCCATTTTTTCCTACATGCCCTCCTCCCAAGACATTTAAATTTGATCTAAGTTCTTCCTTAGTATTCTTGGAATCTTCATCAATAATGAATCAAATTGATAAAAGAAATTCATAAATTGAAAATCAAGATTTCTATAGCTTTTTAGCTTTCTTCTTACTTGATATCATCTCCTTAAAGCTATTTTATTTTGGTTATGTATCCTCTAAATATGCATCCTCTAGGTCTACATTTCCTAGTTCAACATCCTCTTCTACCAACTTGTTCTCTAATTCATCTTATGTAATTCTTAATTCATTCATAGATCGTCCATCTTTTATTTTCATGTGAAATATTTTAGGTTTTTTCTCTATTTTTTCTCCTACCTTGGATCCCTCTTTCCTTATTGAAAAAGGAGCATTATGAGAATATTCCATTTTACCTATTTCTAGGTTCCATAGTTTATATCATTTAATATTAATATCATATCACATAAATATATAATTTGTTGATTTATAATTTGTCTTAGTTAATTTTTATTTAAGAATATATATAAACACTACAATAAAAAATATTAAATATTTGAGTGATACTTTCTTACCAATCCATGCTTCATGTAGATTTTTATCCAAAAATATTATGGTGAGTGACCTATTGATAAGATAACAAGCTATTGTTACTTCTTTTACTTATAATGTCTTGTTCAAATCTCAATTAAGAATTCTTAAATCATTATCCACCAAATTTCTATTCATTCATTCAAAAAATCCATTACATTGTGGTGTATAAAGAGTGGTATTTTTCCTTTCTATTCTATATTGCTTGTAGAACTACTCAATTGCATTTGAGCAATATTCTCCGCCATTATCATTTCTGAAAACCTTGATTTTATTTTCCATATATTTTTGTACTCATCAAAGAATTAAAATCTTTACACTTATTGAATTGTTAAATGTATTTTGTAAAAATACACTCCTATTTTTTAGAATTAGTGCCCTATTTTACCATAGTTCCAACACTTTATTTGACTTTTATTTGGAGCATTAGATTCACCTCTAGATTTTGATCTCTTGTCTCCTAAATTTAATTTCTCAAATTCTTTTATTTCTATGTTTGGAGAAGTCAAATGCTTGAAGTCTATGGGGCTCATGTATGAAAAACCCTAATACTTTTTATATATGTCATAGGTTAGTCAATGTTCTACTTTTGAATTATAGTTAATAGTGTTATTCTAATTTTCATGTTATTATTTAATGAATGTGCAATTTTATTAATATTTTTCAAAGTGAACACATCCTAAAAAAATAAAAATTTGACCATGTTCTCCTCTTCATATTTTGAAAAATATTGAAAAATCAAATTTTCTAATGTGCGGCGAATAGAGTCTAGAATGTAAAAATATATATTAAAAAAAAAATAGAATGTCTAAAATTATGAAAATAAACATCGATTAAATGTCAAAAAGAATTAATATGTTACTTTTACACTAATAATAAAAAACAACTAAAAAATAACAAAAATAAAATAAAATCTATACCAATGAATCACATTCCATATATAGTGAATAATATAAACACTATTTCTATAATCTATGATAATGATTGAAATTCAATTGATAAAAATTTAACCATTATTTATGAGAAGTAAAATCCTCAAACAAATATATCATTAAAAACTAATAATAATAATTATATTTTATACAACACAAAACATTAATTACATCCCAATACAAACATCGACAACTTCTCGCAATTCAAAAATTATACCAATTATATAAAAACAATATAAACAATCAAGAAATAACTACCCTAAATATGATGAATTGCAACGAGAATTGTTAATAATGTATTTGGAATGAAATGTCATATGATTACATTACCAGTCACACATTTTTAATCCATAAATTATACACACTTGCCATATTTAAATTGTACGCTATTACTTCCATATTTTAAGTGCAAAAATAATTTATAAATATTTTAATTTACTTTATTATTGTTTTTGTATTGATAAACAAAGCAGCCCCAAGGGCAGAGAAGTACCAATCAGAGCACGGCAAAACCAGTCACCATGAACACCATATGCAGCCAGAACAGATTCCAGATAATTTCAGTGCACTTAATATGATAAACTAATATATATCTATGTATTTTGAACTATTTGAAATGCTACTAGTCAATATTATTTTGGACTTTCATGTAGATTTTTATTATCAACTTTTCATCAAATTTTATGAAAGCAAGAAAAAGGAAAAAAAAAAATGATCTATGAAAATTTTATGGATCCCACCACAATTAATGTTTATCGACATTTTATGTGTTGCATTTAACTCTACTTTAGTCAAGTCAATCATGTGATTGGAAGGGCATCGCGTATTTCTCCCTATTTATTAGATTTAGTGGAAATTTATCTCTACTCTAGTCAAGTCAATCATGATACCTTACTATTTTTTCCTTATGGACAAATGTCTCTTATTTAATATCTGTTGAACTCCCGGGCTGATTTTTTTTATGACACCTTATGAAATTTATCTCTACTCTAGTCAAGTCAATCATGTGGTTGGAAGGGCATCACATTATTTCTCCCTATTTATTGGATTTAGTGGAAATTTAACTCTACACTAGTCAAGTCAATCATGGCACCTTACTGAATTTTCCTTGCAGACAAATGCCTCTCATTTAATATCTACTACACTCCCACACTGACTACTTTTATAACTAATGGTTAGCATTATCTTGAAAATGCATGATAGTTATTTTCTTTTATTTTAGGTAGAAAAATTTATGTGAACTTATTTTATTGGAGTAAGATTTAACTTATGTTAAATATTTTTTGTTTTAGTGAGAAACTTATCTATATTTTTTAATAATATCTAGAATCTATTGATTTTCACAATATATAATTCCATAATATGTGATTGAAGTTTCATTTCATCTTTCAAAATATATAATATTAAAAAAAATATTGTCAAGGTAGGATTGGAAAATAAGACATAATGGTGTCAATTTATTATTCAACAAGATCTAATATCTATTGACTTTCGCATCATTTACTTTTACATCATATAATTGAAGTTTCTTTCCATCTTAAAAATATGTGATAATAAGAAATCTATTGTCAAGTTAGGATTGAAAAATAAGACAGAATGGTATAAATTTATCATTGAACAAGATATAATATTTATTAAATTTCACATCGTATGCTTTTAGAACATGTGGTTGAAGTTTCATTCCACCTTTCAAAATATGTAATAGTAAAAAATGTATTGTCGAATTAGGATTGACAAAAGATTGAATGGTGCAAAGTTTCATTACACCGCTAAATAACTTAGCTTCAATTCAGCTCTGATCTGGGTGTGAGAATGGAATCTGCATCTAACTCCTTTTATTATTTCAAACTGTCATTCTCCTTAATGTCTGTGCTGTTTCATGCTTCCCTTACATCTTCCCACCGGCAACACAGTCTGAGTTTAGGACATTCCTCCCTCTCACCCGAAAGTAGCCAGACTGTCCTCAAGTCTACCGATGGCACATTTTCCGCCGGGTTTCATCCTGTTGGCACTGACGCCTATGGTTTCGCTGTATGGTATTCTAATACACCTGAATCCCCCACACTTGTGTGGATGGCCAACAGAGATCAACCCGTTAAGGAAAGTGCAGATGGAACCGCCATATGGAGGACTAGCACCAGAGGTCTCCCTGTCAATGAAGCTGCTCTTCTTGATACAGGAAATCTTGTGCTGCGCACCTCTTCTGGAAAAATAGTTTGGCAAAGCTTTGATTCTCCTACTGATACGGTCCTTCCAGGCCAGCGGTTCTCCAACAATGCACAGCTGATCTCCAGAAAGGATAATCTCACCTACAAATCCGGTTACCATCGTTTCTACTTCAACAATGAGAACTATCTTGTCCTCATTTATCAAGGTTCGAATCTCTCCAGTAAGTATTGGCCTAAACCTTGGTTGAGTGCATCTGATAATGGCAGAACCACTGATAACATTAGTCGCACAGCAGTTCTTGACGAATTCGGTGGGTTCAGAGCCAGCGACCAGTTCAGTTTTAATGCCTCAGATTATGGAAAAGGCACCAAAAGAAGATTGATCATGGATGTTGACGGTAATCTGAGATTATATAGCCTGGACGCGAAGCGTAACAGCTGGAATATAACCTGGACGGCAGTTGCAGAGCAGTGCAGAGTTCACGGTTTATGCGGACCCAATGGTGTGTGCGTATATACACCAGAGCCCAAGTGTGTGTGTCCCCCGGGTTATGAAATGGTAGATTCAGCTGATTGGTTCAAAGGCTGCCGGCTGATTAAGAAATTCTCTTGCAACCCAAATAGTTTTAAGTTGCTTCAGCTTCTGTACACAGATTTTTATGGTTATTCAACTTATGACGGTAGCAGGTATGCACATGTGGTGTCGTTTGAAAAGTGCAGGGAAACTTGTATAAATGATTGTGATTGTGTGGGCTTTGGTTACAGTTTTACGGGGTCAAGACAATGTTATCACAAGCCTCTGCTTATCAGTGGGTATCAGTCTCCTGGGGTTATGCACGACATATATCTAAAAATATCTGTGAACGATTCCTCAGCTACCAACGTCTCATCACTGTCTACCTTGATGCACCCCGACTCACTGCAATGTTCGCAGATCAGGTTGCACATAGCTGCAAAGGGGAAACGAAATCAGCTAATTATTCCCATGGCATCTTTTGTTTCCGCTATTGGGGTCGCAGAGATTGTTTGCTTAGCACTGGGATGGTGGTTTATCTTCAGAAACGTTGACGATGCCAAGCTATACAATCGTCAAGGCTACTTTGCGATTCCTACGGGCCTCAAGAGATTTACATTTGCGGAACTGAGAGAAGCGACCAACAATTTCAAAGACATCGTGGGAAAAGGAGGGTTTGGGACTGTTTACAAAGGCCGCATTCTTCCTGAAAATAAAGTCGTCGCAGTGAAGCGATTGGAAGGAGTGTCTCAAGGCGAAGATGAATTCTGGGCAGAGGTTAGTATGATTGGCAGAGTAAATCACATGAATTTGGTTCGCATGTTTGGGTTTTGTGCAGAGGGAAAGCATAGGCTTCTGGTTTTTGAGTATGTGGAGAATGGGTCTTTGGATAAGCACATCTTCACCCAAAACAGTTCGGAGGTTTTGGATTGGAAGAACCGGCTTCAAATAGCCGTGGGGACGGCCAAAGGGTTGGCTTATCTGCACGAAGAATGCCTGGAATGGTTTCTGCACTGTGACGTGAAACCCCAGAATATTCTTCTGGACGAGCAGTTTCAAGCCAAAGTCTCGGACTTCGGATTAGCAAAGCTTGTAGACAGCGGTCACGGCAGAGATGGTGCGATCACCTTCTCCAGAATTCGAGGGACGCGAGGATATTTGGCACCCGAGTGGACAATGAATCTTCCCATCACAGCAAAGGCAGACGTTTACAGTTTTGGCATTCTTCTGTTGGAATTAGTGAGCGGGCGAGAAGCCGCGAAATTCAATGTGGGCAGGTCCGGGGCTAATTTTGTGCGGTGGGCATCCGAGAATGTGAAAGCGGGAGGATGGATGGAGAGCGTGGTAGATGCCAAGCTGTTAATTAGTGGTGAGGAGGAGAGGCAGATGGAAAGGGTGCTGAACACGGCATTGGCATGTGTGGAGCAGGACAGGGATCGCAGGCCTTCCATGAGCGAGCTTGTTGAGATGTTAATGGCGGAGTAAGGTGACACATTGGCGGCCTATGTAGATTTTTTTATCATCTTTCCATCAAATTTTCTGAAAGGAACAAAAGAAAAAAAATCTAAACGATCAAATTAAAAAAAAATTACTACTGGCTATGAAAATTTTATGTAGCTTGATCGATGGATCCCACCACCATTAATGTTTATCAATATTTCTCATGCTGCATTTAACTCTACTCTAGTCAAGTCAATCATGTAGTTGGAAGGAATTTAGTAGAAATTTACCTTTACTCTAGTCAAGTCAATCATGATACCTTGCTGATTTTTCCTTGCGAACAAATGCCTCTCATTTAATATTGCTGAATTCCCACACTGACTACATGTATAACCAATAGTTTACATTATCTTGAAAATGCATGACCATTAATTTCAAATTTTATTTAAACTTATTTTATTGGAGTAAGATTTAATTTATGTTTAAATGTTTTTTGTTTAATGGAAAATGTATTTTTATTTTTAATAATATTTACTATCTACTGATTTTGTGCATCATATATTTTCATAATCTGTTGTTGAAGTTTCATTTCATCTTTTAAAATTGTAATATTAAAAAAATATTGTCAAGTTAAGATTGAAAAGAACAATATTAACTATCTAACAATATATTTTGCAGCCTATCATGCCTTGAAGATGGCTCATTCTAAAGGCTAGAGAAAGGTGTGGCTTGAGTGAGACTTTTTAAATATTATCAATAATCTAAAGAAGTCTTTTGTGCTCTCTTGGAGTCTTGAATCCCTTATTATGGATGCCATTGAAATACTAAATTATTTTGATAAATTTTATATTTTTCATATTGTTAGGGAAGGTAATGGTCTTGCGGATGTCTTTGCTAACTTTGGGGTTAGTGGCTCTAGGGTTTGGGACGTGAATGACCCCCTTCCCATTGAGGCTATCGCTTGTCTTAATCATGATTATAAAAAATGCTAAGTTGGATGGCAGCTTCATGATATGATATATGCTCACATGACCTTGTGCACGTGACAAATTATTGTTTGGAGTGACGGTGAGTTGGACCATGCTTTGGATTATGGTAATTCAAATCTCCGTGTAGGGTGGCCTTCAAGGTTAATTATGACCCTCTGCAACCATGTCGTTGTCACACAGATTGTGGGTATTTCCTGGCCTATGTTCTCGAGGTTTCTCTTAATTGTCTATAAAGTTCTCAAGCTCTTGGCCTTTGTTAAGTTTATGATCATGGGCAACGATAGAAACAGGGCAGAGCCTTCTCTTGTGACACCGTGAAAACAAAATCTAAGTTTTGGAAAAGGCTGCAAAGGAGTGGGCTTACGCCTTACTTAGAGTGGCTCCATGGGAATGACCTGCAGGCTACAACTTCGTTTGTCAAGGGATGGAATAATAAGGTTTTGAAGTTAGGAGGTACTAAATTTGATATCAATGAGGATTTCATAGCAAATATTACTAGTCTTTCCATAGAGGGTAGAAAGGTGTATAGAGATAAGAAGGAATCTAAAGATGCTTTGCAGATTTTCTTCAAAGGAGATGAATAATAAAAGCTCAAGCAGGCTAAGAGTGGTGGCTACCAGCACAGTTTCATTAAAGCTCTGTGGGGAGATGTTACCGAGGAATTGATGAGGTACATTACCTTAGAAGGTCGATTGTCTGTTATTAATGCGTATCACTTTGTTCTTTTGAATCATTTTCGTCATAAGAAGAAAATTTCCTTTCCTTTCTATCTTTTAGCTTCTTTGGAGTATGGTCTTAAGGATCACAAAAGAAATCCTAAGAATCATGTGCTACATGTCGGGTTAATTCTACTCATAACAGATTATGTAAAGATGTTTGTGGTGCCTAAGTAGCCTATAATGGCTCCTAACGGTAAACAAAAGAAACTAGCCTTGGAATATGAAATGGTGTTGAAGGAGGAACCGGTGAGTCCGAAAGGGAAAAAGAAGAAAGTGATTTTGGAGGAGGAATCTAAGTCCGAAGAGGATGATGATTATGTTCTTGATTCTTAGGCCTCTATGGAAGTGTATTCAAAACCCCTTGTTCTAGGTAAGAGTGGGAAAGGTTACTCTATTCTTGACCTAAAGGATTATGAGACTTGCAATGAGGACGGGGTTGGTGAAAAACCTTGTAAAACTAGGCTTGTTGCCCCCTCTACCATCTTGAAAGATATGATTAATGCTGCTAAGGAGGTGTCTCCTACGCCCCCTACTTCGGGATCTAAGAGAAAGAAGGATTTGAAGGAGGGTAGCCGTAAGAAATTGGCTATGAGGCCCACTAGCCCTATGTAGGAGGAGCATGTTGTTTCTTCTCCCAAGATTGGCAGCGGGAGGTTGTTATTTCCCCTATTGTGGAAATGGACAAGCAGAATAGAAGGATGTTAGTGGCTATGGAAATTGTTAGCTCTCTCCGTAAAATTCAAATGTCAATGGCTGGGGCTAAAGGTAAGGAGGTTTGTGGGAGCCAGGATAAGAATAGTGTCTTCGAGGAGGGTGATGAGGAGGCTAGGGATGTGTTTAACATTGATCGGGAGGAGTTTCCTAATGTTTTGGGTCTAGCTAAGGAGGGAACTATTTCCCTTTTCAGATTGTTCAAATAGATTTTTCATGAGCTTAATATTACCAATGTGAGGGTTCGGGGAGTTGTGAGCAAAGTTGGGGAATCTTCGTAGTCTTCTGTACAGACTCAAGTTGACGAGTTGTATGATTCATCAAAGATTGTTGCTGAGGAGATGCTGAAGATGAAGCAAATTTTTTAACAAAGAATTGTGACTTTGGAAGAGCAGATGGGTGATTCCACAATAGTGGTTTACAATTTTTTGGCCAAACTGGACACTAAATTATCATTTTTAACTAAATCTTCACATTCGGGCACCTATAGCGGCTAAACCGTGAAGAATTTGAAGATGATGCAAACTAGAGTCTCATCACATTTTGTCTGTAGATTTTAAAAATATTTTTTTCAAAATTTTTGGAATCAAATTGCACTTCTTTTTCCATCTCCCACGAAAACTGGTTTTTTTCAAAAACAACATTTTTAAAAGTGATGCACACCGTATAACACATAACTTTGCTTCCATGAAGGATAAAATTCTCATTCTTTCGAATTTAAATTTTTAACTCCGATATCTAGTGCTTCCACTTGGTTAGAAAATTTTTTATTGAATATTTTTTCTTTAATCAAGTTTCGAAGTCAAACCAATTACAATTCAGACATAGCGCGACCGTATAACGCATAATTTTTTGTATATGTGAAATTCAATTTTTTTTTTTTTTGGATTAAGGACTTCAATGCTCCCCGGTGCACTCATATTTTAATTTTTTTGATAATCTGCTATTTTTCCACATGTAGAACAAAGACCTTCATTTTTAGATGAAAAATACATGTTTAATAAAACTAAAAAAAAAAATACATAATAAAAATAAAACATATTAAAATTATATTCATTAGATAGCTCGTTCCGAAGAATACCTAATTCTAGTTGGGTTTGTGAAGATTCCTCCATTTTCATCCTCAACCCAAGCTCCAAAGTGCCAAAATTTGGGTTTTTCTGTGTTTCAGGCGGGGGATGAGGAATAAAAGGGCTTCGAACGAACCACTAGGGGTTCGGGTTCATTCGAACGCCCTTCTATAAGGGGTTTTTTTGGTTTTTTTGGCAAGAAAGAATTTAAAGGGTTCGATCGAACCCAGGTTCTAGTGAACCCCTAATGGGTTCGGTCGAACCAATAGGTTCGTACAAACCCCTAAAATCAAGTTTTTTGCCATGCATTCATTTTTTGTGAGTTTTCCTTCCTCACTTCAATTGTAAACCACTATTGTGGCTTCACCCAAATGGAAAGGGTTAGCATGAAGTTGGATAAGGTTGTTAAAGTTACTAAATTTGCTATGATATATAAGGTTAAGGGCCTTACTACTCCCAATGAGAAGGCTAAGAAATGGAAGGAGGGAGCTCCTGCTGATAATGAAGCTACTGGGGAAGGCAGATGGTGGAGGAAGCTTTGGTTGATAAGACTGCTAGTTCGTAGGATGTTTTGGTTAAAGAGGTATGTGTTTTGGGGCTCGATACTAGAACTCGCAACAAGACCAAGATGCAAGCTAGGCTCCCTGCCAAAGAGAGTTCTTAAGTCATGGATGCACATCAAAAGATAATTGAGAGTGACATGGAAGCTGCTAATATTATGAAGAATATGTAGTCTTTTGTTTTTGTTCCTTCTTTTTGGCAGTTGTCTTACTAAATTTTGTTGCGTGTTGGTTGTTGACTACTTTGTTTAGTTATCTTTTGATACAACTTTCCTTTTTTGTAAAGGGTTTTGGGGCCCCTTCAAAATCTGTTTTACCTCTAATCAAAAACTATCTAACAATATTATATTTATTATATTTATTAATTATTTCATAATATTACTTAAAAAATGATATAATTCATAATATATTAAGAATAATTATAAAATCACTTTTACAATTTGATTAGAGAAACATTTAACATAAAATTAATATTGAATAATGTATTATTTATTATAATATA
>VDFB02056351.1:54438585-54578344 GCA_007258455.2 Sequoia sempervirens
GAACTTTTTTTTTTAAGAAAAAGTGGGAGACCACTTAAAAAATGTATTTATATATAATATTTTACATATATCTGGTTCAGGCAGACATACTGGCAGGAAAGAACCAGCAAGAAAACCCCTAGTTGCAGTTCGAGTAACAAATTTTACAAAATATCAAAAAGACCATTGAGGTCCTAGTACAAATGACCAATTGTTTGATGACAATGTTACAAAATCACATTGGTTGAATACATCAGTACATATGCACATTCTCTTATGCACCCAAAATACCCAAAAGAAGACATCATACTAGATATACCCATGACCTGAATACATAACACAAGGGAGATTACAAAACCTTACTAAACATAAGATTGATAAGCTAGGAAGCCACTTTCAAAAAGATGCAGATTTTCCACCAACATGTTGAAAGCCATTAACCGAGCTTTCTTTTATTTCCACTCGTTTACCTTTGTGTTGGCAATTGTGCTCAAATGAAGGTTTTGATTTGTTTTAATATCAGGCACATAACGATAACAAAATTTCTTTTTGGATGAAGATGGAAGTTGCAAATCATGAATGCAAACATGACTTCTCAAGAAAGAAATGGCATGATATTTTCTTTTTAAATCATCAATCTCCTCCATGGAAATGAAAGATCTGTATCTATTTAGAACTTGGTAGAGATGTGAAGAAGTGTCATGCATTGTGGATAATAACATGCCTTGGAATATGTGAACATAGGTCTCTTCTTATAAAACAAAACCTTCTTTGAATAATTAACATCAGAAATTAATACAGTTTGGCGAGCATATTGAATAATCACACTAGAAACCAATAATGGAAGATTGAGAGTCTCAACTAAGAATTCCACCTTATAGATAACATTCATACTAGAAGCCAACAACAAAAGACCAAATTTCATAAATAAAGTTCATGTGTTATATATCATGCCTTTGAGGGGTCCACAAGTACCATAAGCCTTTTGAAATCCTTCTCCATCTAAATGCATCCATTCCAAGACCATTGGGAGGTGGGTATACAATATGAGCCAAGTATTAATTTCTAATGTTAATGATTGAAAGAAGGTATATAAATTGTTCGAGCATCTTAATTCTCATACAGAGTTACATCTTAGTCAATTTCTCAATGTATGAGTTCCATATATTTGTAAATTTTTCTTAATATAAAAACATATTTTATTTCATTAAAATTAACCTATCTAATTCCATGTTACAAAGGATGCTCTTATTTTAACTTATAAGTATATAATTCAAAATTAATTAGTAATTTTCAAGATAGAGTACACACAATTTCTTTAGTTAAAATAAAATAATATTCTTATTTCCATGTGAGAGTTATGTAGAATGGTAGTTTGATGTCTCAAAAATATTTCTTTCATATATACTAAATTTTTATCATTACATTATGAGTGAATCATCTCAATTATATATCCAAGCACATCAAAATTTATAGAGTGGAAAGAAAAATAATCACACATTTATCATATTTTTGTAAGGTGTTCGAAAAGACTAAAAGTTTCCCTAGAAAGAACTAATTAAAAAAAAAAAAAAATGGAAAGTGTCTACCTCATTGTATGTTGACCTTTCCCATATAAAAATATCATGGAAATGCTAAATGAGTTGATATAAGAATTTTTAGGAATGAAGGCACAAAATTCATAACACTAATCCTAAAAGCAACAAGAAAGGCAATGAATAAAATCTTCCTACTTATTTTGAAAGAAACTTTAAAAGGTTCTAAATCCCCTTCACACCCCTTTCTAAATGAAGATAAAATAAATACGTTACCAAATATTTCTTAGAGTTTAAGGTGGTGATTTTAGTATGATTTGAGAATAAATAAGATAAATTAGATGAAATCAAGTTTTGTTGTAAAGGTGATGAATTTTGGGGGAATAAGATGAAAATAATTTTGAACCTAGTTGACTCATTAAATGACAATAAGATAGATTTTAAAGGGGCTTTATTTAAAATATGTAATAGTTAGATATGTACTAATACATTATATTCTCTATTAGATAGTTATTTCTTCCATAAACATTTCTTACAATCTTATAATTTATTAATAATAGTGATGTGTGCATCCCTAGACACTCTTTGATAACCACACTATTAATGTTTCTATTTTTACTAGAGGATACTATAATTGAAAAGCATGTCAAGAGGGAGGGTTAGTTAACCTTGATATTAATGCAATGAAAGGTGGGATTATGATGGTATCAAAGTTATCTTAAAGATATATTGAAGGTTTTTCTTCTATGCCTGAACACATTTAGTGAAATATAATGAATATGTGTTATCCTAGAAAAATATGTATAGCATTAAGGATAAAATTTAGACTTTAAGTTGAAAGAAAATGTCAAATATTTAGACTAAAAATGGTGGGGATGGAATACAAGCTTCAAGAATCTCCTTATGTGTTGCAATAATAAATGGTCAAGTCAGAATATCTAGTTCAAGTATTGGGATAAAGGTATCAAATTCTTATTCAATGTAAACATAGCCAAGTTTGATAGATAAAAAGTTGGCCCCATTAATACTGGGGGAGCATTGTCTAATGAGATTAAGTTGACACTATTCAATTTTTAGAAGTTAGAACCCTAACATTTATATGAGGCTTGTAAAATAGAACCTTATTAGGAAGAGTAGGAGAGGAGAAATGAACCCATAATAATTATACTTATACAAATAAAAATAATAATAATGTTTAACCATTTCAAAATGTTAAATTTGTTTCACTATGATGATCAATAGCTAATTTGTACAAGGAGGCCACAATTTATAGGGAAATGAAGACTACATAAGAGGAGAATTTATAACATAGTAGCTTGGTTGTAGTTGTTTCTTTAGCATTAACTATTTTCTCTTTTTTCTTTTGTTGTTGAATATTTTATTTGATCTCTTAAAACTATAGACACACAAAATTAGCATTATGTAGCAGCAGCTCATGATTTTAGTTTTAGCATTCATATTTAGATTGAGTTTCTTTGATAACTAATATGATAGTTTAAACACCAGATTTCAATGGCTAAAAAGTTTCAAAAAGCTAACGTGTTTTGTCTATGTTTATGCATTTTGGATACATTTCTGCCTAAGTGACAATCCTTATTTTTTCTATGTTTTGGTTTGTGTCAGGCATTAGATATTAAAATTACTATCTAGTTACATTCATTGTCATTCAGATTTAATTTTCCCGTTGTAGACAAAACAATATATAAAGATTTTCAACCTTTTAGTCTTCTTGGAAGTAAAGTGATAATTTTATGTGTTGTTCCAAGTAACAAATAACAAAGCCTCAGCCTTTGTATTCTTTGTTTTTTCATATATTCTTATCACAGAGGTGTCATACAGTTTTGGCTGTGAGCCTTCACTGAAGCACCCGATTCAATGAACAGTTTACAAAGACTTGAATTCATCCTCTCAGAAGTAGTGGGAAGAGCGGTCCTCCCTCTCTCTCATTTGCGGCATTGACAAAATGGTTTTGACTATCCTCATCACACCTACCTAGCAAAACTTTTTTACAATCTTTGTGCTCAAATATTTGTCATTATATCTGACAACTCTTTTTCTATACTTACCAATTGCATAATGTCTTCCAGACTAAATGCCGCATGTCAATAGCATGTCTTTAGCATTTTCCTTATAGCAATGAATAAAATATTTTCTAGGACATTGTAGTTACTGATCTTATCATAACACCTCCTCATTGTGAATACCCTACAGATATTCATCTCGTTGGGACAACATTTACTTGCAACATCATATCATTTGTTTCTGGCTATGAGTTGACCCACCTCCAAATGAAATTCCCCTTTGTAGTAGCAATCAAACTCATTAAAGTCATGTTTGGAATGTGGCGCAAGAGTCCTTCTGTCATAAGGAAAAGCATTGGCAGGGCGTGATCTATAGTCATCATGCATCCTCTGTCCAAAGAGCCGTAGCAAAATCCCGAGTAGGAAAGTGAATGAACAACATTTAATTGCATAGCGAGTTTTACATATCAAGGAAGTAACTGGCATTGTTTATGTTTATCAAGGCGTCATATCTTTCTTTAATGCCATCTTTCTATCATTTCACTTTGTATTTAATATCTTTCTTAAGATCTTCTATTTCTGAAATAACTTGTGGTATCTAAAGTTGGTGTGCAAGAAGAACACATAATGGTACAATGAGAAGGCTCATGTCCCTGAGGTCATGCTAGAAGAAAATACTTGATGGGTCCACATTGTCTAGAAAGCTAGCCATAGTAGCTTCTATTGTCTTGTCATCATAGTTGCACTGGTAGCGGAGGTCGTAGCAAAAGAAAAGCTTGTGTAAGTGGAAACCAAAGAAGTGGCTAATGATTTGTTCATAGAGAGCAAAGATCACCTATTCAAAGCACGAAATGTCTGCCACTTACCACTCTCTATATGGGTCGTATGCCATCGAGGCTAGGCTTCGACAGGAGGATGCCATATTAGGGATATCTTGAGGGGAAGATTCTCTACTATACGGATGATTATCAGCGCTTGGGGATAGTTTTGATAAGAATATTTCAACATTGGGAGACTCCAATCAGAGCGCATTTATGTGCATTTAATCTTTGTGGTTGTATATATGTGCATTTAATGTTTCAACTTTTAGTCTTCATGGATGACGCATTATGTTGACCCTTTGACAAACTAATCATATCATATACGCTGTGAGCTTTGAAAATGATTTTATAGATCTCAAAATTAAAACTCATATTTGCTTTTATTTACTAGGCATTAAATGGAAGCGACGGTCTTAGATGGGATAGGTTGTTTTTTATATTTGACTAATGCATTCATTGGAAGTGGCAATTTTAGGAGCTTATGTGAGTTTTAATTAAGAGGATTTTTTTATTTTATTTTTTAATCCAAGGGTATCCAATAGGAGGGGAATAAATTAGGCTGACATTTTCTAGTATTGTGAGACCTTGTTAAATGTTCTTTATTTTTAACAAGGTTTGTAGATAAAATGTCTTTGCATCTTACAATCTCATCTTGCTAGAAAACAGAATGAAGGATTATCGATCATCTTTAAATTTTGTTGAAAGAACATCTATTGAAATTGATTTCTTTCAATATTTATTTCTTAACAATTAACTCTCATATGTCTTTATCTTGCAGGAGATATTTTGTTTGCACATGAAGCTTGCAACATTTAAACATTGGAAGCAATCTTTGAAGACTTTTGGAGTTGAATAAAATTAAGCACTTAACTTGAACTTGACAAAAGTATTTTTAAATGCTTGGAGCCTACATTTACTACTTGAATTTTTTGTTTTAAGCCAACTACATCATTGTTTCTTTTCAAAGTTGGTCTAAAAATTGAACTTAGAAATTCACTAGACTTTGGATTTGGACTAAAATTGAACAAATCAACTTCACATTTAGCTTGGTGCTCTAAAATGAATTCATCTTTGCTTTGAGGCTATAAAACGAACAAAGTGTTTGAGTTGAGTGATCTTTTCTTTGGTCTATTTTGAATGCGTATCCTCTCCCCTTGCGCTTCGTGCGATCTAGGGTGCAAGAGAAACATTCAAAATGAATTTTACTACTTTGAGTCACCTTTAGAGGGGCCTGCCTAAGAGACACATCCGAAAGGAGAACTCGAAGGTGACTCCAACTAGTTTTTCATTCGGGCCGATATATAAATGGATAAGACTAAACTGTCAAGTCCTCATGGTATGTAGGCCTTAGCTGTACAGTGTCTTTCAGAATGAGGTCCTATCGTAAAACGTATAAGAGCCCCTAGTAGGATTGATTAAAGCCTTTAGTGGCTTGCTGGAAGCACACAAGGTGCTATGTCCTCGATGTTGTGTCATTAAGAACCTTGTTTGTAGTTGCCAACCAGTCCATCTAACGAGTTTATCAAAGTGGTGCATTGGAACTTGGATTCCAAGAAGTTACTTCCCATGTCCGATCTTGGTTGAAATATAAAGGTTAAGACTTCATTCTTAACATACCTTTATATTTTATCCCTGGTTGCATGTAAAATCATCTCTTCTACTACGAAGGGCATGAGGCAAACCCACTAAGAAAAACATACCAATTGAGTTAGGATGTTATATTGCTTGTGAGTCAGTTTGAAAACACAGTGCTTTAATCAAAAACATTGGAAAACCAACATTCAACGAATCATCAAAAATTCAAACCCTTTAGGAGATGCAAATATCCTTGAACAAATTCACATGTTATTGCTTTCCCTTGGGATTTGTGTCCTTAGAGGCATCTAAACATTTGGATTTCATCTCAATTTGCTTCTACTAAAGTCAACTTTAGGTAACTCTTGCCTCAAATTTCCTTGGTTTCCACATAATACAATTTGTGGGATAAGGTGAAAGTTGAGACATTAGACATCTAGATTCAAAATCTCATCAAGAGTGTGTTTGTGGTAAAAATAACTCATTAAGCAAAGATTAAATCAATTGGACCCCACATATGTGCTTGGCATTTTTTGGTCATATGGTTTTCATGCAAACATTGGTCTTTTGATTTTGAATTACTCTTAGAGAAAGGCATGTTCTTCACTATCTTGGCCTAGTAAACAAGTCCTTCTTAGGTTCATTTAGGAGCAAATCAAACACTTCATCCATTCCAAACATTTATCATCCCATCCCAAACAACTTTAGAACTTTGGAAACATCATTCTAGACTTGGGTAAATCATCACAATCAAAAATCACCTTGTTTAGTTAGGTGTATGGGAATGCATCCTTTCTCATACATTTAATTGAATTAGCACATCCTTTTAGAAAATTCATCCTAAGATCACATCTAAACATCTTCGGGTTTAAAATTTCATTATCCAAATCAAACCAATGAAAATCAAATCCTAAGTCTAGCATCGATCCAAAGTTCCTAAACATTCAGCACTCATATCACTTACCTCCTTTCATCATTCATCTCATCATTGGTCCTAAACACCTTAGAGGTCACTTTTGCAACAAGGTCAAAACACAAGAGGAACATGGAATATAAACTTGATCCATACATCATGAGTAATCCAAGTCAACTACGATATCAAAGCCCTACAACGCCGATTGATTATCAACACTCACACTCATACAATCCATACATGGGATCATTACGTTCTACAAATTTCAATGGCACAACAAGTGTGAGTATGCCCAAATCAAAGATTGGAACACATTTCCCAATGGTAGATCTAAATCCAAACCAACAAGTTTGAAAAATTGAACAATCAAAGCATGAGCCTTCAAACGAACAACGTCATCCCACTAAATCCCTACATGCCAAAGGAGAATGTACCAAGTACAAGTTTTTGAAACATGAATCTAGAAAACTTTGGGATGGATACATTTGCAAATCATACGAATATTCCAAACATGAACAATGGTCAATTTCAACCTATCATGCCAAATCTGAGTGTCATCCCAAATCAAAACATTGTCCAAAATCAAACACAAGTACACACTCCAAATCTACTTGAACAAAAACCAAATCAACTATATCAAGGGAGTCAAGATCGAAATCAAGATCAAATTTGGTGAGATCAAATTGCTGCACTTACCAAAATAATTGAGTCATTGTGCCAAGGGAAATCTCCACCACCATTACCTATATCATTCCTTGGTTTAGGGCTTCCCCCTTTACCTAGCACCAATCATTCCATCCAAATCAATCCACCTAACACCAATCAAGCCATCACATCAAATCCTTTGAGTATACCATCAACATCACGCCAACATATGGTATTCAATCAAGCAACAATGTTGATCCCAAATCAAAACATGGTCTCCCAAGGGCCTATCACCTTGGTCATTTCGACCATCCCCATCACTTCGATCATTCCAACCACCACTCTCACACCCATCACATCTCAACCCCTCACTTCCATGATTGCTTCGAGCGTATCTCAAACACTTGTCACTACATCCAACATGATTCCAAATCCACCACCACCCCCACCACCACCAACTTCCACCACATCAAGCCAATACAATGCGGAATTACAAGCTACTTTTCAAAGGGGATTCCAACAATATCTAGCCACGCAACAAGCAACACAAGCTCAACAAGTGCAACAATCCTCTAAAGTTTCCCAAGGCGCTCAAGCTACCCAAGCTGCCCAAGCCTCTCAAGCTACCCAAAAAACACAAGAAAAAACATGAAAAATGATAATTATTGGGGATACCAATGAACATTCAAACACTGGTGATAGCATTGACAATCTCCCCACCACAATTTCTGAAAGAAAAGATCAAAATCTATCCATCAAAGAGCACATTGAAGATGTTTCTATCTCTTTCGAAGATCAATTCAATATATGTCAAGAGTCACCTCTCAATCATGATCAAAATCTACCAACCAACAATGATCCAATTCAAGAAATGTCACATTGTTTGGCCCTATGGTCGAAGGCATTGGAAATCCCTCCATCACAATTGTTGAAAACAATGATCAAGATCTCTCCATCGATGAGCACCTTGAAGATGTTTCCACCCCATCTGATGATCAAATCACCATACATCAAGAGCCACTTTTTAGTGATATATTTCAAGGAGCGTTAGGATTATTTGATCCTATTGACATAATGCATGATCAGTTGACCTATGATCATGTTGAAAATATCTCTAAATTGCCTTATGAGCTAGAGGACATATCTCAAGAATTTATTCCAAAGCATGATCAAAATCTTTCACCAAGGTCTAGCAATGGTCCTTTCCAAGACATGTTGACCCCCTTTAACCTCATGGTTACAGATACTGAAGGAACCTTGAACTCGAAACTTGAGGATATTGAACCACTTACCATGTCTAATGACGACATCCAAGAACCTTTTATAAGAAATCCATCCTTTGAAACTAATCCATGCCAGGAACTTGATCCAAAGTGTGTCAAAAGAAACTCCAAAATCATTCAAGATCAAGAATTTGTATCTTCAAGATACTACAACAATCTAATGGACACTCTCTTATCTATGCAAGATGATCATATCCATGTAGCACATACCCCTCCATCCACCCATGAGATGCTTTCTATGGATGGACACGTAGATGATCTTCATCTAGAACAAAATTTTGTTATACAAAAAGAGCAGATTATCAATTCCTACAGTCAAAATGAGTTATCAAATCAGGATCAAATATATCCCAAATTAAGACTAAAGACATCATGGGTGAAGATATCCATCATTATCCACTCAAGGAAACAAGTCAGATAGAATAGGATATTCCAGAGTTAGCATAGCAACAAATGAAAATAATGTCATCTACAGGGGTCATTTATCAGAGAGTGCATTCTAAACAAGACATCTCAGAACAGGCAGAATCAAGGCATGAAGGTACTACTTCCACAATACTGGGGGCAACTTCATCTCAAGCAAACATCAACATAGGGAGCACGAAGAATCCTTATGATGAAACCGATGTCAATACTACAACCAGCCACGTCATGAATCTTCATCCACCCATCACTACATCCATGAATTGGGACCAACGTGAAAAGAAAGAATTGAAAAACATTATCAAAGCAAAAAAGAATAATGGAAAAATCAAATACAAATGGATACCAAAGAATACAAAGAAAGATCATCCCGATCAAACTTCATCAGTCAAAGAAACTGTGGGGCAAAATAAAAGAGGGAAAAGTATCCATCAAAGATATCCACAAAAGCAAAAGCAGGCTTTTCAAGCGACATACAAGGTGTATCAAGTAGTTGGCCCTAATTCCATGCACACTTCCATATCCACCCATCATTGCTCATCTTCCCAAGTTTGGAGAGTCAAAGGTTCCAAACTATCTACCAATCCATCTCTTATCCCTAAACACACTCCATCCATGCCTCCACACATGATATCCAATTCTCACATTGACCATGTATTGGAAACAACCCTTCATCGTAAGGATTCAGAGGGCATTCTATCGTGATGTACGCACCAAGACAAAGTCAACTCCGGTATCGACGAAGCAAATCAAGAATCTCAAAAGTTGCATTCAAGTGCACGTATCTTAGCAAAGGAGCTCCTTCAAGCAGGATATCGATGGCACATTATGACAGGGGCATCTACATCAGCAACATCTTGTGATTCAGCATGAGCTTAAAATCTTTCAAAAAATACAAAAAAATCCAAAAAATATGAAAATCCAAAAAAATAGAAAAAGGATTGAAAATAGTAAAGAAAAAAATCGTCCTCCAGTGAAAACCATTATGGTGGCACTTTGGGCAAGACCATGATGAAAACCTGGAAAATAGGCGTCATGTGTAGAATCGAGCATCTATGTGTGCCAATTTAGTTGAAAGCATCTCATCCCATCCGTAATAAATCGAGCATTCCATTCATCTTATCCATAATAAATCCATCCATCCATAAACCATTGATCCAATCCATTTTCGCACATCAATGTCCATCATCCAAGTTATCTTGATCTTGATGAAAGTTTGGGGCACACTTTACACTTGCTTATGGTAAAAATCTTGACATGGGTCATTTTCATTGATCCTATCCTACCCAGCGTTATCTGAGCCATGAAACATTATCCAAATGAGCATTCTTTATCCAAACACCTTATCTTATTGCAAGATAATCCTTGACATCCTTTGCATACTTACCATATCCATCCATCCATACACTTATCCAAGAATCCATCCATGACATTCCATACATTGCTAGACATTGGGGGCATATATGTACATCTTTCTCTCAAAATAAATCTTGATCTATATCCTCCAACTTATGTGGCGATCCAAACATTGGGAAACATGAAATCAAATTGGTCAAAGAATTTGTGATCTAGAATCCAAATCACTAGCCCATGACATATTTTGATGAGAAAATGTTCCTTATCAAGCTTCATCTTTCATCGAACATCAATCCAAATAATCACTATCAATTGCATCTAAGTTGCACTTCAAACGTCAAATCAAATCATTTGAACACCTTTTGTTCCCAATCAAGCTTCATCAATCCTAATCAATTGAATCCAATCAATCCATAATCTTGGGATATCCTTCCCAATCATTGTGTTTCTTAACACAATCCTTGCATTGTTGTTCATCCTCAACAATATTATCATCATCAATCCCATAAACATCCCAATCATTGTGTTTCTTAACACAATCCTTGCATTGTTGTGCATTCTCAACAATATTATCATCATCAATCCCATCAAAATCTCAATCCTTGTGTTTTTTTTAACACTATCCTTGCATTGTTGTGTATCCTGAACAATGTCATCATTATCAATCCATCGATCCGATCAATCAACCTTAGCTTGTGTTGGAGTTATGGGCAGACACTGAGAGGGGGGGTGAATCAGTGTCAAAAAAAAATTCAACTTCGACCAAGATGTTTAATTCTGATTTCCTTTTCTTTCAACAATAGAGTAGAGTAATCACTTTTGAAACCACAAAGATATGACAACATTAACTCAGTCTATTTGACAACTTATGAAAATATGATTTGAGTGAGATATCTTGCATTTGCCAAAATATAGCTCAAATTTGATCTCAATACTACTCTAATTAATGCATTCATGAGTTGAATGTAATCATTCATAAACAAAATTGAGAACAGTAATAAACCCAACAGTGAACTGAAACAACAACACAGAAAAGCAGTGAGCACACAGAAGAACAAAGAGACAAAAGAATTGCTGAGTGGAAAACCCTCCTGGGGTAGAAAAACCACTCCTAAACTGCCTTACTGGCTTAATCTTCAAAAACCACTTTTAACAATGCCTAATAGGCTAATTTCTGAGCACCAACTCAAGGAGCACCAACCCCTCATTTAGAGACACCAATCTCAAGGAGCACCAACCCCTCACTCAGATTTCAGAATTACAATAATAATATATCAAAGGATCTCTCTGTTTTCAGTTAAGTTCATAACACTCTACTTCTAATACTCTAGGAATCCAACTCTTGTATTACAGATTTTTTCAATACATCTCTTGATAAAGCCAAAATAACTATCTCTCAGAATTATAGGCTAGTAGCAACTTCACTATTTTCAACATTGGTTTTTATATACATTTCAAGTATGTCTATTTTGGAGAAATCTTCAAAAAGCGTTTTTCACAAGATTCTAAAACTGATTTGCTAATTTTAGCTGAATAATGACAGTTTGTAGATGATGGTGAAAATCAAGAGTAATGCATATCCAGAAAGCTTTATTTTTGCGCTGAGTCAGGAGATTTCAAAATTGTAACGAAAGATTTTCATCAAAGCCATGTCTGCCCACTAACAGAAAATCATAACCTCTTAAAACTCAGAGAATATCTTGCCAAAGATTTGATGCCAACCAAAGATGTCTACATGCAACTATACTTAGAAAAATCCATGTCGGCCACTGTGTATGAATTCTTCGAAAATAATTTGCTGAGACAATAGTCGCCACGTGTTCTTTGTGATTCGCTAAGACCTTATGCGAGCTGCGTTTCTTTTTCCTTAATTGCTTTTGCCGTGACCCAGTGAAGTTGGGAAGACCTCTCGCAGACCACATTAAGTTTCACCGAAAGCCCTTTTTCCTCTTATGTGTCGCTGTGACATTTAGATAGTCCTACCAAAGGAAATTATAACTTGATCATTCCTTTTGTCCCTATGTGTCGCCATGACCTTCTGCCGTCGGGGACAAATCATATCGAAGATCTTAATGTTTCCTCGAGATCACATTTCTGTTAAATTTGTTTCAGTCACTGAGACACAAGAGTCTTTCTCTCTGAGACATGCCCAATATTCCCCTTCGCTAAGACAATATATAGTCGGGGAGACACTATATAGATTGCTCTATGTTATACCAAAAGTCATTCTTTCATCCGGTGTCGCTAAGACATTCTACTATCAAGGAGACATCTTGTGGATTTCACTTTGTTTCACCGAAAGACTTTATCCCTTATAAGTCGCTGTAACATAATGGTTCTCTCGTCGATGCATCCTTTTGTTTGTCGCTGACACATCAGAGTCGGGGAGAAGTCATACTGCCAACATTATGTTTCATCAAAGAGTTTCCTTAGTGTATTGTTCATTTGCTGAGACATAAGGAAATTTTTCGCCGAGATGCCCTTTAGATTCATTCACTATCGCTGTGATAATACGATATCGGAGAGACCTCTCATAGAATAGAATTTGTTTCACCGAAGGTCACTTGATACACATTGTCACCGTAACATATCATTTTTCTTGCCGACGAGTCCATCCATCCTATATTTGTCACTGTAACTTTGAACTATTGAGGAGACATCCTGTAGATCATTTCAGTCATAGCGAAATACCCTGAATTCACACATGTTTGCCGAGACTTCCAGAATGTCCTGCCGAAGGCAATTGTCCAACGGCGGTCGGTGTGACATTGAACATCTGTTATGACATCACGCCGAAAGAAAAAACTCTGGCTGAAGTGAATCCCATATGTGATGTCGGTGAGAAAAAACCACTTCGCTGAGACCTATTCCAAAAACCCTGACTCTTGCCGATACACATCCATCCAACCTCCGATCGATGTGACATACTTATTTCGCTGAGACCACATACTGATGGAATAACATATGCCGATAGAGATCACTTTCATCCGCCGAAACAAAAAGAATGTCATGTCGATAGATGCCTGGAGATGGATCCCAATTGCAGTGACATCAAATAAGTCTTTTTGATATGATCTTTCTTGTGTCCGTCGGCAAGACACAAAGCGCTCGATGAAACAGCATGCCAATAGGGATTACTTACGCCGATGAAGAACCTCATGAGTTAGTTGGTGAGACCCGACTCATTCAGTAAGACCTCTCAACGGTGAACACAACTCATACCAATAGATCTTTCCACTGTCGCTAAGACCATGTGAATGTCACGCCGAAAGCTGCCTGAAGGTAAAATCCAATTGTTATGACATCAGAAATGTCTTGCCGATAGGAAACACAGACATTTCAAAAATGGATCAGGGAGACCCTACCATTCCCATGCTGATATGTTCTTTTTCTATCACCAAAGAATACACAAAGCTCAAACTAATCAGTACCATAAGATATAAAAATTCTGATTGTAGAATGTCCACTGAATGCCAAGACATGTAAACCATATTGACAAAATTGTACCAAAATAAAGCATGAGAAACCAATCTGAAATAGTCAATAAGAAGAATCAACTGAAAGGGATTTTCTCATCAAGGACAAACCATATGATCACAACTGAGATCCAACAAACTCCCCCTTTGTCCTTGATGGCAAAACTCAAATGACTCTCCCCATTTTTACCTCAATGACAAAGAATAGAAGAGAAGAATGTGCAATGTCAGGAAACACAACTAAGAATCCAACCAAATACCATAAGAATAGGTTGCAAATAGAGCAATAGTGCAGCAGACATATTGAATAACTTCACATAACCAATGCAAGATAGAGCATCATACTGTAACAACACAACTTCACTCACTTCAAATGCACATAAATTATCAGAGAAATTGGCTGTAACAACTCGTGCTATAACTCCCACTTCGAAATTAGAAACTTAATAACATCATGCAGATAATCTATCTTCAAGGCAGCACACCAAAGCTCTTCCCTTTTGTTTCTATCAAAGAATGAATTCAAGTAGCTTTCATATATATAACTTGCACTCACTTTCACAGTCAGCACTCATTTTCAAAGTTCAAAAAAAAAAAGTCCCAGCCATACATGATGAGTTTAATACAACCAGTCACCTTCCTTCATCGAAACACAAACATCATAGCATATCCCATAAACATACACAATTCTCAAGACTGTTGTAGCAACCTACTTAGATCACTGTACCATACTTAGAATACCAAAACACTCAATTCTTTCATAACAACTTGCAAAATACATTGTAACTATCTTCATTTGGCACATAATCTTAACTTAGCTTCTTCATGCAAAACCAAATAATATCATCACAGAAATAACTCATAACATCAACCATGTTTTTCAATCACTTTTCTCCAAAGATCGACATCACTTCAAAAGGCTCTCTTATTTTAATATATTGAGGAACTCATCTATATGTCTCCACACCACTCAAAGATGTCATAAGGTCATACCATTATTTCCAAAACCCAAGCATGCAAAGAGTTCATTTAAAAACAAAGTGCACTGTCATTTCAAAAACTTCTAAAAACTGTCAACCATTAGACCAAGAAAAAAACATTCCTTAACATCTTATACCACCAATAGAAAATGCAAGATTCATACCTCATTCTTGACTCCATAGAGGTAAAATATATTACCATAATAGACTCCCCCTGAGTCTTTGCTTCTACTCAAGACCTGGAAGTCAACTCTTGTGCAAGGAGTGCACAAGGAGTTTTCTCAGAGGCATCTTTATTGCTCTTCTTGTCATCTTGATTTCTCTTTCTTCTCCACTCCAATGAAGACTTTTTCACATGTTTGATTAAAGTACCTGTCTTTCTATTGAATCTACATTGTTGTACATTATGTCCAATGTTATTACATCTGAAGCAAATGACTTTGTGATTGTTCTGAGAAATAGAAGACTTCCTACAGACTTTTCCAGCATTGTTCCCTACATTATTCTCACTTGTATTTATTCTACAGTCTCTTATCAAGTGACCAAAATTGTTACAGTTGTAGCACACCACATCCTCATTTCTAGCGACATTAGATTGATTCTTATTTGACCATCTTATGCAATCAATTGCCTTATGACCATAGTAATTACAAACATAACAATATCCTTGGAAAGAATGATTATACCTGAATGAATGATCATGCCAAGGATGTGAAGATCTGAAGACATTTTTCCTTTCTCTATGAATACCTTTAGATTGTCTTCTAGTGTCAATGTTTTCCTTTGATGCAACAATACTGTAACCAAGATCAACCTTCATTCTTGGTGTTTGCTTGGCTGTAAACTTCTTTCCATCTGAAGTAGTAAACACTATTTCATGTTTAGTTTTGTCTGCAGAGCTTTGTCCAACCTCATATCCCACTCCTGTAGGATCTTTAGAATGCTTTTGTGTGCTCAACATCTCATTCAATATATTAGTACTATGATCAAATTTCTGAATTTTACCAGATTGAGCATTGGTACTTTCAAGCTCTTTGCTTAAAGCAACTACTTCTTCAAGTTTTAGACAAACAATCTTTTTAATCTCCAAATCAGAACTCACAACATCTGCAATCCTCTTATATTCTTCAATTTCAATTTTCTGACTTATAATCATATCGTCCTTAAGAGTTACTTCTTTTAACAAGGAATCATTATCTCAATATTTCTTTAAAGACTCAATCTCATTTTCTAGTTTATTACAAAATTCATCCTTTTCTTTTAACTTGACTTCCAAACTCTCTTCTTGCTGAACATGTCTTGTTAAAAGATAGTTTTCTTTTCTAAGCTGCCTTATAGTATCTAAGGCACATAGGATTTCACCTTCCAAATCAACCTCACTTTCTGGTTCATCATATTCCTGTTTAGAGTTAACTTCACCCAAAGATTGATCTACTTTTACACAAGTTTCTTGATCATTTAAATATTCATTAATGATCTCCTTGGACTTCTTTTCAAAACTATGAAGGTTTACACCTTCACTCTCAGATGTTTCACAACTTATTTCAGTATCCAAATATATCTCCTCTTGTAACTCACTATTCTGATTCATTTCAGTCAACTTATCCCAAACTTCCTTACCATTGCTGTAATAAATGACTTTTGTAATGAGTTTATTTGGCAAGTTATTAAAAATAGCATTTATAGCTCTAGTATTGGATTCAAGTGCTTTCTTCTCCTCGAGAGAGGAAGGAGATGTTGCAAATGTAGTACAACCCTTTTCAACTGCAGCCCACACTTTAGATCCTAAAGAAAGTAAGTATGTTTCCATCCTATTTTTCCCTATAACAAAGTTTGTTCCTTCGAACTGAGGAGTTCCAGATCTAGGATACTCTACCATTTCAGAGCTACTGTTTATGAACTCTTGTTATTCCTTATACAAGATTCAGGTTGAACATGATGAATAGCATTTTGCTGAGAACATCTTTTTCCCTTATTCTTTCTATTCTTTCCCATATTAACCAAAGTACTCCAAGAAACCAAGAACAATCCTAGGTGGTTTAGACCTATGAGAGGACCCTACGCTCTGATACCAATTGTTGGAGTTATGGGTAGACACTGAGAGGGGGGGTGAATCAGTGTCAAAAACTTTTTCAACTTCGACCAAGATGTTCAATTCTGATTTCCTTTTCTTTCAACAATAGAGTAGAGTAATCACTTTTGAAACCACAAAGATATGACAACATTAACTCAGTCTATTTGACAACTTATGAAAATATGATTTGAGTGAGATATCTTGCATTTGCCAAAACATAGCTCAGATTTGATCTCAATATTACTCTAATTAATGCATTCATGAGTTGAATGTAATCATTCATGAACAAAATTGAGAACAGTAATAAACCCAACAGTGAACTGAAACAACAACACAGAAAAGCAGTGAGCACACAACAGAACAAAGAGACAAAAGATTTGCCAAGTGGAAAACCCTCCCGGGGTAGAAAAACCACTCCTAAACTACCTTACTGGATTAATCTTCAAAAACCACTTTTAACAATGCCTAATAGGCTAATTTCTGAGCACCAACTCAAGGAGCACCAACCCCTCATTTAGAGACACCAATCTCAAGGAGCACCAACCCCTCACTCAAATTTTAGAATTACAATAATAATATATCAGAGGATCTCTCTATTTTCAGTTAGGTTCATAACACTCTGCTTCTAATACTCTAGGAATCCAACTCTTGTATTGTAGAGTTTTTCAATACATCTCTTGATACGGACAAAATAACTATCTCTTAGAATTATAGGCTAGCAACAACTTCACTATTTTCAACATTGGTTTTTATATACATTTCAAGTATCGCTGTTTTGGAGAAATCTTCAAAAAGTGTTTTTCACAAGATTCTGAAACTCATTTGCTAATTTTAGCTGAATAATGATAGTCTGTAGATGATGGTGAAAATCAAGAGTAATGCATATCCAAAAAGCTTTATTTCTAAGCTGAGTCAGGAGATTTCAAAATTGTAACTGAAAGATTTTCATCAAAGCCATGTCTGCCCAATAACAAAAAATCATAACCTCTAAAAACTCAGAGAATATCTTGCTAGAGATTTGATGCCAACCAAAGATGTCTGCATGCAACTATACTTAGAAAAATCCATGGCGACCACTGTGTATGATTCTTTGAAAATCATTTGCTGAGACAACAATCGCCACGTGTTCTTTGTGATTCGCTAAGACCTTATGTGAGCTGCATTTCTTTTTCCTTAATTGCTTTCGTCGTGACCCAGTGAAGTCAGGAAGACCTTTCGCAGACCACATTAAGTTTCATCGAAAGCCCTTTTTCCTCTTATGTGTCGCTGTGACATTCAAATAGTCCTACCGAAGGAAATTATAACTTGATCGTTCCTTTTGTCCCTATGCGTCGCAATGACCTTCTGCCATCGGGGACAAATCATATCAAAGATCTTAATGTTTCCCCGAGATCACATTTCTATTAAATTTTTTTCAGTCACTGACACACAAGAGTCTTTCTCTCTGAGACATGCCCAATATTCCCCTTCGCTAAGACAATATATAGTTGGGGAGACACTATATAGATTGCTCTATGTTATACGGAAATTCATTCTTTCATCTGGTGTCACTGAGACATTCTACTGTCGAGGAGACATCTTGTGGATTTCTCTTTGTTTTACCAAAATACTTTATCCCTTATAAGTCACTGTAACATAATGGTTCTCTCACCGATGCATCCTTCTGTTTGTCGTTGTGACACATAAGATTCAGGGAGAAGTCATACTTCCAACATATACAGCCAACATTATGTTTCATCGAAGGGTTTCCTTAGTGTATTGTTCGTTCGCTGAGACATAAGGAAACTTTTCGCCGAGATGCCCTTTAGATTCATTCACTATCGTTGTGATCATACGATATCGAAGAGACCTCTCATAGAATAGAATTTGTTTCACCAAAGGTCACTTGATACACATTGTCACTGTAACATATGGTTTTTCTTGTCAACGAGTCCATCCATCCTATATTTGTCGCTGTAACTTCAAACTATTGGGGAGACATATTGTAGATCATTTCAGTCATACCGAAACACCCTGAATTCACACCTGTTCGCTGAGACTTCCAGAATGTCCTGCCAAAGGAAATTTTCCAATGGCAGTCGGTGTGACATTGAACATCCGTTATGACATCACGTCGAAAGCAAAAAGTCTGGCCGAAGTGAGTCCCATATGTGATGTCTGCGAAACAAAACCACTTCGCTAAGACCTATTCTGAAAACCCTGACTCTTGCCGATACGCATCTGTATACACATAAAAATGGTCATGTCTATAATCCTGGCAATTAATTAAATATTTATTATTTAATTAATTTTTCTAAAAGTCCTCTACATATGATTAAATTTATTTAATTTAATTATATTGTTCATTCATCTTATTCTTCTTCCATAATTAAATAAATTTATTTTATTTAACCATTTTCACATGTCCACTTAATTATTTAAATAAATACATTCTATTTATTTAAATTAATTATCACTGTTTGAATTTAAATTAAATCTTTTGATTTAATTAAGTTTAAATATTTTCTCTTTCTTCTATTTTTAATTCGTCTTCTAATTAATTAAATGTTTCATTTAATTAATTTCATAAAAGTGATTTAATTAAATAGATCTTATTTAATTAAAAATATCTTATCATTTCTTTCTAAATCCAAAATTAGGTATTTTAACCTAATTGTGCAATTCGTATCATAATTAAATATTTTATTTAATTATGAGATATTCTACTTTTTTCAATAAAACATGATTAAAGCTCTTTTCTTATCACCAACTTTCTTCTGCTTTTAAAAGCTTAATTAAATATTTTATTTAATTAAGAAAAGTTGAATGTCCTCCACAAATAAATAATTGATTTTTTTAATTCATTATTTATCAGCTTTAAATCTTTCTTTTATTCTTTCAAAGAAAGATGATCTCTTATCTTCTATTCTTTTTCCTCTTTCATAATAAAATAGAAAAATCTGTTTCTAGGGTTCTTCTATTTCTCCTTCAATTTCATCTATCTTCAAATGTTTGATATGTTAGAATTATCACAACCATTAATCATATCAGCCAATCAGAAGTTTTTGAAAACTTTATAAATACAACCTCTCACAATTCATTTAGGAGGTTGATTCTTAGGTATCCTCACTCTGTCAAAATCATTCTGGAATCTTCCATCTTTCATTCACATTGTTATGCTGCAGAATTTGAGCAACCAACATTCCTCCATTATCAACCTTCTCAAAATCTTGCATTCTTAGTATAGTATGCATTTATTTTTATATCTCGCTCTTTCAAGAGTCTACTTCTCGCTGAGCTTGGCATTCCGCATTTGAGAGCAACTCGGAGCAAAGACGAAACGCTGGAGATAGAGGACAATAAGATGACTTCGAAGAAACTGCCATTAACAGTTTGCTTATTTCTGTTCTTCTTTTGGTTTCTTTGATTTAGCAAACTGTTAATGGCAGTTTCTTTGAAGTCATCTTATTGTCCTCTATCTCCAGCGTTTCGTCTTTGCTCAAGTTGCTCTCAAATCTGGAATGCCAAGCTCAACGAAGTAGGCTACTGAAGAACGAGATATAAAAATAAATGCATACTATACTAAGAATGCAAGATTTTGAAGGTTGATAATGGAGGAATGTTGGTTGCTCAAATTCTGCAGCATAACAATGTGAATGAAAGATGGAAGATTCTAGAATGATTTTGACAGAGTGAGGATACCTAAGAATCAACCTCCTAAATGAATTGTGAGAGGTTGTATTTACAAATTTTTCAAAAACTTCTGATTGGCTGATATGATTAACGGTTGTGATAATTCCTGGCAGATCAAACGGCTGAAGATAGATGAAATTGAAGGAGAAGATAGAAGAACCCTAGAAACAGATTTTTCTATTTTATTATGAAAGAGGAAAAAGAATAGAAGATAAGAGATCATCTTTCTTTGAAAGAATAAAAGAAAGATTTAAAGCTGATAAATAATGAATTAAAAAAATCAATTATTTATTTGTGGAGGACATTCAGCTTTTCTTAATTAAATAAAATATTTAATTAAGCTTTTAAAAGCAGAAGAAAGTTGGTGATAAGAAAAGAGCTTTAATCATGTTTTATTGAAAAAAGTAGAATATCCCATAATTAAATAAAATATTTAATTATGATAATGAGAAGATTGCACAATTAGGTTAAAATACCCACCTTTGGATTTGTTGAAATGATAAGATATTTCTTTTAATTAAATAAGATCTATTTAATTAAAATCATTCTTTTATGAAAATTAATTAAAATGGAAACACTTCACCAATTAGAAGAAGAATTAAAAATGTAAGAAAGAGAAAATATTTAAAACTTCACTAAATCAAAAGATTTAATTTAAATTCAAACAAAGGATAATTAATTTAAATAAATAGAATGTAATATTTAAATAATTAAGTATGGCGAAAATGGTTAAATAAAAATAAAATTCTATTTAATTATGGAAGAAGGAATAAGATGAATGAACAATATAACAAATTAAATAAATTTAATCATATGTAGAGGACTTTAGAAAAATTAATTAAATAATAAATATTTAATTAATTGTCAAGATTATAGACATGACCATTTTTATGCGTATACATTTTGCCCCTCTTTGAAGTGATGTGTGAAACACATTGCTTCAAAGAAAATAAAAAAAAATTGCCCCTGATATGTTTCTGATTTTTGATGTCGATGATGCCCCCTCGAGAGGATAGGTGGGTTGGACAAACACAGGTATTCTCTCGAAATGAAATGAAATGATAAAGGAGGGATAAGTTGAATGATGCAAGAGAGAATGTGGATGAAGGAGATGAAAGGATGCGCTATGCTGCAATGAAAGATGAGCAACCATGATGTTTGTTATAGCACTAGACGTTATGCACCAAGGTATAAGGACCAAGGTGACGATGTGTCTCATGCCCCAGTGTAATACAACCTTGTCTAGACGTATGAGGAAAGAGGCTTAGAGCATTAAAGTCCTAATGCACAAAAGGTATTATGTGACCTTAGATGCAAAGGATAATGCAAAAAGATATTCCAACACACACAAGATATGAATATTAGCTGGAATGATATGGATTTGATACAAATGCAAGATAAAATGATAAAACACACAAGCAAGCAAGCAAGCATGCACAAATGATACAAAACAAACAAGGAATTGCCCCCGTCAAGCTGTAAACCGTTGATTGATTGATTGATGTTGAATTGGATAACTTTGCTTCGCGCGATTGAAAAACAAAGAGTAGATGTGGATAGTGTTGTCATTGTTGGGAAGCGATATATCCCTAGAGCAACACAAGGATGATGATAATTGATTGGTTGATTGGTTGATTTGGTTTACGACAAGATTAGGATCAAGACCAAAGGATGTGATTGGATAATCATCGATTGATCAACCTGGATTGGCATGATCAAGGATCGACCTTTACTCGGATATCTTTTGCTCGGAAATCGAAGACGATCTTGGACTGATCGTTGTCCCAGTTTCAGGCGAGACGACGATCGATTGGATGATAGACGATGAATCGGACAGAAGAATCCGATGACTGGAACGATTTAGGCCGAAATGATTTGACTAGACGACTGACTGATCGGAACTGAGGAACTGATACGATCGGAAATGATTTTGATTGATTGGATTGAGGAATTGATTTGATTGGAATGAGTAAAGATGATTGAGTTGATTTCAAGAAGTGGTTTGGAATGATATGATGATTTGATTGGATGACAAGTTGTGATGAATCAAATAGAAGAATTGATCGGAAGAAGCGATGTGGTTGAAGTGATTTGATTAGATAATCGATTGATTGAATTGAAGAATTGATTTGATTGGAATGATTGAATGATTGGATAGGTTGCAATGGTTTTGATGAAGATGAGTGATTTGGTGGAATGGTTGAATGATTGGATAGAAGAATTGATGTGATTGACATGATTTTATTGCTTGGATGTTTTGTTGGATATTTGATTTTTATTTTTATTTTTTTGTATTTTTTTCAGGACTTTTTCTGATTTTTTTGTATTTAAATGTTTTGATTTTTTGAGTTTTGAAATGTTTTGATTTTTTGGAGTTTTGAGATTATTTTGGTTTTTTTTTGGATTTTTGAAATGTTTTGATTTTTTTGGATTTTTGAAATGTTTGGAGGTGTCAAAGGATGAAAATTTGAGTAGCCTTTGGGCTAAAGACCAATGAAAAGGGGAAAACCAAGTCTAGGTGTAAGGAGATAAATGGGATTGATGGATGAAAAGGTGGGTGATGGGATAAGGGATAAAAGGCTCATGATATATGGATGGATGGAAAGCGATAAGTCATAGTGAGTGAAATGGATGTATGCAATTGGCAAGAGAGAAAGGATGTGATTTCCAAAGACTATGTTGCATAGGAATAACATGCCCCATTCTAGGTACAAGACTTAGGATTTTCATGACAAAACTTATGGCAATAGGATAATGATAGGATTGTTTGGAAGGATGAGGTATATCAAAAGATATCCAAGACATGTTTCAACATTTTGCCCCTATATCTTTATCAAGATCAAAAGAAGAAGGGTGGATGAATGGACTCAATATAATAGGTATGTATGATGGCTAAAGATGGTAGGTAGGATGGAAAATGATATGACATAAAAATGAGAGGTTGGATAGATAAGACAGCCCCCAAGTGTAAGTGACATAGAAGATCAACCCACACATGATGCCTATTTGCTGCTTTCATCATGGTACTTATCCAAGGTACCGCTACTGTGTTTTCACCCATTGGGGATCTAAGGGATTTCTTTATTTTTCTGATTTTTTTATATTTTATTTTTTGGATAGAAGGGGAATATGGATAGGAGGGACTCAAGTGTCTAGTTCTGTGAAAGGTGATAGTCCCACTAGATATGGATGTCATTGCATGGACCATGTCAAGTGCTCATAGATGTTGGTAAGGGATGGATTAGGTAGATGGCGGATTATGAAAGGCTTATGCAAGAATGGATGGGGAATAGTGGATGATGATGTGGATTGAAGAGGACTTGTGCAAAAGGATGGATGCAAGGTTTATGCAAAAGCATGGACCATAGGAAGGTGGTTGGGAAGATATGTAGGATAGTAGTTGAAGGATGGGGGGATGGAGGTATGTGGAATTGTTGTGAAATGGAAGGGAACCATGACCAATGGTTGCACACACTGTGATAAACGTTGAAGCTTTTGATGTGGATGGGGTGTAGGAAGCAATGGAGATGTTTGCTTAGGAGGTGGTGGATGAAGTGATTTAGGTACCCACATAGACTTAGTATTTTTATGATTTTTATTTTGCTTGTGGGTTTAGGAATTTGAGACTCTTGAATAGAGTGGGAATGTGGGGTGGAAGTGGATGGTTGGGATTTTTGTGATGTGGATGCCTCATTTGACTTACTTTCCTTTTTCTTAGGTACCCAAACCATTTTAGTTTTGGTCTTTCCTTTTGGAGGTATGGGCTTATATAGCTTTTTGGATGTATTTTGATTTGAATTTTTGTATTGATGTCCTAAGGCATGAGAACCCTTAGGATTTTTGACTTTATAGGTAGAGGCATTAAAATTCTTGCTTTTGAATCCCATGGGTATGGTGGAATGGGTGGAAGCTTCATGTTTATACAATGTGTGCATTTGTTGGTCATGATTAGGAATGTTAGGGTATTTATGGATGGAGGGATAAGGGGATTGGATAATGGGGATATTAGGTGTTGAGAGAAGTGGAGGTAGATTAGATGGAGGTATATTAGGAGTTGGAAGCAATGGTGGCCGATTTGATGGAGGGATATTAGGAGTTGGAAGCAATGGTGGCAGATTTGATGGTGGAAGGTGTATGGTCACATGCTTTTGACATTTGTAGGATGATGGAGGGGGAATGGCAACATATGTTTTAGCGATACGATAGGCTTTATGATGGAAAGTGGACTTAGGATGCATGGAAGAAGTACCAACATCTTTAGGTTGTTGTCCTTGGGGTGTAGGTCCAAGGTCATAAGAACGTGGAGGGACTTTGACATGGATGGGCTCCAAAACATCTTGTTCATGAAGGTCTAGAACTTTACCTTGGTGGTTCATGTTTTGGAGTGTGCAATGGACAATGAGACTAGGTGTAGGTGGAACACTAGACATGAGTTCCTTATTGGATGGAGAAGATGAAGCAAGGGAAGATAATGGTTTTTGTTGTTCTAAGGAGGAACATTCATGAATGAGGGTGGAAAGACCATTAGGATAGGATGGAGGACTTTCAATGGGGTCGATAGTGGGTGATGGAGGATCATTAGGATCTTGATTAGCATTGTGTTCACTTAGATCCAAGGTATTTGTTTGATCTTCTATGTTGGCTTGGGAGGCATGTGTCTCATCAAGGGAAGTGGATGTTGATAGATCATGGATAAGACTAGGTGGAGGTGAATTTGGAATATCTTTCTCATGGATGTGTATAGGATCAAGTTGCTCATGGATAGGCTCTTCATCATTATGGATATCATCTTGATCATAAAAACGATATAGATTATGGATAGGTTGGATGAAAATGATTTGATCTTGATTAGGACTAGGGCTTGATGTTTCCACATGCTTGAGAGTAGACTCTTGATATAACTCTTGGGTTTCTTGAATGGAAGTGGATGGGGATTTCTCATGGAGAGACTTGGCATGTTCTTGATGGTCAACAACATAGGAGCATGAAAGAGGGTGACTTGAACTTATGACATGAGACTCTTGAATTGACTCAAGGGGTTGTGGATGACATGGTTGACTTGAAGGACTTGGCATGACATTTGAGGACTCTTTTGTTTGTTCAAGTATATGTGTTGGAGGACATGGTGATGTTTGATTCCTTGCTTTTAGCCCTTGGGTCACATCCTTTGGAGGTGTAGGGGTGGAAGGTGTTGGCTTAGGTTTTTTATTTTTATTGTCTAGTAGTATGATATACTTGGAGAGTACATAACCTAGATCAGTTTTCCCCTTGTGAATGGTTGCATTAGAACTTAAAGGCTCTTGATTTTGTTGCAAAGGTGGACTTGGGCTCCTATGTTCTTGTTGTGATATTGATGGATGTGTTGATGTGGCATTGAAATGCAAAGAAGTAGATGGATTAGATTGGTCAATTTTATTTGATGGCTTAGATTTGGGCTTCTCAAAAAATTCAAGAATATTGAATTTGGATGATGTTGTTTTTCGTGATGTGGATTGATAGGTTGATGTGGAATTGTCATTCAAAGAAGTGGATTGATTAGATTGGTATGAGGTGGAAAGGGATGACACATTAGGTTGAGGTGGAATTGGTTGATAATGAATGGATAGGGGATGATGTTGTGGTTGTTGGATTTGACATGTGGCTATGAGGTATTTGGCTTGAATTACGAGGTATTGGATTTGAGGTGAATTGTTTGCTTGAAGTTTTTGGATAATTTTATGGGCACTTTGAATGAATTTTTGGGATAAAAGTGCTTGACTTGTTTTAGCCTCATGAAGCATGTGGACAAGCTCTTGTGCCATGTCTTCCCATGTTTCCATGGTGTAAAATGATGTTGATTGGATTAAAGAAATGACAATGCTTAGGATATGATGTGGAATGATAAGATTGGGTGATTTGGATGATGTGGCAAGTGTTTATTGGAAACTTTGACTTGGGCACTATCAAACACAATATTTCACATGTAAATGCATGAACACACACACCAAGCACAATGATAAGTTTTGTCTTCCAAGATTAGATGTTATGATTAAGAAAACACTTGAATACACAACAACAAGCCTGATGACTAGTCAAGTGGGGTATGGCCAATTAGGTCTCAAGTGAGTTTTCACAAGGTTGACTAGGGATGATCTTGAAAGAAAAATTCTGCCAATAAGCCGGGAGAAAGGGGTAACCCACCCTTCACCTTCACTTCCCAAAGGTATAAAGTTCTTTGGGGCTTAGCTCAGAGTGACAAGATTTCAACTTCCAAACAAGCGTGTCTTTCGATTCACACTTTAATTGAGGTCGTCCCTTGGAGGGGTGTGTGCTCCAAGCAGGCCTCCTAAAAAGGGTTTTGACAAAAGCGAACCAAGTGAAGTGTTTTGGAAGACACCCACTTGATTCACGCTCACAGTGATTAATTTCCCTTTAGAAATTGAAATGTTTAGAAGAAAACAATGAAGCACTCGTTCTTTTTAGATCCCAAATCAAGATGTGATGGAAGACAATGGTAAATTTTAGACCCAATTTTTGAAATGTGATTGAAGACAAGATTTTTTGTTTTAAACCAATTGCAATGATGTGATCAAACAAGATTTTATTTTATGTCCCAAATTGAAAGATGTGACAAACAAGATTAAGAGATGAATGATGAAACAAGTGCACCTGGTTATTTTTGTTTTCCAAATTTTTGATGTGAATGATATTGCTGCTACTAGAGCTCCTTATGATCACCTACAAGATAAAAACAATATTATAATGCAGCCAAAGAAAAAAAAAAGAAAAGAAAAAGACAAGTTCATCAGAAAATTTTAATTTCAGATACTTTTGACAGAGCCGAATTATATTTTAGTATTTTGATGATTTTTTTGATCTGAAAAATGAAATATCAAAAAAGAGACCCCTGCTAATTTTCTGAGAGCTTTCCAGAAATGTAAAGAAGTAAGAAAAATTCCCTGTTTTACTCTCAAAATCGCGGATTTATGAAAACCATATAGAAAAAGAAGATCAAACTTTTTCGCATTGTATTTGACCTCCAAACTAAATTTGTAAAACATAGACACCCATTAGAATTTTGTGAGATTTCCAAAAAGGTAAAAAGTTCTGAAAAATTCATCGATTTACGTCCAGAAAGTCAATTTTATGAAAATACTTAAAATCGCAATAACTTTCGCAAAATTAATGATAAACTCTCGATTTTTTTACTGTAGCCTCTTGAGATGATGTAAAAAGTTTTGTAAAAATCTTGTAAAAAAATTCGCAGCGGTGTAGAAGATATGAAGAACTTTGTAAAACCTATAGTTTTATCCAAAAATTGTCAGATCTGCAAAACAAAGTCAGTAAAAACCTGCAAAAAACACCATTAAAAGCCTTGTATGCACTACATAAACCCTTGTTTGCACTATAGAAAACCCTTGGATTCTCTAAAACGAGAATTTTCGTCAGAAAGTTGAATTCCAGAATGCAAAATCCTGTCAGAAAACCTGCAGATTAATGTTAAAAATGGGGCAAGGCCCCACGGTGGGCGCCATTTAATGTGTGTGTGAAAATCGAGTGTAAGAATTAAAATCAGTTCAAACACACCAATAGAACATTATAACAAAAACAAAACTATAAAAGGAGTAGAAATGTGCAAACTCAGTATCCTGTTCCTGTTGTCGTCCTATCGTCCTCTATCTTTAGTGTTTTTGTAGATTCCAGCCTTGTGTTTTCAGATTAAGGGCTAGGCTCAACAAACTGTCTTCCTAAAGAACGAGATTTTGCTATGATATGAATGCATGATTAAGCTATGATAATGATTTTAGCTAAGAAACTTGAAATAAGCAAGATGCTATGATAAATGAATACTAAATGAATTAAATGCATAAACTCTACTTAATTGCCTATTTTCCTATTATCAATGTTTGGATTCACACAAGTATTTATAGGGCTTTCTGACTGATTCTGATTGGCTGTCTCGATTGACGATTGTGATAATTCCTGACAGATCAAACGGTTGAAGAAAGATGAAACTGAAGGATAAGATAGAAGAACCCTAGAAACAGATTTTTCTATTTTATTATGAAAGAGGAAAAAGAAGAGAAGATAAGAATAAAAGAAAGATTAAAAGCTGATAAATAATTAATTAAAAAATCAATTATTTATTTGTGGAGCACATTCAACTTTTCTCAATTAAATAAAATATTTAATTAAGCTTTTAAAAGCAGAAGAAAACTTGTGGTGAGAAAAGAGCTTTAATCAGGATTTATTGAAAAAAGCAAAGTATCTCATAATTAAATAAAATATTTAATTATAATATAAGAAGATTGCACAATTAGGTTAAAATACCTAATTTTGATTTTTAGAAAGAAATCATAAGATATTTTTAATTAAATAAGATTTATTTAATTAAATCACTTTTATGAAATTAATTAAATGAAACATTTAATTAATTAGAAGAAGAAATCAAAATAGAAGAAAGGGGAAATATTTAAACTTAAATTAAATCAAAAGATTTAATTTAAATTCAAACAGTGATAATTAATTTAAATAAATAGAATGTATTTATTTAATTAATTAAGTGGACGTATGAAAATAATTAAATAAAGTAAATTTATTTAATTATAAAAGAAGAATAAGATGAATGAACAATATAATTAAATTAATTAAATTTAATCATATGTAGAGGACTTTAGAAGAAATTAATTAAATAATAAATATTTAATTAATTGCCAGGATTATAGACATGACCATTTTTATGCGTATACAGCATCCATCCAACCTCTGATCGATGTGACATACTTATTTCACTAAGACCACATATAGATGGAATAACATATGCCGATAGAGATCACTTTCAGTCGTCGAAACAAAAAGAATGTCATGCCGATAGATGCCTGGTGATGGATCCCGATCGCAGTGACATCAAATAAGTCTTGCCGATATGATCTTTCTTGTGCCAGTCGGCAAGACACAAAGTGCTCGATGAAACAACATGCTGATAGGGATTACTTACGCCGATGAAGCACCTCATGAGTTAGTCGGTGAGACTTGACTCATTCGGTAAGACCTCTCAGCGGTGAACACAACTCATGCCGATAGATCTTTCCACTTTTGCCAAGACCACGTGAATGTCATGCCGAAAGCTGCCTGAAGGTAAAATCCAATCGTTATGACATTAGAAATGTCTTGGCGATAGGAAACACAGACATTTCAAAAATGGATCAGGGAGACCCTTCCATTCTTATGCCGATATGTTCTTTTTCTATCACCAGAGACTGCATGAAGCTCAAACTGATCAGTACCATAAGATATTAAAATTTTGAATGTAGAATGTCCACTGAATGCCAAGACATGTAAACCATATTGACAAAACTGTACCAAGACAAAGCATGAGAAACCAATCTAAAATAGTCAACAAGAAGAATCAACTGAAAGGTATTTTCTCATCAAGGACAAACCATATGATCACAACTGAGATCCAACAAACTCCCCCTTTTTCCTTGATGGAAAAACATAAATGATTCTCCCCCTATTTGCCTCAATGACAAAGAATAGAAGAGAATAATGTGCAATGCTAGGAAACACAACTAAGAAGCCAACCAAATACGATAAGAATTGGTTGCAAATAGAGCAATAGTGCAGCATACATATTGAATAACTTCACATAACCAATGCAAGATAAAGCATCATACTGTAACAACACAACTTCACTCAATTCAAATGCATAGAAATTATCAAAGAAATCCGCTATAACAACCCGTGCTATAACTCCCACTTCAAAATCAGAAACTTAATAACATCATGCAAATAATCTATCTTCAAGGCAGCACACCAAAGCTCTCTCCTTTTGTTTTTATCAAAGCATGAATTCAAGTAGCTTTCATATATATAACTTGCACTCACTTTCACAGTCAGCACACATTTTCGAAGTTCAAAAAAAAAAATTCCCAGCCATACACGATGAGTTTAATACAACCAATCACCTTCCTTCATCAAAACACAAACATCAAAGCATATCCCATAAACATACACAGTTCTCAAGACTGTTGTAGCAACCTACTTAGATCACTGTACCATACTCAGAAGACCAAAACACTCAATTCCTTCATAACAACTTGCAAAAGACATTGTAACTATCTTCATTCAGCACACAATCTTAACTCAGCTTCTTCATGCAAAACCAAATAATATCATCACAGAAATAACTCATAACATCAACCATGTTTTTCAATCACTGTTCTCCAAAGATCAACATCACTTCAAAAGGCTTTCTTATTTTAATATATTGAGGAACTCATCTATATGTCTCCACACCGCTCAAATATTTCATTAGGTCATACCATTATTTCCAAAACCCAAGCATCCAAAGAGTTCATTTAAAAAAAACATGCACTGTCATTTCAAAAACTTCTAAAAATTGTCAACCATTAGACCAAGAAAAAAACATTCCTTAACATCTTATACCACCAATAGCAAATGCAAGATGTCATACCTCATTCCTGACTCCATAGGGGTAAAATATATTACCATAATAGACTCCCCCTGAGTCTTTGCTTCTTCTCAAGACCTGGAAGGCAACTCTTGTGCAAGGAGTGCACAAGGAGTTTTCTTAGAAGAATCTTTATTGCTCTTCTTGTCATCTTGATTGCTCTTTCTTCTCCACACCAATGAAGACTTTTTCACATGTTTTCTTAAAGTACTTCTTCTATTGAATCGTGATTGTACTTTTATGTCCAATGTTATTACATCCTAAAACAAATGACTTTACAGGATTGTTCCGGAGAAATAGAAGACTTCCTACGCACTTTTCCAAAGATTGTTCCCCTACATTATTCCTTTCACTTGTATTTATTCTCGGGCAGTCACTCTCAAGTGACCAAAATTGTTACAGCTTGTAGCACACCACATCCTCATTTCTAGGACATTAGATTTAGATTCCTTATTTGACCATCTTATGCAATCAATTGCCTTATGACCATAGTCATTACAAACATGGCAATATCCTTGGAAAGAATGATTATACCGAATGAATGATCATGCTAAGGGATGTGAAGATCCTCAAGGCATTTTCCTTTCTATGAATACCTTTAGATTGTCTCTAGTGTCAATGTTTTCCTTTGATGCAACAATACCGTAACCAAGTCAATCCTTTCATTCTTGTGCTTGTTTTCTTAATGTGAAACTTCTTTCCATCTGAAGTAGTAAACACTATTTCATGTTTAGTTTTGTCTGCAGAGCTTTGTCCAACCTCATATCCCACTCCTGTAGGATCTTTAGAATGCTTTTGCGTGCTCAACATCTCATTCAATATATTAGTACTATGATCAAATTTTTGAATTTTACCAGATTGAGCATTGGTACTTTCAAGCTCTTTGCTTAAAGCAACTACTTCTTCAAGTTTTAGACAAACAATCTTTTTAATCTCCAAATCATAACTCACAACATCTGCAATCCTCTTATATTCTTCAATTTCAATTTTCTGACTTATAATCATATCGTCCTTAAGAGTTAGTTCTTTTAACAAGGAATCATTATCTCAATATTTCTTTAAAGACTCAATCTCATTTTCTAGTTTATTACAAAATTCATCCTTTTCTTTTAACTTGACTTCCAAACTCTCTTCTTGCTGAACATGTCTTGTTAAAAGATAGTTTTCTTTTCTAAGCTGCCTTATAGTATCTAAGGCACATAGGATTTCACCTTCCAAATCAACCTCACTTTCTGGTTCATCATATTCCTGTTTAGAGTTAACTTCACCCAAAGATTGATCTACTTTTACACAAGTTTCTTGATCATTTAAATATTCATTAATGATCTCCTTGGACTTCTTTTCAAAACTATGAAGGTTTACACCTTCACTCTCAGATGTTTCACAACTTATTTCAGTATCCAAATATATCTCCTCTTGTAACTCACTATTCTGATTCATTTCAGTCAACTTATCCCAAACTTCCTTACCATTGCTGTAATAAATGACTTTTGTAATGAGTTTATTTGGCAAGTTATTAAAAATAGCATTTATAGCTCTAGTATTGGATTCAAGTGCTTTCTTCTCCTCGAGAGAGGAAGGAGATGTTGCAAATGTAGTACAACCCTTTTCAACTGCAGCCCACACTTTAGATCCTAAAGAAAGTAAGTATGTTTCCATCCTATTTTTCCCTATAACAAAGTTTGTTCCTTCGAACTGAGGAGTTCCAGATCTAGGATACTCTACCATTTCAGAGCTACTGTTTATGAACTCTTGTTATTCCTTATACAAGATTCAGGTTGAACATGATGAATAGCATTTTGCTGAGAACATCTTTTTCCCTTATTCTTTCTATTCTTTCCCATATTAACCAAAGTACTCCAAGAAACCAAGAACAATCCTAGGTGGTTTAGACCTATGAGAGGACCCTACGCTCTGATACCAATTGTTGGAGTTATGGGTAGACACTGAGAGGGGGGGTGAATCAGTGTCAAAAACTTTTTCAACTTCGACCAAGATGTTCAATTCTGATTTCCTTTTCTTTCAACAATAGAGTAGAGTAATCACTTTTGAAACCACAAAGATATGACAACATTAACTCAGTCTATTTGACAACTTATGAAAATATGATTTGAGTGAGATATCTTGCATTTGCCAAAACATAGCTCAGATTTGATCTCAATATTACTCTAATTAATGCATTCATGAGTTGAATGTAATCATTCATGAACAAAATTGAGAACAGTAATAAACCCAACAGTGAACTGAAACAACAACACAGAAAAGCAGTGAGCACACAACAGAACAAAGAGACAAAAGATTTGCCAAGTGGAAAACCCTCCCGGGGTAGAAAAACCACTCCTAAACTACCTTACTGGATTAATCTTCAAAAACCACTTTTAACAATGCCTAATAGGCTAATTTCTGAGCACCAACTCAAGGAGCACCAACCCCTCATTTAGAGACACCAATCTCAAGGAGCACCAACCCCTCACTCAAATTTTAGAATTACAATAATAATATATCAGAGGATCTCTCTATTTTCAGTTAGGTTCATAACACTCTGCTTCTAATACTCTAGGAATCCAACTCTTGTATTGTAGAGTTTTTCAATACATCTCTTGATACGGACAAAATAACTATCTCTTAGAATTATAGGCTAGCAACAACTTCACTATTTTCAACATTGGTTTTTATATACATTTCAAGTATCGCTGTTTTGGAGAAATCTTCAAAAAGTGTTTTTCACAAGATTCTGAAACTCATTTGCTAATTTTAGCTGAATAATGATAGTCTGTAGATGATGGTGAAAATCAAGAGTAATGCATATCCAAAAAGCTTTATTTCTAAGCTGAGTCAGGAGATTTCAAAATTGTAACTGAAAGATTTTCATCAAAGCCATGTCTGCCCAATAACAAAAAATCATAACCTCTAAAAACTCAGAGAATATCTTGCTAGAGATTTGATGCCAACCAAAGATGTCTGCATGCAACTATACTTAGAAAAATCCATGGCGACCACTGTGTATGATTCTTTGAAAATCATTTGCTGAGACAACAATCGCCACGTGTTCTTTGTGATTCGCTAAGACCTTATGTGAGCTGCATTTCTTTTTCCTTAATTGCTTTCGTCGTGACCCAGTGAAGTCAGGAAGACCTTTCGCAGACCACATTAAGTTTCATCGAAAGCCCTTTTTCCTCTTATGTGTCGCTGTGACATTCAAATAGTCCTACCGAAGGAAATTATAACTTGATCGTTCCTTTTGTCCCTATGCGTCGCAATGACCTTCTGCCATCGGGGACAAATCATATCAAAGATCTTAATGTTTCCCCGAGATCACATTTCTATTAAATTTTTTTCAGTCACTGACACACAAGAGTCTTTCTCTCTGAGACATGCCCAATATTCCCCTTCGCTAAGACAATATATAGTTGGGGAGACACTATATAGATTGCTCTATGTTATACGGAAATTCATTCTTTCATCTGGTGTCACTGAGACATTCTACTGTCGAGGAGACATCTTGTGGATTTCTCTTTGTTTTACCAAAATACTTTATCCCTTATAAGTCACTGTAACATAATGGTTCTCTCACCGATGCATCCTTCTGTTTGTCGTTGTGACACATAAGATTCAGGGAGAAGTCATACTTCCAACATATACAGCCAACATTATGTTTCATCGAAGGGTTTCCTTAGTGTATTGTTCGTTCGCTGAGACATAAGGAAACTTTTCGCCGAGATGCCCTTTAGATTCATTCACTATCGTTGTGATCATACGATATCGAAGAGACCTCTCATAGAATAGAATTTGTTTCACCAAAGGTCACTTGATACACATTGTCACTGTAACATATGGTTTTTCTTGTCAACGAGTCCATCCATCCTATATTTGTCGCTGTAACTTCAAACTATTGGGGAGACATATTGTAGATCATTTCAGTCATACCGAAACACCCTGAATTCACACCTGTTCGCTGAGACTTCCAGAATGTCCTGCCAAAGGAAATTTTCCAATGGCAGTCGGTGTGACATTGAACATCCGTTATGACATCACGTCGAAAGCAAAAAGTCTGGCCGAAGTGAGTCCCATATGTGATGTCTGCGAAACAAAACCACTTCGCTAAGACCTATTCTGAAAACCCTGACTCTTGCCGATACGCATCTGTATACACATAAAAATGGTCATGTCTATAATCCTGGCAATTAATTAAATATTTATTATTTAATTAATTTTTCTAAAAGTCCTCTACATATGATTAAATTTATTTAATTTAATTATATTGTTCATTCATTCAGTTTCTCTTCCATAATAAATTTTATTTTATTTAACTGATGTTTCAATAAATACATCTCATTTATTTAAATTGAATTATTCATCGTTAAATTAAATCTTGATTTAATTAAGTTTAAATATTTCTCTTCATTTTATCACCTTCCATTAATTAAACAAGTTCTCATTTAATTACCTTCATAAAGTGATTTGACCAACAGATCTTATTTGACTAAAACATCTTATCATTTTCTAAATTCAAAATTAGTATTTTAATCTAATTCGTGATCATAATTAAACATTTTGATTAATATGAGATCGCTTTTCATCAAAAACATGATTAAAAGTTTTCATCGGTCATCTCTTTCTTCTTAAAGTTTAATTAAATATTTCCATTTAATTAAGAAAGTTTATCGTTCACAATAAATAATTGATTTTTTAATTCATTATTTATCAGCCTTTAAATCTTCTTTATTCTTTCAAAGAAAAGATGATCTTATCTTCATTCTTTTCCTTCATGGAATAAATAGTGTCTCAGTTTGAAATTCTTCTCTATTCTTCACTTCATTCATCGCTTGATATGTTAGATGTCTGCTGGACTATCAGCTAATCAGTTTTGAAAACTTTATAACATACACCTTCATTGTTCATTTAGGAGTGTTGATTCTAGAATTCTTTTCATTTCCGTCGCAAACAGCCTCGAATCTTCCATTATCTTTCATCATTATTAGCTATATCGCAATTTGAGCACCGTTTCCATTATCAATCTTCAGTCTGTATTCTTAGTATAGTATGCATTTTATATTGCCGTTGTTAGTTTGTTCGTTGAAAGAGATTCCGATTTTGAGAAGCACTTGAAGAAGATTTTAAATCGCCGAGAGCGAGGACAATAAGATGACTTCGAAGAAACTGCCATTAACAGTTTGCTTATTTCTGTTCTTCTTTTGGTTTCTTTGATTTAGCAAACTGTTAATGGCAGTTTCTTTGAAGTCATCTTATTGTCCTCTATCTCCAGCGTTTCGTCTTTGCTCAAGTTGCTCTCAAATCTGGAATGCCAAGCTCAACGAAGTAGGCTACTGAAGAACGAGATATAAAAATAAATGCATACTATACTAAGAATGCAAGATTTTGAAGGTTGATAATGGAGGAATGTTGGTTGCTCAAATTCTGCAGCATAACAATGTGAATGAAAGATGGAAGATTCTAGAATGATTTTGACAGAGTGAGGATACCTAAGAATCAACCTCCTAAATGAATTGTGAGAGGTTGTATTTACAAATTTTTCAAAAACTTCTGATTGGCTGATATGATTAACGGTTGTGATAATTCCTGGCAGATCAAACGGCTGAAGATAGATGAAATTGAAGGAGAAGATAGAAGAACCCTAGAAACAGATTTTTCTATTTTATTATGAAAGAGGAAAAAGAATAGAAGATAAGAGATCATCTTTCTTTGAAAGAATAAAAGAAAGATTTAAAGCTGATAAATAATGAATTAAAAAAATCAATTATTTATTTGTGGAGGACATTCAGCTTTTCTTAATTAAATAAAATATTTAATTAAGCTTTTAAAAGCAGAAGAAAGTTGGTGATAAGAAAAGAGCTTTAATCATGTTTTATTGAAAAAAGCAGAATATCTCATAATTAAATAAAATATTTAATTATGATACGAGAAGATTGCACAATTAGGTTAAAATACCTAATTTTGGATTTAGAAAGAAATGATAAGATATTTTTAATTAAATAAGATCTATTTAATTAAATCACTTTTATGAAATTAATTAAATGAAACATTTAATTAATTAGAAGAAGAATTAAAAATAGAAGAAAGAGAAATATTTAAATTTAATTAAATCAAAAGATTTAATTTAAATTCAAACAGTGATAATTAATTTAAATAAATAGAATGTATTTATTTAAATAATTAAGTGGACATGTGAAAATGGTTAAATAAAATAAATTTATTTAATTATGGAAGAAGAATAAGATGAATGAACAATATAATTAAATTAAATAAATTTAATCATATGTAGAGGACTTTTAGAAAAATTAATTAAATAATAAATATTTAATTAATTGCCAGGATTATAGACATGACCATTTTTATGCGTATACATTTTGCCCCTCTTTGAAGTGATGTGTGAAACGCATTACTTCAAAGAAAATAAAATAAAAATTGCCCTTGATATGTTTTCAATTTTTGATGTCGATGATGCCCCCTCGAGAGGATAGGTGGGTTGAACAAACACAGGTATTCTCTCGAAATGAAATGAAATGATAAAGGAGGGATAAGTTGAATGATGCAAGAGAGAAAGTGGATGAAGGAGATGAAAGGATACGTTATGCTGCAATGAAAGTGAGCAACCATGATGTTTGATATAGCACTAGACGTTATGCACCAAGGTATAAGGACCAAGGTGACGATGTAGTCTCATGGCCCTTTAAAGCATAATACAACTTGTCTAGATCGCAGATGAGGAAGTAGACTTAGAGCATTAAAGTCCTAATGCACAAAAGGTATGATGTGACCTTAGATGCAAAGGATAGTTCAAAAAGCTACTCCAACATACACATGATATGAATATTAGCTCGAATGATATGGATTTGATACAAATGCAAGATAAAATGATAACACACACAAGCAAGCAAGCAAGCATGCACAAATGATACAAAAACAAACAAGGAATTGCCCCCGTCAAGCTGTAAACCATTGATTGATTGATTGATGTTGAATTGGATAACTTTGCTTCTCGCGATTGAAAAACAAAGAGTAGATGTGGATAGTGTTGTCATTGTTGGGAAGCGATATATCCCTAGAGCAACACAAGGATGATGATAATTGATTGGTTGATTTGGTTTACGACAAGATTAGGATCAAGACCAAAGGATGTGATTGGATAATTTGACAAGATTGATCAACTTGATTGGTATGGATTAAGGATTGACTTGCATTTGGATATTTGCTTGGAATGTTTGAAGATGATTTGATTGATTTGAAGAAACTGTTTGTAAGGAGATGATGATTGATTGGATGATAGGATGTGATGAATTGAATAGAAGAATTGATGTGATTGGAATGATTTAGGTTGAAGTGATTTGATTAGATGATTGATTGATTGAATTGAGGAATTGATATGATTGGAATGATTTTGATTGATTGGATTGAGGAATTGATTTGATTGGAATGAGTAAAGATGATTGAGTTGATTTCAAGAAGTGGTTTGGAATGATATGATGATTTGATTGGATGACAAGTTGTGATGAATCAAATAGAAGAATTGATCGGAAGAAGCGATGTGGTTGAAGTGATTTGATTAGATAATCGATTGATTGAATTGAAGAATTGATTTGATTGGAATGATTGAATGATTGGATAGGTTGCAATGGTTTTGATGAAGATGAGTGATTTGGTGGAATGGTTGAATGATTGGATAGAAGAATTGATGTGATTGACATGATTTTATTGCTTGGATGTTTTGTTGGATATTTGATTTTTATTTTTATTTTTTTGTATTTTTTTCAGGACTTTTTCTGATTTTTTTGTATTTCTGAAATGTTTTGATTTTTTTGGAGTTTTGAAATGTTTTGATTTTTGGAGTTTTGAGATTATTTTGGTTTTTTTTGGATTTTGGAGATGTTTTAATTTTTTTTGGAGTTTTGAGAATATTTGGAGGTGTCAAAGGATGAAAATTTGAGTAGCCTTTGTGCTAGATACCAATGACAAGGGGAAAACCAAGTCTAGGTGCAAGGGTGCAAGGGGATTGATGGATGAAATGGTGGGTGATGGGATAAGGGATAAAAGGCTCATGATATATGGATGCATGGAAAGGATAAGTCATAGTGGTGAAATGGATGTATGCATCATAGAGAGAAAGGATCATGATTTCCAAAGACTATGTTGCATAGGAATAACATGCCCCATTCTAGGTACAAGACTTAGGATTTTTCATGACAAAGCTTATGGCAATAGGATAATGATAGGCTTGTTTGGAAGGATGAGGTATATCAAAAGATATCCAAAACATGTTTCAACATTTTGCCCCTATATCTTCATCAAGATCAAAAGAAGAAGGGTGGATGAATGAACTCAATATAAGAGGTATGTATGATGGCTAAAGATGGCAGGTAAGATGGAAATGATATGACATAAAAATGAGAGGTTGGATAGATAAGACATTGTGCCCCCAAGTGTAAGTGACATAGAAGATCAACCTACACATGATGCCTATTTGCTAGGTTTTCATCATGGTACTTATCCAAGGTGCCTGTTTACCAGGTTTTCACCATTAGACGAAGGGATTTCTCTTTATTTTTTTATTTTTTATTTTTTTATTTTTATTTTTTTGAATTTTCTGGATAGAAGGGGAATATGGATGGGAGGGACTCAAGTGTCTAGACCCATGAAAGGTGGTAGTCTCACTAGATATGGATGTCCTTGCATGGACCATGTCAAGTGCTCATAGATGTTGGTAAGGGATGACATGAAAGGGATGGATTAGGTAGATGGCGGATTATGAAAGGCTTATGTAAGAATGGATGGGGAATAGTGGATGATGATGTGGATTGAATAGGACTTGTGCAAAAGGATGGATGCGAGGTTTATGCAAAAGCATGGACCATAGGAAGATGGTGGGGGAAGATATGTAGGATAGTAGTTGAAGGATGGGGAGATGGAGGTATGTGGGATTGTTGTGAAATGGAAGGGAACCATGACCAATGGTTGCACACACTGTGATAAACATTGAAGCTTTTGATGTGGATGGGGTGTAGGAAGCAATGGAGATGTTTGCTTAGGAGGTGGTGGATGAAGTGATTTAGGTACCCACATAGACTTAGTATTTTTATGATTTTTATTTTGCTTGTGGGTTTTAGGAATTTGAGACTCTTGAATAGAGTGGGAATGTGGGGTGGAAGTGGATGGTTGGGATTTTTGTGATGTGGATGCCTCATTTGACTTACTTTCCTTTTTCTTAGGTACCCAAACCATTTTAGTTTTGGCCTTTACTTTTGGAGGTATGGGCTTATATAACTTTTTAGATGTATTTTTCTTTGAATTTTTGTATTGATGTCCTAAGGCATGAGAACCCTTAGGATTTTTGACTTTATAGGTAGAGGCATTGAAATTCTTGCTTTTGAATCCCATGGATATGGTGGAATGGGTGGAAGCTTCATGTTTATACAATGTGTGCATTTGTTGGTCATGATTAGGAATGTTAGGGTATTTATGGATGGAGGGATAAGGGGATTGGATAATGGGGATATTAGGTGTTGGGAGAAGTGGAGGTAGATTAGATGGAGGTATATTAGGAGTTGGAAGCAATGGTGGCAGATTTGATGGAGGGATATTAGGAGTTGGAAGCAATGGTGGCAAATTTGATGGTGGAAGGTGTATGGTCACATGCTTTTGACATTTGTAGGATGATGGAGGGGGAATGGCAACATATGTTTTAGGGATACGATAGGCTTTATGATGGAAAGTGGACTTAGGATGCATGGAAGAAGTACCAACATCTTTAGGTTGTTGTCCTTGGGGTGTAGGTCCAAGGTCATAAGAGCGTGGAGGGACTTTGACATGGATGGGCTCCAAAACATCTTGTTCATGAAGGTCTAGAACTTTACCTTGGTGGTTCATGTTTTGGAGTGTGCAATGGACAATGAGACTAGGTGTAGGTGGAACACTAGACATGAGTTCCCTCTTGGATGGAGAAGATGAAGCAAGGGAAGATAATGGTTTTTGTTGTTCTAAGGAGGAACATTCATGAATGAGGGTGGAAAGACCATTAGGATAGGATGGAGGACTTTCAATGGGGTCGATAGTGGGTGATGGAGGATCATTAGGATCTTGATTAGCATTGTGTTCACTTAGATCCAAGGTATTTGTTTGATCTTCTATGTTGGCTTGGGAGGCATGTGTCTCATCAAGGGAAGTGGATGTTGATAGATCATGGATAAGACTAGGTGGAGGTGAATTTGGAATATCTTTCTCATGGATGTGTATAGGATCAAGTTGCTCATGGATAGGCTCTTCATCATTATGGATATCATCTTGATCATAAAAACGATATAGATTATGGATAGGTTGGATGAAAATGATTTGATCTTGATTAGGACTAGGGCTTGATGTTTCCACATGCTTGAGAGTAGACTCTTGATATAACTCTTGGGTTTCTTGAATGGAAGTGGATGGGGATTTCTCATGGAGAGACTTGGCATGTTCTTGATGGTCAACAACATAGGAGCATGAAAGAGGGTGACTTGAACTTATGACATGAGACTCTTGAATTGACTCAAGGGGTTGTGGATGACATGGTTGACTTGAAGGACTTGGCATGACATTTGAGGACTCTTTTGTTTGTTCAAGTATATGTGTTGGAGGACATGGTGATGTTTGATTCCTTGCTTGTAGCCCTTGGGTCACATCCTTTGGAGGTGTAGGGGTGGAAGGTGTTGGCTTAGGTTTTTTATTTTTATTGTCTAGTAGTATGATATACTTGGAGAGTACATAACCTAGATCAGTTTTCCCCTTGTGAATGGTTGCATTAGAACTTAAAGGCTCTTGATTTTGTTGCAAAGGTGGACTTGGGCTCCTATGTTCTTGTTGTGATATTGATGGATGTGTTGATGTGGCATTGAAATGCAAAGAAGTAGATGGATTAGATTGGTCAATTTTATTTGATGGCTTGGATTTGGGCTTCTCAAAAAATTCAAGAATATTGAATTTGGATGATGTTGTTTTTCGTGATGTGGATTGATAGGTTGATGTGGAATTGTCATTCAAAGAAGTGGATTGATTAGATTGGTATGAGGTGGAAAGGGATGACACATTAGGTTGAGGTGGAATTGGTTGATAATGAATGGATAGGGGATGATGTTGTGGTTGTTGGATTTGACATGTGGCTATGAGGTATTTGGCTTGAATTACGAGGTATTGGATTTGAGGTGAATTGTTTGTTTGAAGTTTTTGGATAATGTTATGGGCGCTTTGAATGAATTGTTGGGATAAAAGTAATTGACTTGTTTTAGCCTCATGAAGCATGTGGACAAGCTCTTGTGCCATGTCTTCCGATGTTTCCATGGTGTGAAATGATGTTGATTGGATTAAAGAGATGATTATGATTAGGATATGATATGGAATGACAAGATTGTATGATTTGGATGATGTGGCAAGTGTTTATTGGAAGTTTGACTTGGGCACTATCAAACACAATATTTCACATGTAAATGCATGAACACACACACCAAGCACAATGATAAGTTTGTCTTCCAAGATTAGATGTTATGATTAAGAAAACACTTGAATACACAACAACAAGCCTGATGACTAGTCAAGTGGGGTATGGCCAATTAGGTCTCAAGTGAGTTTTCACAAGGTTGACTAGGGATGATCTTGAAAGAAAAAATCTGCCAATAAGCCGGGAGAAAGGGGTAACCCACCCTTCACCTTCACTTCCCAAAGGTATAAAGTTCTTTGGGGCTTAGCTCAGAGTGACAAGATTTCAACTTCCAAACAAGCGTGTCTTTCGATTCACACTTTAATTGAGGTCGTCCCTTGGAGGGGTGTGTGCTCCAAGCAGGCCTCCTAAAAAGGGTTTTGACAAAAGCGAACCAAGTAAGGTGTTTTGGAAGACACCCACTTGATTCACGCTCACAGTGATTAATTTTCCTTTAGAAATTGAAATGTTTAGAAGAAAACAATGAAGCACTCGTTCTTTTTAGATCCCAAATCAATATGTGATGGAAGACAATGGTAAATTTTAGACCCAATTTTTGAAATGTGATTGAAGACAAGATTTTTCGTTTTAAACCAATTGCAATGATGTGATCAAACAAGATTTTATTTTATGTCCCAAATTGAAAGATGTGACAAACAAGATTAAGAGATGAATGATGAAACAAGTGCACCTGGTTATTTTCGCTTTCCAAATTTTTGATGTGAATGATATTGCTGCTACTAGAGCTCCTTATGATCACCTACAAGATAAAAACAATATTATAATGCAGCCAAAGAAAAAAAAAAGAAAAGAAAAAGACAAGTTCATCAGAAAATTTTAATTTCAGATACTTTTGACAGAGCCGAATTATATTTTAGTATTTTGATGATTTTTTTGATCTGAAAAATGAAATATCAAAAAAGAGACCCCTGCTAATTTTCTGAGAGCTTTCCAGAAATGTAAAGAAGTAAGAAAAATTCCCTGTTTTACTCTCAAAATCGCGGATTTATGAAAACCATATAGAAAAAGAAGATCAAACTTTTTCGCATTGTATTTGACCTCCAAACTAAATTTGTAAAACATAGACACCCATTAGAATTTTGTGAGATTTCCAAAAAGGTAAAAAGTTCTGAAAAATTCATCGATTTACGTCCAGAAAGTCAATTTTATGAAAATACTTAAAATCGCAATAACTTTCGCAAAATTAATGATAAACTCTCGATTTTTTTACTGTAGCCTCTTGAGATGATGTAAAAAGTTTTGTAAAAATCTTGTAAAAAAATTCGCAGCGGTGTAGAAGATATGAAGAACTTTGTAAAACCTATAGTTTTATCCAAAAATTGTCAGATCTGCAAAACAAAGTCAGTAAAAACCTGCAAAAAACACCATTAAAAGCCTTGTATGCACTACATAAACCCTTGTTTGCACTATAGAAAACCCTTGGATTCTCTAAAACGAGAATTTTCGTCAGAAAGTTGAATTCCAGAATGCAAAATCCTGTCAGAAAACCTGCAGATTAATGTTAAAAATGGGGCAAGGCCCCACGGTGGGCGCCATTTAATGTGTGTGTGAAAATCGAGTGTAAGAATTAAAATCAGTTCAAACACACCAATAGAACATTATAACAAAAACAAAACTATAAAAGGAGTAGAAATGTGCAAACTCAGTATCCTGTTCCTGTTGTCGTCCTATCGTCCTCTATCTTTAGTGTTTTTGTAGATTCCAGCCTTGTGTTTTCAGATTAAGGGCTAGGCTCAACAAACTGTCTTCCTAAAGAACGAGATTTTGCTATGATATGAATGCATGATTAAGCTATGATAATGATTTTAGCTAAGAAACTTGAAATAAGCAAGATGCTATGATAAATGAATACTAAATGAATTAAATGCATAAACTCTACTTAATTGCCTATTTGCCTATTATCAATGTTTGGATTCACACAAGTATTTATAGGGCTTTCTGACTGATTCTGATTGGCTGTCTCGATTGACGATTGTGATAATTCCTGACAGATCAAACGGTTGAAGAAAGATGAAACTGAAGGATAAGATAGAAGAACCCTAGAAACAGATTTTTCTATTTTATTATGAAAGAGGAAAAAGAAGAGAAGATAAGAATAAAAGAAAGATTAAAAGCTGATAAATAATTAATTAAAAAAATCAATTATTTATTTGTGGAGCACATTCAGCTTTTCTCAATTAAATAAAATATTTAATTAAGCTTTTAAAAGCAGAAGAAAACTTGTGGTGAGAAAAGAGCTTTAATCAGTTTTATTGAAAAAAGCAGAATATCTCATAATTAAATAAAATATTTAATTATGATATGAGAAGATTGCACAATTAGGTTAAAATACCTAATTTTGATTTTTAGAAAGAAATCATAAGATATTTTTAATTAAATAAGATTTATTTAATTAAATCACTTTTATGAAATTAATTAAATGAAACATTTAATTAATTAGAAGAAGAATTAAAATAGAAGAAAGGGGAAATATTTAAACTTAAATTAAATCAAAAGATTTAATTTAAATTCAAACAGTGATAATTAATTTAAATAAATAGAATGTATTTATTTAATTAATTAAGTGGACGTATGAAAATAATTAAATAAAGTAAATTTATTTAATTATAAAAGAAGAATAAGATGAATGAACAATATAATTAAATTAATTAAATTTAATCATATGTAGAGGACTTTAGAAGAAATTAATTAAATAATAAATATTTAATTAATTGCCAGGATTATAGACATGACCATTTTTATGCGTATACAGCATCCATCCAACCTCTGATCGATGTGACATACTTATTTCACTAAGACCACATATAGATGGAATAACATATGCCGATAGAGATCACTTTCAGTCGTCGAAACAAAAAGAATGTCATGCCGATAGATGCCTGGTGATGGATCCCGATCGCAGTGACATCAAATAAGTCTTGCCGATATGATCTTTCTTGTGCCAGTCGGCAAGACACAAAGTGCTCGATGAAACAACATGCTGATAGGGATTACTTACGCCGATGAAGCACCTCATGAGTTAGTCGGTGAGACTTGACTCATTCGGTAAGACCTCTCAGCGGTGAACACAACTCATGCCGATAGATCTTTCCACTTTTGCCAAGACCACGTGAATGTCATGCCGAAAGCTGCCTGAAGGTAAAATCCAATCGTTATGACATTAGAAATGTCTTGGCGATAGGAAACACAGACATTTCAAAAATGGATCAGGGAGACCCTTCCATTCTTATGCCGATATGTTCTTTTTCTATCACCAGAGACTGCATGAAGCTCAAACTGATCAGTACCATAAGATATTAAAATTTTGAATGTAGAATGTCCACTGAATGCCAAGACATGTAAACCATATTGACAAAACTGTACCAAGACAAAGCATGAGAAACCAATCTAAAATAGTCAACAAGAAGAATCAACTGAAAGGTATTTTCTCATCAAGGACAAACCATATGATCACAACTGAGATCCAACAAACTCCCCCTTTTTCCTTGATGGAAAAACATAAATGATTCTCCCCCTATTTGCCTCAATGACAAAGAATAGAAGAGAATAATGTGCAATGCTAGGAAACACAACTAAGAAGCCAACCAAATACGATAAGAATTGGTTGCAAATAGAGCAATAGTGCAGCATACATATTGAATAACTTCACATAACCAATGCAAGATAAAGCATCATACTGTAACAACACAACTTCACTCAATTCAAATGCATAGAAATTATCAAAGAAATCCGCTATAACAACCCGTGCTATAACTCCCACTTCAAAATCAGAAACTTAATAACATCATGCAAATAATCTATCTTCAAGGCAGCACACCAAAGCTCTCTCCTTTTGTTTTTATCAAAGCATGAATTCAAGTAGCTTTCATATATATAACTTGCACTCACTTTCACAGTCAGCACACATTTTCGAAGTTCAAAAAAAAAAATTCCCAGCCATACACGATGAGTTTAATACAACCAATCACCTTCCTTCATCAAAACACAAACATCAAAGCATATCCCATAAACATACACAGTTCTCAAGACTGTTGTAGCAACCTACTTAGATCACTGTACCATACTCAGAAGACCAAAACACTCAATTCCTTCATAACAACTTGCAAAAGACATTGTAACTATCTTCATTCAGCACACAATCTTAACTCAGCTTCTTCATGCAAAACCAAATAATATCATCACAGAAATAACTCATAACATCAACCATGTTTTTCAATCACTGTTCTCCAAAGATCAACATCACTTCAAAAGGCTTTCTTATTTTAATATATTGAGGAACTCATCTATATGTCTCCACACCGCTCAAATATTTCATTAGGTCATACCATTATTTCCAAAACCCAAGCATCCAAAGAGTTCATTTAAAAAAAACATGCACTGTCATTTCAAAAACTTCTAAAAATTGTCAACCATTAGACCAAGAAAAAAACATTCCTTAACATCTTATACCACCAATAGCAAATGCAAGATGTCATACCTCATTCCTGACTCCATAGGGGTAAAATATATTACCATAATAGACTCCCCCTGAGTCTTTGTTTCTACTCAAGACCTGGAAGTCAACTCTTGTGCAAGGAGTGCACAAGGAGTTTTCTCAGAGGCATCTTTATTGCTCTTCTTGTAATCTTGATTGCTCTTTCTACTCCACTCCAATGAAGACTTTTTCACATGTTTTCTTAAAGTACCTCTCTTTCTATTGAATCTGCATTGTTGTACTTTATGTCCAATGTTATTACATCTGAAACAAATGACTTTGTGATTGTTCTGAGAAATAGAAGACTTCCTACAGACTTTTCCAGCATTGTTCCCTACATTATTCTCACTTGTATTTATTCTGCAGTCACTTCTCAAGTGACCAAAATTGTTACAGTTGTAGCACACCACATCCTCATTTCTAGGGACATTAGATTGATTCTTATTTGACCATCTTATGCAATCAATTGCCTTATGACCATAGTCATTACAAACATGGCAATATCCTTGGAAAGAATGATTATACCTGAATGAATGATCATGCCAAGGATGTGAAGATCTGAAGGCATTTTTCCTTTCTCTATGAATACCTTTAGATTGTCTTCTAGTGTCAATGTTTTCCTTTGATGCAACAATACTGTAACCAAGATCAACCTTCATTCTTGGTGTTTGCTTGGCTGTAAACTTCTTTCCATCTGAAGTAGTAAACACTATTTCATGTTTAGTTTTGTCTGGAGACCTTTGTCCAACCTCATATCCCACTCCTGTAGGATCTTTAGAATGCTCAACATCTCATTCAATATATTAGTACTATGATCAAATTTTTCAATTTTACCAGATTGAGCATTGGTACTTTCAAGCTCTTTTCTTCAAGTAACTACTTCTTCTTCAAGTTTTAGACAAACAATCTTTTTAATCTCCAAATTAGAACTCACACATCTGCAATCCTCTTATATTCTTCAATTTCAATTTTCTGACTTATAATCATATCGTCCTTATGAGTTAGTTCTTTTAACAAGGAATCATTGTCTGAATATTTCTTTAAAGAATCAATCTCATTTTCTAGTTTATTACACAATTCATCCTTGTCTTTTAACTTGACTTCCAAACTCTCTTCTTGCTGAAGATGTCTTGTTAAAAGTTGGTTTTCTTTTCTAAGCTGCTTAATAGTATCTAAGGCACATAGGAGTTCACCTTCAAAATCAACCTCACTTTTTGGTTCATCATATTCCTGTTCAGAGTTAACTTCACCCAAAGATTGATCTACTTTTACACAAGTTTCTTGATCATTTAAATATTCATTAATGATCTCCTTGGACTTCTTTTCAAAACTATGAAGGTTTACACCTTCTTCACTCTCAGATGTTTCACAACTTATTTCAGTATCCAAATATATCTCCTCTTGTAACTCACTATTCTGATTCATTTCAGTCAACTTATCCCAAACTTCCTTAGCATTGCTGTAATGAATGACTTTTGTAATGAGTTTATTTGGCAAGTTATTAAAAATAACATTTATAGCTCTAGTATTGGATTCAAGTGCTTTCTTCTCCTCAAGAGAGGAAGGAGATGTTGCAGATGTAGTACAACCCTTTCCAACTGCAGCCCACACTTTAGATCCTAAAGAAAGTAAGTATGTTTCCATCCTATTTTTCCATATAACAAAGTTTGTTCCTTCGAACTAAGGAGTTCTAGATCTAGGATACTCTACCATTTCAAAGCTACTGTTTATGAACTCTTCCTCGTTATTCCTTATACAAGATTCAGGTTGAACATGATGAATAGCATTTTGTTGAGAACATCTTTTTCCCTTATTCCTTCTATTCTTTCTGATATTAACCAAAGTACTCCAAGAAACCAGGGACAATCCTAGGTGGTTTAGACCTATGAGAGGATCCTATGCTCTAATACCAATTGTTGGAGTTATGGGAAGACACTGAGAGGGGGGGTGAATCAGTGTCAAAAACTTTTTCAACTTCAACCAAGATGTTTAATTCTGATTTCCTTTTCTTTCAACAATAGAGTAGAGTAATCACTTTTGAAACCACAAAGATATGACAACATTAACTCAATCTATTTGACAACTTATGAAAATATGATTTGAGTGAGATATCTTGCATTTTCCAAAACATAGCTCAGATTTGATCTCAATATTACTCTGATTAATGCATTCATGAGTTGAATATAATCATTCATAAACAAAATTGAGAACAGTAATAAACCCAACAATGAACTGAAACAACAACACAGAAAAGTAGTGAGCACACAGAAGAACAAAGAGACAAAATATTTTCCCAGTGGAAAACCCTCATGGGGTAGAAAAACCACTCCTAAACTGCCTTAATGGCTTAATCTTCAAAAACCACTTTTAACAATGCCTAATAGGCTAATTTCTGAGCACCAACTCAAGGAGCACCAACCCCTCATTTAGAGACACCAATCTCAAGGAGCACCAACCCCTCACTCAGATTATAGAATTACAATAATAATATATCAGAAGTTCTCTCTGTTTTTAGTTAAAATCATAACACTCTGCTTCTAATACTCTAGGAATCCAACTCTTGTATTATAGAGTTTTTCAATACATCTCTCGATATGGCCAAAATAACTATCTCTCAGAATTATAGGCCAGCAACAACTTCACTATTTTCAACATTGGTTTTTATATACATTTCAAGTATGTCTATTTTGGAGAAATCTTCAAAAAGAATTTTTCACAAGATTCTAAAACTGATTTGCTAATTTTAGCTGAATAATGACAATCTGTAGATGATGGTGAAAATCAAGAGTAATGCATATCCAAAAAGCTTTATTTCTGAGCTGAGTCAGGAGATTTCAAAATTGTAACTGAAAGATTTTCATCAAAGCCATGTCTGCCCACTAACAAAATATCATAACCTCTAAAAACTCAGAGAATATCTTGCTAGAGATTCGATGCCAACCAAAGATGTCTGCATGCAACTATACTTAGAAAAATCCATGGCGACCACTTTGTATGATTCTTTGAAAATCATTTGCTAAGACAACAGTCGCCACGTGTTCTTTGTGATTCGCTAAGACCTTATGTGAGCTGCATTTTTTTTTCCTTAATTTCTTTCATCGTGACCCAGTGAAGTCAGGAAGACCTCTTGCAGACCACATTAAGTTTCATCGAAAGCCCTTTTTCCTCTTATGTGTCGCTGTGACATTCAGATAGTCCTATCAAAGGAAATTATAACTTGATCATTCCTTTTGTCCCTGTGCATCGCAATGACCTTCTGCCATTGGGGACAAATCATATCGAAGATCTTAATGTTTCCCCGAGATCACATTTCTGTTAAATTTTTTTCAGTCACTGACACACAAGAGTCTTTCTCTCTGAGACGTGCCCAATATTCCCCTTCGCTAAGACAATATATAGTTGGGGAGACACTATATAGATTGCTCTATGTTATACGAAAATTCATTCTTTCATCTGGTGTCGCTGAGACATTCTACTGTCGAGGAGACGTCTTGTGGATTTTGCTTTGTTTTACCAAAAGACTTTATCCCTTATAAGTCACTGTAACATAATGGTTCTCTCACCGATGCATCCTTCTGTTTGTCGTTGTGACACATTAGAGTCGGCGAGAAGTCATACTGCCAACATATACAGCCAAAATTATGTTTCATCGAAGGGTTTCCTTAGTGTATTGTTGGTTCGCTGAGACATAAGGAAACTTTTCACCGAGATGCCCTTTAGATTCATTCACTATCATTGTGACCATACGATATCAGAGAGACCTCTCATAGAATAGAATTTGTTTCACCGAAGGTCACTTGATACACATTGTCACCGTAACATATGGTTTTTCTTGTCGACGAGTCCATCCATCCTATATTTGTTGGTGTAACTTCAAACTATTGGGGAGACATCTTGTAGATCATTTCAGTCATACTGAAACACCCTGAATTCACACCTGTTCGCCGAGACTTCCATAATGTCCTGCCGAAGGAAATTATCCAATGGCAATCGGTGTGACATTGAACATCCATTATGACATCACGCCGAAAGCAAAAAGTCTGGCCGAAGTGAATCCCATATGTGATGTTGGCGAGACAAAACCACTTCGATGAGACCTATTCTGAAAACCCTGACTCTTGCCGATACACATCCATCCAACCTTCAATCGGTGTGACATACTTATTTCTCTGAGACCACATACCGACGGAATAACATATACCGATAGAGATCACTTTCAGTCGCTAAAACAAAAAGAATGTCACCCCAATAGATGCCTAGAGATGGATCCCGATCGCAGTGACATCAAATAAGTCTTGCCGATATGATCTTTCTTGTGCCGGTCGGCAAGACACAAAGCGATCGATGAAACAACATGTCGATAGTGATTACTTATGCCGATGAAGCACCTCATGAGTTAGTCAGTGAGACCTGACTCATTCGGTAAGACCTCTCAGTGGTGAACACAAATCATTCTGATAGATCTTTCCACTGTCGCCAAGACCACGTTAATGTCAAGCCGAAAGCTACCTGAAGGTAAAATCCAATCGTTATGACATCAGAAATGTCTTGCCGATAGGCAACACATACATTTCAAAAATGGATTGGGGAGACCCTGCCATTCTCACGCCAATATTTTCTTTTTTTTGTCACCAAAGACTGCACGAAGCTCAAACTGATCAATACCATAAGATATTAAAATTCTGAATGTAGAATGTCCACTGAATGCCAAGACATGTAAACCATATTGACAAAATTGTACCAAGATAAAGCATGAGAAACCAATCTGAAACAGTCAACAAGAAGAATCAACTGAAAGGGATTTTCTCATCAAGGACAAACCATATGATCACAACTAAGATCCAATAGCTTGGTCTTCAACAAAATCCCAAACAGAGCACTGATATCATCACACATATCCATATCCAAATCGTTGAAATCATGCAAAAATCTAAGAACATCAAAAAAATTAGAAAATCCAAAAACATCCAAAATATCAAAAAATCCAAAAACAAGTCGAAAACAGAAAACATCAAAAACATTGGAATCTAAACTACGTCGTCTTTGAGATTAAACTTAGGCAAGGCTAATCTTTGATCAGCCCCCAAGACATCAAAATCCAAAAACACTCAAAAATATCAAAATCCAAAAAACAGCATTCATAAAATCTCAGAAAACCCAAGACATTGGAAAATCAAAAAATCAAAACATTTGTAAAATCCAAAAAAACCCAAAAACAACCTCAAAACATTCCAAAAACGTCAAAAACATCCAAATATTTGAAAAAATCCATCCATCTCATTTCGTTTTCACCTGCAATAATCAATCATCCATAATAAACTGATTGTCACCTTCATCCTTTGGCAACACAAACAGAAACAATCATAGCAGTCACCAAAATCAATTTTCAATCACAAAATCAAAATCGAAGCGACAAACCGTTAAATGCAAAATCAAATTCTTGATCATTTTCAAACATGCCAATCAACCTTATATCGACAGCTTATCAATCAACTTATCAAACCATCAACATCCTATACAATGCATGTCCTAGGATATATCGTTCCGACAATGGGCATCATTTTGGATATCACCTTGGATTCTTATCCTATCAAAACACATCCCTTTGGCTGAAGGTATGAAGAACATTTGCTTGTTTGAGTACTTGATCTTTTCATTTGATTATCTTATTGTGCTCATTCCAAGGACCTCTTGATGATATCCGAACGAAGGATTTAGAGAGATAGGAATGTGGCAACAATCATTATCTTTTGTCTACTGTGCTTGTTGGACGTTCTTGTAAAATAACTTGGTGAATACTTGCTTTGTTAGGTACGTCCTAGCAAGGTTTCCGTATGTCAAGTGTGAACAAGAATACTCCTATATGTTTGTCGAGTAAAATTCCATCGCACTAGGTTCAACTCCATTCTAGTTCTTTATACCTTGATGCATCGTACCTACATGTGTAATCAAACATAAGGTAAGTAGCCCTTTTAAATTCGCAATCCTTAATAAGCAAATCATCATCATCTCTAATAAAGTCTTGTCAGATCATGGACTTGTTGGATCCTCTTGTCATCATCTCATTTCCACGCTAACATAACATCACCAATGCATCCATCATACATCCATCATGCATCCATCATACATCTATCATGCATCCATCCTACATCCAGAAAACTGTCAGCATACCACATATCATTCATACCATACATAATAGGAAACATCAATCATTTCACATGCATTGCATTTGCATCATCATCATAATATAGATCTGTTAGTCTAAGCATCTACATAAATCATCCATTGCATAATCACAACATATCACATCATCCATATCATCCATCTCACATCATATCATCATTTAAGTTGTTTAGGATAATATATATTTGTTATTCTAAGCATCTTAAAATCATCTCATTTGCATCACCATCCATAACCATCCATTTTGAACCTCTTTATCATGAGATCGACCCTCAAATGGAATCTTTTTGCTTGATCTCTCGAGGGGGCAATGTACCAATGTACTTCTTTCTGCTGGGGCATCCGAAAAATAAGAATTTTTTTGAATTTTGATCGCGGAAAGTTTATTCTTTGAACCAATGCAACAAGTACATTGCTTCAAAGAGGGGCAAAATGTAGACACGCAAAATTAGCATTATGCATTCGATCAAATTAACACTCGTCCATTCATCAGGGTAAATCAATTTCAATCTCCTAAGGTCATTCACTTTAATTGAAGAAATTAACTTTATTTAATTTAAGCCTATCATTCCCTCTTTGATTAAATAAACCAATCATTTATTTAATTAAATCTCAAATCATCATTCATCTCCTTTTGATTTGATTTAAATCCCTAAATCAATTCAAATTGGTCAAATCATCCTAATCCTCATTAAACTAATCTAATCCTGATTAAATGCTAATCCTAACCACTTGGATTCTCTAGATTTTGCCACTTGCACATGAAATTGCATTTAATTGATTTATCAAAATCTTTATTTTCAACTTGGCATAAAGGGAGAATATTATCCAAGTTTGAATCTCCCCCCAAGTGGACATGTACACCCAACAGAGCATTTATGAGGCCTTACATGTCTCTTACATGTTCCCTTGCCAAAGGTCAAACTAAGCATTTACTCTCATTTCAAATTTGAAATTTCCCCCTCTTGGGGACATTTCCCAAATCTTGCACATGCATCAACCACTAACATGATGACAAGTGGCCTCTTCCTATTGGCCAAATCTTTAGCCCACATCCTTCATGTTGAGCACTCTTAGCCTTTGAAAATCTATAAATGAAAGCTTCATCTTTGATCAAATCCTCCACAAAAATCTACAATCCACATGCAAGGTCACTCTCTTAAACTGAGAACTGATTTTTTTCATCATCACTCCACCATCTTCATAGCATTTTCATCATGAAGCTTATCTATCAAGGATTGGGAAAGGGCTATTTTCCACAATAGCACCAATCCAATATGGGATAGGTTTGAGCATGCTTAGTCTTTTGGTATTTCATCATTTTGCTTACTTAGCATGTTACAATATCTCATATGGATGCTTGATTTGCTGTATTTGCTTTGGTACTACCACTAATGTTTACCAAGGTTGAATTATTTGCAGGTTTAGCAGCCACAAAAACTTATCAATGGTACTTGATCTTCATAATGATTATTTTTTTCTTTTTCAATTATTATCATCTTAGAAGGAATACCATTTCAATTTAGAGCAGGGAGAAATGTATTTTTCTTTTAAAGTATTTAAAATATTATATTTATTTGATGGTTCCTTCTTAACCTCTTCCACTCCTTGGAAAAAATTATCCAACTACTTGAATCTCCTTATATTAATCAATTTGCTTCTATGATTTATGTATGTGTTTTTAGTGATTTACTCTTTATCCTTTCAATTTATTCATGATATACTTTAATATAGTTATATTTTCAAGTATATAATAGTTTTTCATAATTGGATATGCCTTAAGAAACTCTTTAAATGTGAAATTATTTGATGAGGGAAGATATAAATTAAGGTTATTCTTTCTTACTTACCTCATGCTCATCCATATTTTTTGTCCATAAATATCTCAAATCAAATTGGATTTTGCAAAGAGGATAGCTATATTTTAAATATCCGCTCTTAGTCAAAGTCATTTATTTCTTTGTACAAATTTAAAATTGATTTATGTAATTTAATTTTTAATAGTTTTAACATGGATATATGAAGAATAGTGTTATATATATATATATATATATATAGTAAAGTGGACATATTTTTATATTTTCCTAATACTAGAAAAATTAATAATACCTTCATTCCTTCTAATCCTAATAGAACTATTTTATTATATATTTCATTCAAACAATCTAGTTTTTGTCCTCTAAATTTATTCTTCGATTCATACATTTAGTTCACCAACCATTTTTGGAGTAATGTCATAAGACTCAAAGGCAAAATATGAAGAATTTTATCCAGTTTCCATTGTATGCACCCTAGAAACTTTATATCATGAACTATTTGATATAATTTCTCAAATAAATTTGTTAATGAACTATTTGATATAATGCCTCAAATAAATTTCCAATAGTGTTTTTGACAGAGTATGATAGAAATAGTGTTTTTGATATAATGCCTCAAACAAATTTCCAATAGTGTTTTTGATATAATGCCTCAAATAAATTTTTTAATGAACTGTTTGATATAGGGTGCATACAATGCAAACACTATTTCTATCATACTCCATAAAAAATTACCATGAACTGTTTAATATAATGCCTCAAAAAAATTTGTTAATGAATTGTTTGATATAGGGTGCATACAATGGAAACACTATTTCTATCATACTCCATCAAAAATTACCATGAACTGAACTATTTGATATAATGCCTCAAATAAATTGGAGGTGCCCTAGTAAAAATGTATGCAAAATGTGGAAGCATAGACAGGGCATGTTAATTTTTTGATAGAGTATAAATGTATCATAGAAATAGTGTATGTTGAAAATGCTTTAGAAACTTTCAAACAAATGCAGTTTCAATTCAACAAATTTGAAAAATTTCGCATTTAGGGTTTCAAAATTTAACAAATAAATGCATTTTGAACTCTATGAAATTCAAATTTGACAAACCTAGTGCTCGATATGCAAGTTGGGTTGATGAAATTTGGAGAGACGAAGTTGAGTTTGTGTTCACCGGAGAGATGAAGTCAGTTTGTTCGCCGTTTGTAGATCACGGTCTCCATTCGCCGCATGCACAAGCACATGGAAAGCAACTGGTAAAAAGCGAAAATGACAGTCGAAAATGACAATGTTTTTTTTTGTCTTATTTAAGGGGGTTCGGTCGAATCCATGTTCGACCGAACCCCTTTAAATAAGATTATTTTTGTTTAGGGTTTAGGGGTTCAGTCAAACATATAATGTGGTTCGACCGAACCCATTGAGTTTGGGGAAAGGAAAAAAAATGAAATTTCCTTATAAAATTTGTAAACTACTATTGTGGTTTGACCCTGTACTTATTAATATATATACTCATTAATTAAACTAATAAAAAATTAAATACATCATATGCATTATTATTACTGAGCCTACAAAAATTAAATAATTTATGTATTACCAAACACAAATTAGACCAAAAAGAGTGATAGATATGCATCCACTTCAACTCCCTTTGTTGATGGATAGAAATGCATCGTACGCCTCACTCACTCCTAAAAAAGGATGATATTCAGAAGAAAAAAAATCTTGGTTGAATTAAACTTAACTTTATAATGATTGAAGATGAGTCCCAAGTATAACCACACCACTAAATAACTTAGCTTCAATTCAGGTTAGATCTGTGTGAGAGAATGAAATCTGCATCTAACTCCTTTTATTATTTCAAATTATCTTTCTCCTTAACGTTTGTGTTGTTTCTGTAGGATCAAAGGGAGATGTGAATGCCACACAACAATATTTAAAATAGACAACAATAGGTAATGATTAAGACAATGACAGAATATAAATTAACAGATTGCTACTACAAAATTATATTGATTGATTCATAACAATTACAGAGACAGATACAGAAAAAAAAACTCTGCAGAGTTCTTCTAATAACAGGTATTTGTGTTAGATTATTATCTCATCTCATTTACAAATCCAAGAAACTCTCTTTTATAGTTGTAGAATGGTGGTTATACTTGACTTGTAGTGCAAGGCAAGTCAAAATAGTAGATTGTATGTGATGGATAAGGATAAGTTTGAAATATCCTATGGTGTGATAAGACTCCATCAGATTGCAGGTGGTGGAGTTAAGGTGGTCTTCAACTAGCGATGGAGAGATCGATCTATCCACTTGCAGAGAGGCGATGGAGAACACACTGTCTGACAACCTTATCTTCATCAAATTTCCAAATCTGATTTCATTCGAGTGAGAAATTAATTCCAATACTCCCCCTTAATTTTGAACACATATAATTTTTTTTCAACTTTTCAACCAAGTATCTAGACTCGCTCAATTTGTTTACTTGCATAATAAATTCAAATCATCTTCAAGATCTACAGATCTTCTTACTATCAAATCTCACCAATTTTTTCCAACTACTACGACAGTCCTTCAAACTTGGATCTTCAAGACTTCAAAAGTTGGAAGTCTTCTCGCTATCTGTAGCTTTCCATTTTCATCTTGTAAGGCCAACAAATTTCTCTTGATTTCTATCTTCTTTTCCATATGAAGATTTGCACTTGAACAAAATTTTCAACATGCCTGTAATCTTTTTCCAACTTGATCTATAGCTCCATCAATAATTCAACTGCATGCATCCTGTCATAGATTCATTCTTCCACTTTCTTTGCCAACACATCTTTTTTGAATGATTTCTCAAACCACAAATCCTACACAGATGTAGATCCTAACACATATTTTTTATATGAACTTTCTTGTTACAATGTGAACAATACACATATTTCTTTTCTTGAACAAATTTACTTGTACATGTATCATTTCCCTTACCTGCAATATGTACCCAAGACCTTCAAATTTCGGTCTCATAACTAGCTTAATCGGCTCTTTGATTCATTTCTCATGCTTTCCTAATCCTTGTCCATTGTATCCCATATTCTTCATGATTTTCAAACCAATACTATTTTCAAAACAACTAAGCATATTTGCACATTCAAACACATTAATATTTTCATCCTTACATTCTTTATTGGAAACAGCTTCAACTAAATCACAACTATCAAATGAACAACATAGATGTTATGTGCTACATGAGACATCACAAACCGATGCCTTTGATTTCAAATATTAATTTTCCTTTTGACAAGCTACTAGCATCTGATCAAACAAACTATTTTGTTCTTTTAATCTCAATATCTCATCATTGTTAGAGTAAAGGTTTTAATTTAATCATGTTGATTAAGTTACCTTTATTCCTCTCTTAAGATTTCACTTTAGTTTGCATTTTGTGACATTTAATAATTATATTAATTATTAAATGTCTACCTATTAGGGTTTCTTTTAGGGTTGCACAATATCCTTTTATAAGGATTCATCATTGTAATTTATCTCTCTCTCAGATGAATACATTTTTCAGCTTTCAGAGCACCCTTGCTTGTTTGTCTCCATCTCTTCTTTCTGTGATAGGTTATTTGCATGCAGGTGATCTTCGGGGTCTGTGAAGTTGGCTTTCTCAACTTCTACATGGTATCAGAGCTCCAGACCTGCTGCTTCCTGTTCGTCTTCTGAAGAATTTGGAGCTACGAGGGTTAGATCTGGCTTTCAGGTTTTCTGGTTGGTTTTTTTAGGATCTGGGTAACTCTATTTTTTGGGTGCATTTTGGGCCCAAACGGACCTCACGTTGGATTCGCAGCGCCTGAAAACCTATATTTTCATATAAGGCAAGCCTAGTTTGGCTACTGTTGATCCGGGAGGCAAAATTTTTTTAAGGGGCCGTACGGCCCCCAGGCACGCAGTTCGAGGTGAAAAATTGTGAAAAATTCAAAAAAATAATAAAAAAATCAAACTTTTATTTTTTTTGGGCGCTTACAGTTTAAAAAGTGGCCGCCACCCACCCGCCACCCGGCGGCCACCCTTCCTCCGCCTGCGAGCCGCTGGGTTACCACCACCATCGGCGGTCTTTGTTTCCGCGCCGACGCTAAGCCTTCAGCCCCTGCGGGCTTTGTAGGCCCTAGCCCTGGCCGTATTGGTGACCAAAGGCTCCGACCAGCGCCCCACCGCAGCCCCTAAGGGCTTACCCTGCAAGCGGCAGGGTCACATGTAGATCCAGGGGCCGCGTGCCCAGCACCTAGCCGCCAGCCCCCTGGTCGTCCATGTGACCAGGGGCCGAAGATCTTAGCCTTTGTGGGCTGTGTAATTTTTTTTTAAAACCTTTTTGAGCAACTTGCACTAAATCGGATGTAAAATGGGCATTTTAACTCAGATTTTTGAACAAAAATAGGCGTTGGAAAGCTGGTTCCGAGCCCAATCTAATTGATGAAGGTCTTTTTTTCTGATTTTGCTGTTTTGCAGTCTTTTTTGCCAGTCAAAGTTAGAACAAGTTTTTTGCACTCCAGGAGCCATATCTTTTGCATACGGATTCCGTTTTTCACAAACGAATAGGTGTTGGAAAGGTGTTTCTGTGAACTTTCCAGATCTAAAATTTATTTTTCCAGAATCTTCCCTAGGTACTTTTTATTCATTTTTTTGTGTTTTCACACATTTGTCAATTACTTGGACATTTTGGCACCTGGAAATGATCTGTTTGCATGGGATGGCTTTATTTGATCTGCTTTATGAGTATTGAGGTCAGTTAGTGTCAGATTTGTTAATTTGAAGAGTTATCATGGGTTTTTCTACTCACCCTTCAGTTGTATTTCTGGAACGGGGTAATTATGAGTCATGGGCAAAGGGTATACTTACACATTGTAGGTGGCTTAATATTTTGCCTTATTTGTATGATCTCATACCTACACCAGCAACTTCAGAGGGAAAACTAGCTTGGGATATCATTAGAAATCACATAGTAGGAGTTATTTTGTCTAGTGTTGATTCTGACACTGTGTGGGCTATATCGGGCATTGATTGTCCTCACTCACTTTGGACACATCTTTGGGAGATCTATGGAGACCTCGCCTTTCTCCATTCCCAGAGGATCCTGCTTCAGATTGTCTTGTACCCATTGGTTGGAGAGAGAACACACCCTTTGATCATGATACTTTAAAGGAACTTCAGTATTTAGACACCCTTACATATTCGATGAATCAGAAGGATTGTCTCACAGTTCCTACTCTTCAGACTGAGATTATACATGTATCAGCATCATCTCCTGTTGTTCCTGATCAGTTTGATATTGCCTCTTCTTTGGCTCCTATTGATTCAGCTAAGCAGGACATCATACATCTTTCGGACATGGCTACTTGGGATTCTTATCTTGCAGGCATTTCGTCTTTGTTTGTAGAGTCCTATATTGCAGATCTAGAGGATTACTTTGAGGATTTTCAGCTCCTCTTTGTTGACAGCCATACTCCAGCTATTAGCCCACCATCATCTGTGCATTCAGAGGTTGTAGTTCAGGAATCTTCAGTTCAGTTTGGATTTGACATCTTTTGTTTCAGTTCAGACAGAGAGATTCTTCAGCATCCTCTTATGGCACACATCTTGAGACATTTTGGTTCTTCTCTCTTCACAGGGTTTCTTCATCTTCGTCCTTTGGATCCATTTCTTCCCAAGGGGAGGAATATTATATGCCGCTTCAGGATCTCTTTTTGGATTCTACCTCAGGCATCCATATGTGCGACAGGAGTTTCTTCATTGTGGGGGGGCCTTCTAGTCTCTTTCTTTTTCTCCTATGGAGACCATTGTACATGTACTTATATGATAGAAGCTATCTATGGGGGGTCTTATGTTATCCACCTCCTATCCTTCTGTTATTAGTGCATTTATTTCTTTCATCTCTTTTTGAGTAGAGTTTTTCCCATGAGGTTTTCTCTATTTCTCCACTTTACAGAGATTTGGTTGTAATTGGGTACCTTATCTGGCCTTGTTGCCGGGACCCAAGTTTACTTTCTTGCATTGTAGTTACCTTTTCTTTCTTGCACATGTTTGTAGCTGCAAGACTTTTTTCTCATCTTAAGGGGGGGTGTTAGAGTAAAGGTTTTAATTTAATCATGTTAATTAATTACCTTTATTCCTCTTTTAAGATTTCACTTTAGTTTGCATTTGTGACATTTTAATAATTAATTATTAAATGTCTACCTATTAGGGTTTCTTTTAGGGTTGCACAATATCCTTTTATAAGGATTCATCATTGTAATTTATCTCTCTCTCGGATGAATACATTTTTCAGCTTTCAGAGCACCCTTGCTTGTTTGTCTCCATCTCTTCTTTCTGTGACAGGTTATTTGCATGCAGGTGATCTTCGGGGTCTGTGAAGTTGGCTTTCTCAACTTCTACAATCATTTTGTAAACCATTTTCTTTTTCTAACTTTACTTTTTCCTCCAAATCTTCATTCTTTTTCAGTTCATCAAACAACTTTAATCTTTCTTCTAACTCTTTATTCTTTTCTTTAACATTTTCCAATTCTTTTTCTAGATCATCTTTTTCCCAAAAATAACCATAACTTTTCTTTCCTAACTCCCTTAAATCTGCTATCAATTTTGAATTACATTGTTGAACATTTAACACTTCTTTCTCCAAATTATCTTTTTCGTTCTTAACACACTTACCAAATTTTCCCATTGAAAATGATTTTAACTCACCTTATGTTTCTACCTAACTTCGATTATGCTACAATGATTTACCTTTGTTTAGCAACTTCATGTGTCCACTTCAAGAAACCTCTTTCAACTTCTACAACAGTTCCAAATTAGCTACTTTCTTCAACAACAACTTCCAAAATATCCTTTGACGAGATTCTCAACCCTTGACTACAATCTATCTTCTTTCTTCAAACCACTTTTTGTGGTAGACTTTGGCAGTGGCTATTCATGACTATAGAAAAACTCCTATCTCTCAGATCTGCAACGACCTTTAACAACTCCGTCTAGTATGACAACCTTTAAGAAATTATGACACTCAAATACTTTACTAGCAACTCTTTTCTGACAATTGTAGCTCCTCTCTCGTTAATAAACTTCAAGAGAACGACCTCAAACATTTCCCTTCTTTGGCCTCCTTTCTTCTTCTTTATGGATTTCAAACTAAAAAAATTAACAATAGCATACCTCTTTCATAGTCTTCCTTGGCGTGGATGCCCCATTATTATCTTTAGCTACAATCTCCTTTTCTGTCTCAGGGGCAACTTCCCTTTTGTTGTGAACCTCTTGTCTTGGGAAACTATTGCACTTTTTGCAACTTCTTCACGAAATACATCAATTCTTCAATTTTCTCCAAAGGTTGCAACCTTCATCAAGTATTACAATCTAATTCTCTTTTGTTGATAGTTGGTCTTCAAATTTTTCAACTTTGCTCATTCTCCTTTCAAGCAACGACCAACCTTTCAAGGTTTCACGAGCTCGTTTGATGCTATTCTAATTCTTCAAACCTTTCAAATTTCTTCTTTTATCCTTTGGCGACAACAATTTCTTCTAGACCAAAATTTCTCCTTTGATTGCTACGCTCTAGTACACTTGCAACAATTTCTTTTGGCGGCTCCTTTTGAAACACTTTACTAATGGCTTTTACAAATTTTTGAGTCAAAAACAAAATCCTTTGAGCTCCTCAAACTTCCACAAACTTCTAAGTTGTCTCTTTGTTACCTTTTTATTTGACTATAGAGCCTTCTTTCACCTAGTAGTTACAAATTGTAAACTTTTGTTGGCAGCAAATTTTTCATTCAAACAACTTTTATTCTTTGTAAAACTCCCTCAATCTTCAAATCCAGCTCTGATACCAATTATAGGATTGGGGGGAGATGTGAATACCATACAACAATATTTAAAATAAACAACAATAGGTAATCATTAAGACAATGATAAAATATAAATTAACAGGTTGTTGAAAAATTATATTGATTGATTCATAACAATTACAAAGACAAATACAGAAACAAAACTCTACAAATTTCTTCCAATAACAAGTATTTGTGTTAGATTATTATCTCATCTCATTTACAACTCCGAGAAACTGTATTTTATAGTTGCAGAATGGTGGTTATAAGACTTGTAGTGCAAGGCAATTCAAAACAACAAATTGTATGTGATGGATAAGGATAAGTTTGAAATATCATATGGTGTGATAAGACTCCATCAGATTGTAGGTGGTGGAGTTAAGGCAGTCTTCAACTGGCTGTGGAGAGATCGATCTATCCACTTGCAGTGATGCAATGGAGAACACACTGTCTGACAACGTTATCTTCATCAGATTTCCAAATATGATTCCACTCGAGTGAGAAATTAATTCCAACAGTTTCATGCTACCCTCATATCTTCCCATCGCCAACACAATCTGAGTTTAGGATATTTCTCCCTCTCACCCAAAACTAACCAAACTATCATCAACTCTACTGATGGCATGTTTTCTGTTGGGTTTCATCCTATTGGCACCAACACATATGGTTTCATTGTATTTTACTCTCAATCCCCCACACTTGTGTGGATGGCTAATAGAGATCAACCCATTAACAAAAGGAATCATCTTCTTCGTCTTCAGAAAGATAGGGACTTGGTCCTATTCAATGTATATGGAACCATCTGAGAATGTGAAAGTAGGAGGATGGATGGAGAGCGTAGTGGATGCCAAGCTAGCAATTAGTGGTGAGGAGGAGAGGCAAGTGGAAAGGTTGTTGAACACAACATTGGCATGTGTGGAGTAGGATATGGATCGTAGGCCTTCCATGAGTGAGCTTGTTGGGATGTTAATGGTAGAGTAAGCTAACACATCGGTGGCCTGTGCATTAATTCTTGAGTGAACTCAAACTCTTGCAATTAATTTTCTCACTAGATAGTTACCTATAGCTACCTGTCAAAGTAGATTTCAAGAGAGTAAGCTCTACTTATCTATTTTGCATATATTTTAGGAAAGTCATTTCATATGTGGGTGTATCTCTTTGTCTAATGTGTTTATCTTTGTTATTTTAAAATAAAAATAATAAATATAAGTTAATTTGATAATTAATTGTGTATTTTTCCAATAAGGGAAGGGTTCGGTGGTCAAGTCATTCGGTTGTAGTGACAGCCACCAGGGTTCAAATCCTCATTGGGCCAAAGTGTTCGCAGGCCTTGTTCCTTCACTGGGTCATTCATTTGGTAGTTTATTGTGGATTCTTGTACCCGATTCATAGCTCCAGTTAAAAGCGTTTACCCCTAATAATATGGGTGTGTTTTGATTAGGGATAAAAAAATGGGTTTTGAAGGGGCCCAGAACCCTATACAAAAGAAGATAGTTGAAACTCAAGATAACAATAGTAAGCAACAGTCGGCCCAACAACAACAAGTTGCTAAAAAGATAACACACAAACCACCAACAGTAGCCACTAACAGATAATCAAGACATCACAGGCTACAAAAGTTACTCAAGCATGGGCCTGAAGCCCAAATACAACCTCCTTTTATCCGGGACCAGACACCCCATCCAAGTTTTGGCTGTAATAAAAAACCACCTGAAACAATTAGGCAACATACCAACACAATAGCAACCAACCATCTGCTCAGAAACAATAGACCATAACCCAAGAAAAGAAAAAGATATTTAATGGTAAAGACCACCATTAAACCCAACCTCCTAATCAAAAAAACCAACTCACAAGAGGAGAGACATGCCTTGAAGCTCCTAAGTGCACCACAAACCAACTCCAAATCCACCTCAAGAGGACTAAGCTCCCCTCTATAGGAGAAGATACTGTGAAAACCCAAAAAACCAAGAGCACACTTCTTCAGCAACCTCGACCTCCACCTCGATAAGAGAAATTTCCACCTCAATAGGAACACCACTAGAGGAAACTAGAGAAGAAGGCATCCATCCACATCAGGCACACCCATCTCCAACTCAATAGGAAATGACTCTTGGCCATCAAAATGACTTCTGACCATCAAGAGTTGTCTTCGCCTCAACAAAAGACATAGTGTACCGGAAATGGAACATATTCAAAGCTCCAGAAGAATGGGGAGCCACACCATCCTTTGGCTGAACATATAGGAGCTCCAAGAGAGAGATCACACCCAAACCAACAGGAAACTCCAAGGGAGCAAGAGGGAAAGGCATTCCACTCCCCCAGTTTAAAACACTGCCCAACATCCAAGTCAAACCCAAAAACAAAGAACTCCTCCAAGAGAGAGCCTAGAGCCAAAAGCAAAAGAAAACCCCCATTGAGAAAGATATCCAAGACAACCATAAAGGGTACCCAAAAGCTCTAATATAGAGCTCAAGAAAAACACAAGAGGCCAATGAGACCCATCGCCCATCAGGCACCACCAAACCCCCATTATCAAAAACTTCAACCACTCCCAGCCAAACAAAGGGGAGAGTCACAAAATACACAGCAGGGCAGCCAACACTCACACCAACAACCACAGCCAAGGTCATCCCATAGCTTCTCCCACCCACGCTCACCATAACATCGACTGAAACAAAGCCAAAAAACCAGAGGCAAGAAACCCCAAAGTTCCCAGGCAAGCACCACGCTTCACAAATCCAATCCTCAGCCAACGTATGAGGAGCCAAACCAAAAGCCAAGGGATGCAGGAGCACCAGAAAACATGCTTCTTCCCTCCCACACTCAACATATCTCTACGGTCAAGCAAACCAAGAAAGGGTATCAACAGATCAAGATAAGATTCGTCCCTTCCCAGCACAACACCAAATATCACCTCCAATAAATCTCCAGTAGAGAACTCTGGCCAAAGCAGGAAAGAATAGGGGTGATCCCAACAAAAAAAAAAAATGGGTGTGTTGCACCTTTATAAAAAAAAAAAAATTAATTGTGTATTTTCTATCAAAGATAATATTTTTATAATGTGTATTAGTGAGTGTGTGTTTTTGGTTTAAATGGTTTGTTTTATATCATCAATGGATCATATTATAAATTATGAATCTTCAAAATTTACAAAACATTATTTAAAAAATTATCACAGTAAATTAGTTAACATTAGAAAATATAATTAACAATTATATATACAAATATTTAGTCTCCATTTTTTCTTTTAAATAGAGAAATCAATATTTGGTGGGATGTGTGAAATAGGATCATAATACATACCACTATAACATCTGTATACAGTAAATCCTAGAGAATATAATAATAGTTAGTCTTTGTCCTTATAATACATTTTAAAATTTATGTGTGTATTATATTTTAAACTTTACACAATATTTAAAAACAATTATAATGATAAAATAATTACTAATTTACTAACTTATCTATCTTATTCAAACAATCTATATAACACATCAAGATATATCATTTTTCAAGCATTTATTATTTTAATTTTTTTGTGTAATAATTGAATATTGTCTTATTAACTTATTGAGTTGGATTATCTTATACCAATGTAAAATAGAATAGAATATATATATAAATATATATATGCAAAAAAGGAGAATGATTATTATTTGTAAATATGAACATTGTATTTAAAGAAATAGTCTATAGTTTACATCAATTCTATTATAAGGCATTGAGCCTATTTTTTTTAATTTTCTGTTTACAATTTGCTTTCCTTTCTTTAATTATCACCATCGATCTTTATAAATAATCATCATGCACACTTAACCCACCGCGACTTTGCTTAGACATCAAACTCAATTTTCAAAATGTGAAGAGGTCTAGCAATCACTGTTTGATCTTCAACTCATAATCTCTACCGTTGAATCGTCATTGCATCCTATTTTCCCATCGCAACTTCGTTTGTGTGCAGAGAGCAAAAATTGTGATGTGAAGAGACCTCGCGATGCAATAGAAAATTACCATTTATCTCACAAAGCACATGTCTACCTTATCGCTCCATCGCTCTTTTGAAAAGGGGACCCACCATGTCTTCATCTTTTCCTTTTAGTGTATCGCTTTTAGGCCTGGCACTGTGTTATTCACAACTGTGATGTGAATAACATGAGAGATGCAATCGTAACACGCCACCTTTCCATGATTTCGTCATACTCCACTAACTCTTACTCCCATCTCATATCACTAATTACCTTCCTTCCTTTTGCTTCACAATAGTGATGGGAAGCAATAACACGATAACCATTAGATTTCCTTTACTTCATCTCAATCGTCGATCTGACCTTATTGCATATTGCTCAAAGCACAAGTCGAGGTAGACTTCAAAATGTGATGCGAAGAACATGAGTGATAGTCATACGATCACCATGCTCTAATCCCCATCGTTGAACTCCTTCATTTCACATCATGCAAACACTAGGCCATAGTACTAAACAAAATGTGATGTGAAGGATTGACACGATGCGTACACATAGCCAACTGGTAGCACTAGGAAAATGGGCCAGTTATCTCAACGACACCAATGACTTAAGTGATGACTTAAATGACCTACTACCATCTATATCCAATCAACAAGTAAATAGATACCCTGTTCATCACCATGATTGCGACACCTAGGGTTTATCTGAAAAACCCTAATTTGACCCGAAAGCATAAATAAATAATTTCTAAGCACATTCCACATCCTCTAATCATGTGGGTTGAACCAATCAAACTCTCTTGAAAAACCCATGTCAAATATGCATCTTGTTTTCTCCTCTTACTTTTGGAAGTAAGCTCTACAACATCATGACAACTTTGCATCTTTTTTAGCAACATTGTAATTGTGCACAACATGCTCTTCTCTCCATCATATTACACCAATTCTTCCAAAACCTTATCCACTAAGCACAATGACATCCAGGCATCCATTGATCTTCCCTTTGACATCAATGGCAACATTATTCCAACAACAAGAGAGGAGATCTTAAAATAGCATGTGGAAAGCTTTAATCAAATGGAGAAGATGGTAAACAAGATACGAAGCCAATTTCCTCAACTTAAAGGGGATTCATCCCAACCCTTGATGGTGCAACTCAAAATTTTGATAGATGGGATGATTAAATATACTCATTTATAGAAAAATACTATGAGACAACAACTTCAGGAAGAGTACTAGAAGCTAAAAAGAGATGAAGATAGAAAAAATGTGCTACCACATATTTTTCCCTAGTCACACATTAGTACATTGAAGAATATAGAAGAGGACCTCAATGCCACATACCAATTTTTTATATAATGGCCCACAATGACCACTCCAATCAAGGCTCAAATGGATCAACTGGAAATATATATACTTCAAAGAGAAATGACCTATATTTCCCTACAAGATATGGATGGCCAATTTCGGGTGCAGGTAGAAGCACTACTTGGGGAGTTTCAACAACTACAAGACCAAAGGGATAAGATTAAGCATAGATTCCACCAACTCAAAGAATTAGTAAGTCTAATTTTGGCACACATCATGGGATTCCTCCAAGAATCACACCAATTGGTGAAAAAGATTCAAATCCCAAATACACTTGTGGAGGTAGAGAAATTGGTTCTATAAAGTCAAGTCCAAATCCAACAATTGCAATTGGCTAAAACTCAATGGGAGAACATTTTTTCCAAACTGAAGGAGATATATAAGGATACTCTCCCCACCGGGTAGAGTTGACTTGAGGATAACCCAATGTTTTGAAAAGAAGGATGATGTTGCTAGGAAAGTATAACCATTTAGACATAGTCGAGTAAATCCTATTGCATATTTCCACAAAGAGCTCGTGGAGCATAAGATTCAAGAGACCCCATCTAGGGTAAGGATAGTATAGATGGGTCACATCCCATCCTATATACATATGTATAGGGAAAAATATGTATAAAAGAGTAGAAGAAAAGATAGAAGATAAGAGATAAGATAAATATAAGAGAGATATGAAAGAAAGAGAATACAAAAGAATATATACAGAGTATAGGGGAAGATTTATATGATGTAAAAAGGAGATATAATGATATATGAATGTACTCAATTGATATTAATAATATATCAATACCAGAATTCTATCTATATTGTGTTGTGTGATATTTTGTTATATGTGGTTAACTAGTTGATATTTTGTCTAAATTAAACCATTGTTCTCTTTATATGACTGAGTCTGAGGTATAAACTACAACACTCAAAAAGCACTTGAGGTTAAGAACTTCGGTTACAAGTGTTCCCCAATTTTCTTGATAACAACAAATAAAAATCTAATAAAGGTAGATAAAGGGGAACCTATCACCAAAATTAGAGGCTAAATTGGTTGGACAAGGGCATTGTGTGCCCATGTCCTAGGGTTTTGGGTTGTTTGAGTTATAGTCTTGATATTCTGGTGTTGCTCTACTTTGCTCAACTCTGAAATCTCTAGTTTCACATCCAAACCTGCATAAACACAAATAGGGAAATGGAAGGGGTTTCTATATAGGAGTTTACCTTGGCCAAACCCCCATTTTGGTATTTTTACCTCCACAAATAGTCAATTTGATAAAGATGATATTTTGTGCTCTGAATCTTAAGTGTGTTTAAGATTGTGGTGAGAAGTGACAAGAAAAATAATAAATGAAAACCCTACTCAAATGGGTTAGAGTGGATTCCTACATGAATCAAACAAGGAGGTGCAAGATCCAACCAAAGATAAAGGAAATAGTCAATGAAAATAAAACAAAACAAATTACCTCACTTAGGACAACAAGGTAATCAAAAGTTTAAAGATGAGAACCAATTGAAATCAAGTCCAATTGCGTTGGAGATGTGAAAATCTAATCATAAATCCTTGATTCCAACTTTTCCTACAAGATTCTTCAAGCTTCAATCATCATAGAAATATCAAATAGCATAAAATCTTGTTCACAATTCTACAAATTTGAGTATTGATTTTGGTAGAGCTTCATTGTAGTGCATTAGTATTCATGTTTATGTAATAAAATCTCATGTTTAAATAGGGAAACATAGGAATAACCTTAGGTGTAGTCTGACATGTTTAAATTTTAATTTCGGAATTTTTTTTGTGTGTAAACATCAAAATCAAGGTCACATTGCACAAGACAAAGGTTGACCCGTACATGTGACTATATTTTTGGAAAAATGGAGGGGCCAAGGAATTGGACACCCTTTTCCACGTTTTTGCGCTCGTCAAAGAGGGAACCATAAGTTTTGGGTCCGTTGGTTTAGGACTTGGCCTAAATTCAAGCATTTGGAAAATTTTAAGGGCATAAGGTCATCAATAATGTTTTAGGGTAACATCAACACATTATCTTGAGTTGGAGGTAAGTCCAAGGCTGGAAAATGGTCCTAAAATGGACCAAGGGAGTGGACACTAAAAAGAGCAACAAATAAAGGGTGAAATTGTGCTTGCACCATCAAGGAGTATAATTTAGGATGCTACACTTCATAATTATGTTGGTTTCCCTTGGAATAATTAGAAATGGCTAGTTCTTGAGTTGTTTTTTAAAAAATGTGTGCAACAAGATGCTACTCTATTCTAATTGTTATTATATATTGGGCTTGTATGAAAGTATAGAGATCAATACATTGTGGTTTTTAATATAATATTTTTCTAATATCCTTATTACCTAAAAGGTTGGACCATGGTTAAGATTGTTGTTTGACTTATGAATGTAGCGAAGCCTTATCAATTAAATCAACAAAAATATTAAAGAAGAAAATATGTAATATTTTTATATGTTTAATGAATCAATCAATAAATGAATATGACAAGAAGTTTTGTGAGGCACCCTACATCATACATCCCAAAAGGAATGACCCCTTCATATTTAGGTGATTCTCACTAGGAATCTTATGAAAGAGCCCAAAATATGTTAAAAGATCTTGAAGCATTTGAATCAAGGAGTTATGATCCCTTTACAAAAAAGACCAAAGTTCATATATAGCAATAATTTACATATAAAAGGTTGTTGAAACGAAAATAACTCTTTGTATGCACCTAAAAATGGTCATCACCTTTAATTAATTAAATACTAGCTATTTGATTAATATTCCAACTACGTATAAATAAATTCTCAATTTATTTATATTGTTCACCCTTCTCTAATTCTCCAAATCTAAAACATATTCTTCTAAATTAATTAAATAAACAAGGTTCCCTAAACTTTTTTTATTTAATTAATCTTCACTAAATCCAATTAGGAACTAGAGCACATTTCTACAACTTTTTGTGCTACCTCACCAAGGTCACATGAAAATAAATAACTTTAATTTTTAATTAGAATTATCTTCAACTCATTTCAAAAAGCACATGGCTCATTTCCTCCCACACTTCCACTAATTTTTTAGCACATGACTTATTCTTCCCACACTTCCACTAATTTTGGAGCACATGACTTATTCTTCCCACACTTCCACCAATTTTGGAAGCACGTGGTCTTCTCTTCTCACACTTGAATCTTCCATCCAAATGGCATGTTGCCCATTGGTCAAGAGATTCTCCCATCCAAATGGCATGTTTTCTTTGGTCAAGGGAACAACATCTTGATTCTCTTCATCTTCACCATCCATCTTTCTTATTTGAATCTTCGTTGATTATTGCCACCTCACTATATGCTTGGAAAAGGCTATAAATACAACCCTTGGGCATTGTATTTTCATCCATTTTTGAAGTAAAATTATCATGCAGGTTTATCATTGGAGCTTGGAGCATTCTTGGAGTCTTATAGCTAGTCTTTACATCATTTTTTACTTTGCATTTACATCTTAGCTTTAAATATTGCATCATAGTTGCATTTTATGTCCCATCTTGCATCATAGTTGCATTTTAGATTAGTTCATTTTAAGTTTGCATTTGAGCATATGGAGTATCATGCATATAATAATATAGATCACTACCATAGTATCCACCTCCACTTGTTCATTTATCATCAACATCATCCTTCACTCATCATAGCCTTCATCATCATTGTTTGCATATAGTTTCATGTAGGCATATAGTTGGATTGCATGTTGAATACTAATCTCGTTTTTTAAGTGTCATTCTAATAGCCTTTGTGCACATATAAATCTAAGGGCCAAAAGGTTAAAAGAATCATTAAGAATAGAGTACAATGAGACGTTCTTGAAAGATTTAGTTTATTGCAAATTAGAATAGTTTCTTTGCTTTGAATCTTTGAATATAAAACGTTTCATTAAGGTTTGTGTTGATACTAACTTTACACATTTAACACACACACAAAATGGCACCCACCGTGGGTCCTTGTCCCATTTATTACTAACATCCTTGAAAATTTATGTTCATAGGTTCGAACATGAGCCTTTTGGAGCCTCTTGGAGCCTCTTGCACCCATTTTGGAGCATTTTGGAACCTCTTGGAGCCTCTTGCACCCATTTTGGAGCCTTTTGGAACCTCTTGGAGTGTCTTACACCTATTTGGTGCCTTTGGTCTCTGTTTTGGCACCTTTTGCACCATTCTAGGATATTCTATCTATGTTTTGGAGCCTTTTGCCTCTGTTTTGGTGTCTTTTGCAGTTTCCAAAGGCTAATACTTTGTGTTGTTTACTTGTAGGTTTCCCAAAAATGCTTGTCAAAGACACTCTTATCAAACTACTCACATATTTCAAGGGCTATAAGTGATTTACTTGTTTCCTTTTGGTTAAGATAGAAACATAGCTTAATTAAAAGGTTAACGAACATCATGTTTCCTTTTGGTTAAGTTAGGAACATAGCTTAATTAAAGGATCAATGAACCCCATGTCTTTTATGCTTGATGGATGGTAGGCATATGCTCTCCCCTTAACTAAATGACCAAAAAGCTAGACCCATTCACTTTTCGTGTGCGAGTGTGAGTTGAGTATATCGCATGTGTTCTCTCTTTATTCATGTGGAATAAAGATTGATCGAACTATGGGTATACTTGCTTGATTTTGTTTATCTTAGAGGGCCTTCCTTGTGGGAAAAATTACTCACCTAAGGGAATGACCCAACTGGTAACACGCTAAAGCCAAGCGCATTTCTAGCTGGTATATAAGTGTGGATACTGGAACAAAGGCCAGTATCACGAGGTTGGTTCTGACAAGAAGGAAAACAATGGTCTCTCACTGCATGGATCAACCCCAACAAATGGAAACTCCTTACTAAAACCTTTGTTGTAGTTTGGCCATATCCTTTATCTATTATTTGGTGCAGCAATGATCGTTGCGAAGGAATCCACATTCTCGCAATTTTTAGTAGAGATGAAAAATATGCCATGGGAGATTCATGGGTATTAGTGCTTTGCTGCCCTAAGAAGTGAGTGTCATGGAGGTAAGCCAGTGGGGTCAAGAATCTATTCATCCACTAATAAAAAGTGTGGTTGGGGTAAAACCCGCGTGGAATCCAAAAGAATACAGTCTTTCACAACCTTAGGCGTGTATATTGCTTGATGTGCCTTTATCAAAGTGTCTTCAAAACAAACAAAACTTCACATATAGAAAGTGAAAACCCTAATTTGGAATTTCATTTAGTGAAACAACCAAGTCTTCCATTGAAAAATTAGGAAAACCAAGAAAATTCTCAAAGAAACGTTTTAAAAAAAAACCAAGTCTGAACCTGTTCTAGCGCCTTTTGTCTCTGTTTTGGCGCCTTTTGCACATTATGTGGCACCTTTTGTCTCTATTTTGGAGCCTTTTGCAGAACACAAAATAGTGACCTAGGTTCATCTCTTGTCCAACAGTTAGTCTCATCTTGGAAATCCTCAGCAATATTCAACCATTCCTTAGGAAAAATAGAGTCTGAACATGTGTGTTACCAAATGATTTCACGACAGATTAAAATTCAGAAACCAAAGTTCAAACCTCTTAGTCCAAAAGAAATTCAAAGACGGTTATCAACACTTTACAAATTTAGAGAGAGGTTGACCTTCAATTTCTACAAAAGAGCTTGCAAGAACAATCCTGAATTATACATGTTTTACTATTGTCAAAATCCAAGACTTTTCCAAAGATTTGAGTACCTCATTTAGGAAGAAAATTTACCGTCGGTTTCATAGTTTGAACCAAAACTTTGAAATTTTCTCAAGTCCAAGACCATTCCTTAGATACCTTAGAAGTCTAAACTTGTTAAAATTGACCTCTACAAGTGGAATTTTCCAACCTAAACCAAGAGCTGACATCACAAAGTACCAACATCATCAAATTTATCACACCTTTAATTATTAGGCCTAGTTTCATCATTAGGATTTGTCATCCTCTCATCACAAAACAAAGTTATATAGTCGAATCCAACCTAGTCTCATTAGAATTTGTCATTCTATTTGACTTAGTTGTAATACTTGGTACTTTTCTAAAAACGAGATCAAAGTTTAGTCTAAACTATAACACTTGTATGCCCATTCAAACAAGGTTGCAAAAACAAAAGCTTAAGGAAAAAGGACTTGAAAATCACAACATTGAAGAGCCAAACATTGAAATCCCAACCATTGAAACTTCAAACATTGAAATTCTGACCATTGAAACTCCGATCATTGAGACTCAAAACACTGAAACTCAAAATAGTGAAACACAAAACACCATGGCGGAGGCTGAAGAGAATCCTTTTCATGGACTCAACAACACTGATGGGGAAGAAATAACTGAAGAAGATATCCAACATGTTGAACACGACCCCAATTTCCACAAGTGTTTAGAAAATATTTTTGAAAGAAATGTGGAAAAATACCTCCTTATGCTAGCCAAAAAAGGTGCCAAATTACCAAAAGACTTTGATGTGAATCAATTGAAAGCACCACCCAAAAAGCCCGAAAATGATCTTGAACAAGTGATTGCTCTCACTCACCAAATGAAGAACCTTCGACAACAAATCCTTTATATGAAAAGAGGGACTTCAAAATGATACTTGATCCAAGACATTTTTCCTTATCCATTTGATCAAAGTATTCACATGATACCCTTTCCCAAACATTGTGAGTTCCCAAAGTATGACAAATACAATGAAAAAACTAATCTGATAGACCATGTGAGAGAGTTTAGGACCATGAGTCTTGAATTTACATGTGAGGAAACATATTTGATGAGATTATTCCCAAGAAGCTTAGGTGGAAATTGTCTTGAATGGTTCTCCAAGCTTACCCTACCAATTAATAACTTTGAGGAATTAGTCAACAAGTTCATCACCCAATATTCTTACAATGTATCCAACATGACATTACTATGAAATATCTTTGTAACTTGAAAAAAAAGAAGGGTGAATCGTTCCTTGTATTCTTGCAAAAATGGAGAAGGTTATTTACATGATACTCTCGTCCCATACCAGAAAAGGAAAAGATAGAAATCTTTATTGACAACCTTAATGATGAGATGAGTTATAGATTGGAATTAAAATGTCCCCAAAACTTTAAAAAATTAATTGAGAATGGGATTAAAATTGAGGATGCATTAGTCAAGAGAGGAGTCATCAAGATATACAATGAAAAAAACTCATCAAACTCCTTCAACAATTACAATAGTGGCGACAAACCCAAGTTTTGGCAACGAAACAAGAACCTTGGAAACAATGATGGTATAGTTGAAGGCCAAAATGCAAAACTTGTATTCAACCTAACTACAGCCACCGCCAAAACTAATCATAATAACAATCCCCCCAACAACCAAGGAAACAACCAAGGCAACAATCAAGGCAACAACCAAAATTTCAACCAAAGCAACAATCAAGGTAATGTTGGATCTAGAACACCATCATATCGAATGTCCAAAAATCGAAGGAGGTTCACCCCTTTGGGACAATCCTTAGAATCAGCATTAAAGGAACTTATTGAAGATAAAGTCATAATGAACACTAGAGGTAAGAAATTGGGAACCACAAATTAGGCCTCCATGGTGGAATGACACTCACTTCTGTGACTTTCACCGCAATAAGGGACATAAAACCAACGATTACATGCAGTTGAAACACTTGAATCTACAAGATCTGATTGACAATAGGACAATATTTGTAGGACTCCACACAAAAAATGATCATGGGGCGTTCAAGAACCCTCTACCAAACCATGAGAAAGGAGTCTTCATCATCAAACAAGGGAAAGAACATAAACTATGTCTATGATACCACCATTCTTCATATTGAGGTGGTTGATGATCCAACCCATGACAAATTAGATACTATTGTCAATGATAACCCAACAAACGATGACACCATTGGACATGGACAAGACATCATTGCAATTGAAAAATCATCACCATAATGTTGACACTACCTCACATCAAATCAATGTTATCAAAATCAGGGAACAACATGACAACACACCCGTCAATGCAATCACATGAGGACAAGCCAAGGTAACATTGAAAGGAGCTACCCCTTCCATGCCCAAATCAATTGATATTCCTACGACTCAGTATAACATAGTGGATTAGTTGCAGAAGATACCCGCATAAATATCCATATTAGAACTTCTCAAGATTTCACCTACTCACAAGGAAATCCTGGAACAAGCTCTAGTTTCCACTATGGTACCCAATAATCTAGAGGTTTTCCAATTCTAGACTATGGTGAGACATTTGACTGCACCGCACTGCTTATCCTTTTCTGAACATGATGATGTTTCTATCAATCATCCCCACAACACTGCCCTACACATTGAGGTCCTAATCCACAAGCACCGCATAAAATGTGTCTTAATAGATGGAGGAGCTAGCCTAAATATCTCTACTTTAAAACTTGTCCATGCACCGGGCTATTCAAAAAATGTTATTGATCCTAGAAGGAAAATCACAATAAAAGCATATGATGATGAGGAGAGATCTTCACAAGGGCTAATAGTGCTACCTATTCAAGTGGGACCGGTTGTTAGAGATATAGTATGTCAGGTGTCATACAAGGAGCTAACCTACAACATACTCTTGGGAAGACCTTGGATTCATGACATGCAAGCAGTACCATCCACATATCACCAGTGTTTGAAGTTCATGTTCAATGGGCAGGAAATCACTACTGCAGCTGATTCAAACAACCCCCAATATTGTAACACCCTCAAGACAACCCAAGATTCTTTTGTACCACACAATAGGGAATCCACAACTCAGGGTTTATCAAATGATGGGAAATAATTAAATTCCTTGTCAAAGTGGATTGAGAAAAAGGACCAATCAAAGGATAAGGATATCAGTGATGCCAATCCCTCAAATAAAGAAATTAAATCAAATCCTACTCCACAAAATCAGGAAATTCAACTTGAATCATTATCAAAACAAATTGCCAAGATCCAATTGAAAGACAAAGGCATGGGAGAATACTCATTTCAGAAATCCTTATGTTTATCACAACTTTCATCTTCTCCAAAGTCATATGGACAACCATCAACATCAAGACAGCAATCATCACAACCCACCACACTGTTTGATGGAACTTTTGTAAGAGTAGGCACATTAGTGGATGATTCAAATGACAAAGAAGTTTTAAATTGGTTGTACAAAGATGAAGAATCATCACAAGCATCCACTTCAAGTGTACAGATAGAGCAGTATGGAAAAGGAAAGACAATCATGAAAAAGATGGGATACGAGGGAAAAGGTTCTATTGGAAAAAGGAAAGAAGGAATCATAGAACCGATACAACCTGTCATAATGCAATTCAAAGATAAAATAGGACTGGGGTATAGAGAACAATCCAAAGAAGAAGCTAGACAGCAAGTTGTTGAAATAATCTTGTAACTACAAGCTAGTGACACTCATGAAACTGATTCAAATGAGTATGAGTGGGATTTGTTATCTAAAGAGTCTTGTCATGATAAGGAAATTTATGTAGTCCAAAAGTATACGCCCATATGTGAGGAGGGTCAAATTTTAGGATATAGACCGCTTGAAATAGGATCACTACACATTGATGATTCTAGTGAAGACGATCAAACTCAGAGTGAAATGAATAATTCAGAGGAGAGTTACCTTATAGACATCGATTTCACTATTGGGAAATCTAAAGACATCACCATCAGGACTCTTACTACATCTGACTTTAGCCAATCCAATAACTCCTTACCCCTGATCCATCCTGAACTAATAGATTGGGATCAAACTGAGCCATTTGATATCCCCCTCTTTTCAAATGACAAAGCCATTGTCAACTTCCTCTGCTCCGCCAATTCTGAAATGGATTCCACCATTGAACATCGTAACGAAGCTTCCAACCAGCAGAGTGTCAAATTTTCTAGCTACAAAATGAATAATATAGGGAATAGATCTGATGGTGAAAGCTATTCAATGGTAGTATCAGATCTACAAAAAGTAAAAACAAAGAGTGTATCCAACAGTGAAAACCTCTCTGAGGTGCTGAAGGATGGAAGATTTTACACACTCCCCAAACACTTTTAGGAACGATCTAAAGTATTGGTTGAACCCACCCAGTCTATCAATATTGGCAATGAAGAAATAGTGAAGACTGTTCATCTAGTAGAATCCTTGACAGATCAAGAAAAACCAAACTTCATCAAATTCTTCATAGAAAGGAAAATCAACTTTGCTTGGTCTTATGCCGACATGCCAGGGATTGATCCAAAACTCATCATGCACCACTTGTCACTACCAGCAGGAATAAAACTAGTGAAGCAAAACTTAAGGAAAATGCATCCACATATCACCATCTTGGTAAAAGAAAAACTGAAGAATTTATTTGATGTGGGATTTATTAGACCTATTGACTATGCGGAGTGGATTTCTAACATTGTACCTATTTCCAAGCCAGAAAAAAGCATCAGAATCTACATAGACTTCAGAGATCTCAATAAAGATGACTTTCCCCTACCTAATATTGACATCATTATGGACTTGACTGCTGGCCATGAAATGCTCTCACTCATGGATGGATTTTTAGGGTATAATCAAATCAAAATTGCTCCTGAAGATCAAGATAAAACTACCTTCACATGTCCTTGGGGCACCTTTTGTTGGAACGTCATGCCATTCGGGTTGAAAAATGTTGGAGCCACATATCATAGAGCAATGACCACCATCTTTCATGACATGATGCACACTTTTATGGAAGACTATGTATATTATCTATTGGAAAAATCCTACACTAGAGAAGGACACCTAGAGATCTTAGATAAGATTTTCACCAGACTGGAGAAGTTCAGTGTGAGACTAAATCCCAAGAAATGTGTATTCGGTGTAACATCAGCTAAAATTTTGGGATACATTGTGCCAGATAAAGGCATTTAGGTGGACCCTGCAAAGGTCAAAGCTATCATGGAGATGCCTCCTAAAAACATCAACCAACTCAGATCCTTGCAAGGAAGATTCCAATCTATCAGGAGGTTTATTGCACAACTGGTTGACAAAACTCACCCCTTCAACCACTTGCTTCACAAGAATGTATCTTTCTAATGGGATGAAAAAATGTGATGGAGCCTTCAATCAATTGAAACAATATCTAATGAGTCCACCTATCTTAATGCCACCAGCAAAGGGAAAGCCACTTTTATTGTACATAGAAACAATTGAAATATCATTGGGAGCCTTGTTAGCGCAAGAGGATTCAATAGGGAAAGAAAGGGCAATATATTACATCAGCAGAACCTTAAACAGCGATGAAATCAATTACACCTTCATTGAAAAGGATTGTTTGGTAGTAGTGTTCACTACCCAAAAATTGTGACATTATATGCTCACCCATACCATCAAGTTGATAGCCAAGATAAATCCACTGAAATACCTTCTAAGCAAAGCTAATCTAACTGGAAGACTAGCAAAGTGGGTCATGATGTTGAGTGAATTTGACATCCAATATGTTGATAGAAAGGAAATCATAGGACAAGCTATTGCAGACTAGTTAGCTGAAGCACCATTACAAGACAATCATCCCATGAACATTGAGTTTCCAGATGCTGATGTCTTGACAATATCCACACAACAATGGGTCTTGTACTTTGATGGTTCTTATACACATGTATCAGGAGCTGAAATCTTGTTTATCTCACCACAAGGACATACCATTTCTAAGTCCTACAGACTGATGTTCCCTTGCACCAACAACACAATTGAATATGAAGCCTTGATCATTGGAATCAAATTATTAGTTGACTGGAAGATCACAGAGTTACATATCTATGGGGATTCACAACTAGTCATTAATCGAGTAAATGATGACTATCAAACAAAGGATGACAAGCTAATTCCCTACAAAAGAATGGTTGATGACTTCAAAAAATTACTTTGTGGAAATAATATTTGAGAAAATTCCTCAAAATGACAACAAATTCGTTGATGCCATGGCAACCATTACTTCTCTCTTGCAGATTATGGAGAATGAGCCTATTACGAGTTCATGGTGGAACAACTGTTCAACCCATCTTATGCCAACCCTAAGTCCCAAGTTATCTACCATCTAGCTGAGGCTGACACTTCCCTTTATGGGAAAATTTATATGTACCTAAAAGATAACACCCTCCCTCCTGACCTATCTTGTAATAAAAAATGAAACTTCATTTGTCAAACTGCCCGACATACCCTTATTTTAGATGTCGTTTATCGATGAGGTCTTGATGTAACTCTCCTCTGATGTCTAGAATGTGACGAGTCTGAAACAAATTTACAGGAAGTACATGAAGGTGTTTGTGGCACTCATTCAAGTGGTTTAACCCTAGCTAAGAAACTCCTTCGTTTGGGATATTACTGGCCGACTATGGAGAAGGATTCTTTTCAGTTTGTCAAGAAATGGAAAAAGTGCCAGATTCAAAGCAATCTCATCCACACACTAGCATAGGAACTTCACCCTTTTACATCAACATGGACCTTTTGTCAGTGGGGATTGGACCTCGTAGGCAAGATTCATCCATCTTCATCCAATGGACACAAGTTCATTATTTCAGCTACTGAGTATTTCACGAAATGGATCGAAGCGGTGCCTCTAACCACCATCATAGGAAAAAAATCTCATCTTTCATCCTGAACTACATCATTTGTCGGTATGGCATCCCTTAGTCCATCATCATTGACAATGAATGGCCTTTCAAAAATCAAGACATTGAAGAACTTTGTGAGAAATTTCATATCCAGCATCAGTTTTCTACACCCTATTATCCACAAGGCAATGGCCAAGCAAAGGCCTCAAACAAGACAATCCTGAAGATCTTAAAGAAAACTATCAATGATGTTGGATGTGACTGGCATGTGCAACTAAACCCTACTCTATGGGCTTACATAACCAGTATTCGTACCCCAATGAGAGCTACACCATATGCTCTAGTCTATGGCTCATAAGCCATTCTACCTATTGAGGTTGAACTGCCATCACTCTGTGTATCACTGAAAGGGATTATTTCAGATGAGGATCATAGGGTTTCTGGGTTACAAGAATTGGAACTCTTGGATGAGCATCATCAGCATGCAGTGGATCTCCTAAAGGCATATTAGAAAAGGATATCCAGAAGCTACAACCACAGAGTCAAGCCTAGAACATTTCAGGTTGGTGATTTAATCTTGAAAGAGAACCCTCGCAATCAACAAGATTGAGAGAAGAAGGGGAAATTTGAACCAAACTGGCTAGGTCCCTTTGTCATTGTTTCATCCTTCGGATCATGATCATATCAGTTGTCTACACTAGAAGGGGATTTGTTTGATGAACCCCTCAATAGCCTGCATCTCAAGAAGTTCTACACCTAAGTCATCTAGTGCATTGGAAAAAGGTCTTAAAAAATACCAAAAACATCAGAAAATGTCCTAAAAAAATGGTTGCTTTGATGAAAACATGGAAAATAGGCATCTTGGTAACAACAAAAAAATCAAAAAAATCAAAAAATAAAAAAGATCAAAAAAATCATAAAATTTGAAAAAGTACAATAAAAACATGTAGTGAAAAGTTGGCAACAGGCGCTATTTGTGATAGGTTAGCTTTTCCATCTATTTGATCATGTCAACCTTTCGCTTTCACCATTCACTTTCTCCATCCATCTAACTATCCTTTGAAAGATCCATGTACATATCCTGGCATCACGGTCGTGTCTCACCCTAGAATGGGGGAAAAATCTTGAACTCACTAGGGGAAACAAACTTTGAGCATGAACCAACAGAAAAACAACAAGAAGACAAACACAACAAAAAACAATGATCATAACACAACCCAACATTGAATATCAATCACCATCATAAATGCATCAAACATCCATATCATATCAAAAACCAAAAACAGGTCAAAATTTAGTCAAAAAGTTAAAAACGGAGTCATCTTGTCGAACTACGTCGTCTCTGAGCTTGAACGTAGGCAAGGCTAATCTTTGATCAGCCCCCGAGACACCCTAGGTCAAGTCCTTTAGCAATCCCTTGTAATTAGTTGTCGTCTCTCATTTGTTCATATCTTGGTCTTGTAAATCGGTTGAGTTAGTCGAACTACGTGGTCTCTGTGTGTATAACGTAGGCAAGGCTAATCTTTGATCAACTATTGAGGCCCCTAGGATAGGTCTTTAGGTTAGATTCTTGGTCAAAATCTTAGAAAAAACATAAAAATTGGAAAATCAAAAATCCCAAAAAAAAAAAAAAAATATCGGACATAAAATCAAATCAAAAGGATGATGCTCTTTTGAATCATGGGTTATCACGTTAAACACAAATGTTCAATTGTTGTACTTTGATTTTTGTTATCATATCTCTGGAGCCCCTCGATGATGTATCAAACTAGAGGAGCTAGGAAGGAGTATGATTTTTCTTTGTCTGATGTTTGTGAGTCGATCATTATTACTGTGCAAATTGTCATGAGACATGCGCTACAAATTATCACTGATGACATTCTAAATTTGTATAGGAAAAGGATTAACTCTTGTCTTTTTATGCAAGCAATACTCATGTCATCTTGGTTTAATTATACTTATATTCTTGTGTTAACTTGCATTATCCAACATCATGGAAGTAGTACTTAGGTCATCATGGTCTAAATATACCATTGATGCTTGTACTCACTTTCAACATTTTAAAGGCCCAATGACGATAAAAAGCACGACAAGTTGGTTGTTACAAATGACAAATTTTGCATATGAGATCTGCATGGTTAGAGTAGATTGCATCCATGTTAGTTTGCATTTGTATTTATGGGGTTTCCAAAGCTGCAACAATGATGTTATCTCTATTATCAATGGATTGAGTACACTTGACATTAATTAAAAACACATCATTCTCATTTATTTGTATATCAGTTGCATCATCATTTGCATACATTAGGAACATTAAAACATCATTCATCCATTCATGCATCACATCATAATATTTGCATTGGAAAACAAAAAAAGACGTGCATCTCATAATCAAAATCATTTCATTTTGTGGCATTAGGGAAGTGGTTCACTAAGCTTAAATGAATGTCTCTTCAAATTTCCAAAAGAATTGGGAAATATGTCAATCTTAATTTAACAAAGAATCAACTAATGAAAACCTTCCCACAATTCTTGGAAGTTGGACAGATTCACTCATTTAAGCTTTAGACCCTAGAACACAATCATATGCATAATCATTTGCATCACATAATCATCTTTCATCCTTACAAAACATCACACATCATTTGCATCGCATCCATACATATTCAGAAAAATCATCACATGGAACATCTTACATCATTTGCATAATCCAATCCATCATCCATAAAGAATATCAAATCATCATTGCATACATCACATAAACATCAACAAAAATATTCATCATCGTATACACATTCATTCATTACATCATTTATTTGGATTAGAAAAGAACAAAAACATAAAATGCATCGCATGTATCATATAGGAATCATTCATAAACATCATAGAATCATAACACATTAGTTGCATCATCATTTGCATCCATAACATATCATAAAATCAGAATCATCATCATGAACATAGAAATTAAATGCATCATAGACATCTATCATCATATCAACACATAGATCATAATCATCGCTGCATATCATATAATCTCAAAAATCATAATGTTAAAGTGTATGGGGATATCCAAAAGCATGACAAGATACATCAATATCAAAAATGGCATTGTATTGTAAAGTATGAACACAAGAAGTACATCATCAATGTCACAATAGTGTATACATCATAAGATACTATGTTGAGCTCCCCCCAGACGGCGCTAGCATCATGGAACCAGTACCTCCTCCACATGACGGACCTACACCAGGATCACTGCTATCTCTAGGAAATGGCTGAGTAACACCCATGCTAACAGTTCGAGACTGGGATCTGCCAGATTAAGATGGTACAAAGCTCTCTCGCCACTTGGAAGGAACCAGCTCAAGATATTTACCCCTATAAAACTATAACTCCTAAGCAGTGTGTTGAATCTCTCTAAGGAACTCTGTTGTACCCGTAGCCACTGCAACCTGTTGTAATCTCTTGGTAATAGCCTCGGCCTGCTCTACCTGATGTCTCACGACATCCCTCTTTGCAGTAAGTATGATGACCTATGCTTGTACTTGTTGTACTTGTTGCCTATCTGCATCTCTCTCAGCTGTTAGTATCTGAATCTATGCTTGAGCCTACACTAATTGACCCTGAAGAGTCTGAACTTGTGCCTGTACCTATTGTACATGTTGCCTATTTACATCTCTCTCAGTCGTTAGTATCTCAAAATGTGCCCAAGCTGCACTAACTCACCCTGAAAGGTCTGAACCTGTGCCTATAATGCCTCTATCTGCACCTACTACTGATGAGGAGGGACTCCAATCTAAATCCTAGGAATCACTGATTGAGGTACGGTAATACTCCTCCTGCATCTAGGAATTGAAAAATCTAGAAAGGGACTACCAAATGTACCCAATGGCCCTACACCTGAGCCACCACCACCACCATCATTGTCACCTACCCCACCACCACCATCACCACCCTCGTCATCCCCTCCATCCCCAATATCACTCTCCTCCTCTCCATCCCCTCTCTGTCTCAGTGCCCTGTCATCATCATCAACTGGTGGAACTGGCTCATCAGGACTAGATAACCTCAGAAAAGGATGTGTATGGAAATACTCAAAATAATCCTCTATCATGCCTGCATCTGTCGTCTGCATAACATAATCCCATACACATGGCACCAATGTATAATACTCGATACAAGAAGCATCATAAGATATGAAAGGGCCCCACTCTATCACATCTTGTCATCGTTGTGCATAATGGGAAACTCCCTGGGGCATCGCCTGAACTCATCCAAACTGACGACAAACACGTAGATACAAATATCTCTCAAGTACAGAACGTGTACATCCAATCAAATATCGTGATAGCAGCATGTATGGCATCTCCACCTAATCCTTTGGCCACATCTCACAATCCAAGTAGGGGCGCTATGTCACAGTCTCCAGATCATCTAGGGCATGTCTCCAATAAGCTAATTTTCCCAGCTTATGTTGAACATGTAGACCATTGTAGTTGAACACATACGGTCTACCTATTGGTCGTTGTCTATCTCCCAATGGTTGAGTGATCGGTATATGCTCTCATGCCCATGTCTGCAATAGTGTAATTCCACAAGAGAGACTCGTCACCCCACAATACACAACCAAGTGCAAATCATGATACAAATGGGCTAACATACATGAACCCCATGCATATTTGGTCCCCTACAATGTTATATGCTCCAATACTAAGCCCCAACCCACTAAAAATCCCTTTGACCTATGGTAAGGACAAAGGAATCCACCAAAAACCCAGAAAGAACACATGGTAGAGGATCATATCTATCGACCATCTCCTACTAGGGGACCCAATGGTCTGAAACATGATCATCTCGGAAAATCCTACGCAAGGCATTGGTCCTACCCTACTCTAATCTATCATACACAACTATCTCACCCATCATTGGAATCTGCAAAATACGATAAAAATCCTCTAGAGTAACCTACATCTCCCCAATGGCCAAATGAAAGGTATTGTGGTCACTATGCCACCTCTCCACTAAAGCAGTCAGCAAACCCCTATTAATCCTATATTGGGGTATATCTATCAAGGACGTCAATGCACAACGAGCGATAATATCCAAATATGCTTGAGTCAACTGACAAACAATCTCCCATGTCTTTGGGAAACACTCTCGAGACTGGAGCACATCAAAGTCCTAATCATATTAGGGGAAAAAAATCAGCATTACATCAATCAATCTATCAAATTTAGCCCTAACACAATGTTCAATCAAGATCATCAGTCAATCAAATCATGTTCAATCAAGATCATCAATCAATCAAATCATGTTCAATCAAGATCATCAATCAATCAAATCATGTTCAATCAAGATCATCAGTTGACCAAATCAGGTTCAATCAAGACCATCAAATCAATAAATCAAGACAATCATCAGTGCATCTATCATTGATCCTCACCTATCATGAGGTCGAAACATCAAGTTATCCTATCATCGATCCTCACCTATCATGAGGTCGAAACATCAAGTTATCCTACCATCGATCCTCACCTATCATGAGGTTGATACATCAGTGAATCCTATCATCAATCCTCACCTATCATGAGGTCGATACATCATCAATCCTATCATCGATCCTCACCTATCATGAGGTTGATACATCATCAATCCTTTCCTATCATGAGGTTGATCAAGCATCTGTCCTACCATCAATCCTCACCTATCATGAGGTCAATACATTAGTGAATCCTATCATCGATCCTCACCTATCATGAGGTTGATGCATCATCAATCCTATCATCGATCCTCACCTATCATGAGGTCGAATCATCATCAAGTTATCCTATCATTTGGCTCTCACCTATCATGAAATCAAATCATCAACTATCTTATGTCAAATAAGCAATGAACATCACACAATCAGACTGAGATCAATCAAAAGCATCACTGAACAGAACAACACAATGACTAACATGATTCATGATCATACAAGCCTCAACAAATATCAACAATGCAACATTTGACATAACCAGGAGGACTTTAATCAATCAAACATTGTCGGACAAGCAAAACAACAAGGAAAATCATCAAGAATAATTCAAGGGAAAAACCCTCAAGCTTGCAAAAGGCGCCATTTGGGACCCCAAAGGCACCACAGAATGAGCAGAAGGCGCCATTTGGGACCCCAAAGGTGCCATTTTAGGGGAACAAGGGTCAAACACATGAAGTTAAGCTTGCAAAAGGCACCATTTAGGACCCCAAAGGTGCCAAAATAGAAGCAAAATGCACCATTTCACAAGCAAAAGGCTTGAAAACACAAGCAAAAGGTGCTAGAATAGAAGCAAGAGGCGCCCAAACTCCAAAAAATGACTTGAAAACAGCAAAAATACCCCCCAAAAGTGCAAAAATGACTTTAAATGGCCTACAACACCTATCTACCAAGTTCAAAACATCAATAAAAATGTGGGAAAATGACTAAAGGAGGTTTCTTGTAATGTGTACCATAGGTCAAGTGGCAACAGGGTGACCATGGCGGCGAAGGCGCTCGAAACGATGCTTGTGAGAAGGGATCTCCATCTTCCTCTAGCTCTCCACTCTCCAAATTCTCCAAACTCACAATGTGCAAATGAATTCACTTTTCCCACTTTTTACCTTTTTAAAGGACAATGGAGGGAATTATGGTGGGATTTATTATCAAAAATGGGATTTAACTAATCAAAATTGTTCAAGGAGAGAGTGTAGAATTAAATTTTGAGAGATAAATTGTATCTGACATCAAATTATCATTGGTTTAACGTTGAATCATCATCACATCACGAAAAAATCATCACACAATTGTTGAATCCTTGACAAAACATCAAAAATTCCACATTTTACCGATTTATCTCTCAAGGGGGCATATATCTGTCAATACCTAAAAATCAACATCTGCGACATTGAAAAATTTTCTGAGCATCGGTATCAAATTTTTCTTTGAAGCACATTGCTTCAAAGAGGGTATACACCTAAAAACGGTCATCACCTTTAATTAATTAAATTATACTAGCTATTTGATTAATATTCCAACTACATATAAATAAATTCTCAATTTATTTATATTGTTCACCCTTCTCTAATTCTCCAAATCTAAAACATATTCTTCTAAATTAATTAAATAAAAAAGGTTCCCTAAACTTGTTTTATTTAATTAATCTTCACTAAATCCAATTAGGAATTAGAGCACATTTCTACAACTTTTTGTGCCACCCCACCAAGGTCACATGAAAATAAATAACTCTAATTTTTAATTAGAATTATCTTCAAGTCATTTCAAAAAGCACATGGCTCATTTCCTCCCACACTTCCACTAATTTTTTAGCACATGACTTATTCTTCCCACACTTCCACTAATTTTGGAGCACATGACTTATTCTTCCCACACTTCCACCAATTTTGGAAGCACATGGTCTTCTCTTCTCACACTTGAATCTTCCATTCAAATGGCATGTTGCCCATTGGTCAAGAGATTCTCCCATCCAAATGGCATGTTGTCTTTGGTCAAGGGGACAACATCTTGATTCTCTTCATCTTCACCATCCATCTTTCTTATTCGAATCTAGACTATTGATTATTGCCACCTCACTATATGCATGGAAAAGGCTATAAATACAACCCTTGGGCATTGTATTTTGCATCCATTTTTGAAGTAAAATTATCATGCAGGCTTATCATTGGAGCTTGGAGCATTCTTGGAGTCTTATAGCTAGTCTTTACATCATTTTTTACTTTGCATTTACATCTTAGCTTTAAATATTGCATCATAGTTGCATTTTATGTCCCATCTTGCATCATAGTTGCATTTCAGATTAGTTCATTTTAAGTTTGCATTTGAGCATATGGAGTATCCTACATATAATCATATAGATCACTAGTACCATAGTATCCACCTCCACTTGTTCATTTATCATCAACATCATCCTTCAATCATCATAGCCTTCGTCATCATTGTTTGCATATAGTTTCATGTAGGCATATAGTTGGCTTGCATGTTGAATGCTAATCTTGTTTCTTAAGTTTCATTCTAATAGCCTTTGTGCACATAGAAATCTGAGGGCCAAAAGGTTAAAAGAATCATTAAGAATAGAGTACAATGAGACGTTCTTGAAAGATTTAGTTTGTTGCAAATTAGAATGGTTTATTTGCTTCGAATCTTTGAATATAAATCATTTCATTAAGGTTTGTGTTGATACTAACTTTACACATTTAACACACACACACTCTTTAAGAATTAAAGCCTCCATTTGGAATTGATTACTTGGAAATTTATAAGATATCTAAGTAGATATTGAGAGAATGAAGCTTAAGATATGAAAATATAAGGCCAAGAGACACTAAATAAGATTCAAGATCAAGAGGTATTTATAGAAAGCCAATGTACTTTATATAAGATTCTAGCTTATGAGATGTTGAGACAACTTGAATATATACAACTTCCTCCTAGACAAGGATTCAGCTGGACTAATGTGGCCTAATGAAAGGCCATGGGATGAAATACTAGGTTTTTCTAAGCTTCCTCAACCAACACATACAAACATGTCATATAATATCACTTAAGTGAGAGGCATTCATTGTGATCACACTCTTTGTTACACATAGAAATGTATTCAAAATTGTGTTTATAGGTCAAAATAAAAAAATAACACACATATATTAAACCTAGATTGGATTCTTAAAGTACACATGTAATGAAATAACTTGCACAATAAAAGAATATGATATGAAATATGTTGCAAATATTTGATGATGACTAAGAATAACAAGCCACTTTGAGGGGGGAAACCTCCAAATATCTCCAATGAGAACACAATTCACAATATGATGATGAAATAAGACTCACAACCTCCTATATATACCTATTTATGCCTAGGATATCACCCAAGTCAACTTAGATAACCCTATATAAGCCATAGGCCGACCTAAACAACTAAATAACAATACAATAATGATAATATGACTTAATTAGGAGTTAAGATAGCCACAAGCCGACTATTTATAACCCAATATACTCTAATATTAAGGGTGTAGGCATGCCCCCCTCTTCAAATAAGCATTGTCCTCGATAATTTTGGATGCTTTTTAATGAAATCCTCATCCTCCCATGTGGCATATTCAATTGGTAAATTCTTCCATTGGATGAGATACGAAGTGAGTGTTCTGGTCCTTAACTTCCTTGTGCATCTCTAAAGAATAAATTCTGGTTCCAATATGATTCTTCCTTCTTCATCAAGCTCTGGTAATATTTTTTGAGTAGGGATTTATTCCCAATTACCTTCTTCAAACAAGAAACATGAAAAACTAGATGTATCTTTGTTGTTGATGGCAATTCAAGCTTGTAGGCAACACTACCTATGTTCTGCATGATTTGATATGGGCCATACTATTTTGGAGACAGCTTGTTATTCATTGACTATTGCTTCAGTGAAAATTGCTTGTAAGGCTGCAATTTCAAGAAAACCCAATCCCCAACCTCAAAACTTCTTTCACTACGGTGGTGGTCTTCATGTTGCTTCATTAAGTTTTTTACCATGGATAGATTCTATTTAAGTCCTAAAAGTACTTGTTGTTGATGAATCATGTGTTCCTTTGTCACGTAAACTCTTGGTGACACCTTCAGTGATGATGTGATGGAAGGAGGATGATATCCATACAATGCCATAAATGGAGACATTCTTAATGAACTATGGAAGGAAGTGTTATACCACCATTCTGCTAGTGGTAGCCAATCTAACCATTGACACTGTTTATCTGAAGTGAAACAATGTAGATATCCTTCCAAACACTTATTAACCACCTTTGTTTTCCCATTAGATTGTGGATGGTATGAAGAACTATGAGCCAATTGAGTGCCCAAACACTTGAATAAATCTATCCAAAATTTACTAGTAAAGTTAGGATCATGGTCACTAACAATAACCTTAGGTATACCATGTAGCTTTTGAATATTCTCCAAAAAATGCTTTTTCCACTGTACTTGTTGTAAAAAGATGTGATAATGCAATAAAATGTGCATATTTAGTGAGGTAATCCACCATTGCCATGGTGACATTCTTACCATTCAATCTTGGAAGCCCTATGATGAAGTCCATGGAGACCTCTTCCAAATGCTAGCTAGGAATAACTAAGGGTTGCAACAAACCAGGTGTCTTAACTGTCTCCCCTTTATTTCATTGAAAAACCAAACATTTTGCCACAAATTTTTGAACATCCCCTTTTAGCCCTTCCCAAAAGAAGTCTTTCTTGACCTGATGATATGTCTTCAAAAATCCTAAATGACCACCCACTAGAGACTCATGTAGTTCTGTGAGAATCTTTTGTTTGAGAGAGGAATTCTTGCAAAGATATAATCACTCTTTATACCAAAAAGTATCTCCCTTCCAAATTTTTTTTATCTAAACTACTAGGGTCACTTTGTAATTATTGAATGAGATTACTAGTAGCCTCATCATTTTCCCACTCTTCTTGTAATATTGAGAGGGCGCATAATAAAGCTTCATCCTTCTCATCCCTCCTCGATAGTGCATCTACCACAACATTTTCCTTCCCTTTCTTATATATGCAATCTCAAAATCATATTCCAACATCTTAGCAACCCATTTTTGTTGTTCTTCTAAAGAGAATCTTTGTTCCAAAAAATATTTTAGGCTATCATGATCTATCTTAACCTTGAAGTTTCTACCCATTAGATAAGGACTCCATTGTTTTACTGCATGAAGAATAGCTAGCATTTCCTTCTCATAATTTTTTTTGAGTTGATTCTTCCCCTTTAATTGGCAACTCTCAAAAGCAATGGGACGACCCTCCTGTATGAGAACTGCACCTATACCATTTCCAGAAGCATCACATTCCAACATAAAATCCTTTGTGAAATCAAGAGTGGCAAGTACTGGAGTTGTGCACATATCCTCCTTTAACATTTCAACTATTATCATATTCATTCCAATGAAAATAATCCTTCTTCAATAAAGTTGTGAGGGGTGCTACTATATGACCAAAATTCTTCACAAATTTGTGATAGTATCTAATCAATCCTAAGAAACCCCTCAATTTCTTAATGGTTTTGGGAATAGGCCATTCCATGATCGCCTTAATTTTGTTCTAGGATCCATCTTTACTCCATGTGAAACTATGTGTCCCAAGTACTCCACCTCATTAAGACCAAAACCATACTTTGATGGCTTAGCATAGAGTTGATGCTCTTTGAGAACTTGTAATACTTGATCTACATGTTGCAAGTGTTATTCCCATGTATTACTATAAATCAATATATCATCAAAGAACACTAATACAAACTTCCTCAAGAACATTTTGGAAAGATGGAATTCATCAAAATTTGAAAAGTAGATGGAGTGTTAGTAAGACCAAATGGCATCACCATAAACTCATGATGACCCTCATGATTTCTAAATGTTGTCTTACAAATATATTCTTCCTTAATTTGAATTTGGTGATAACCAGATCTAAGATCTAACTTTGTAAAATACATAGTTCCATTCAATTCATCTAGAAAATCATCAACGACTGGAATAGGAAACTTATCTTTTCTTGTGTACATGTTGAGCACTCTATAGTCTAGACACATGCACCAAGTATCATCCTTCTTCTGCACCATCACCACCAGTGAGGAGTAAGAACTTTAACTACATTTGATAATTTGTGCCTCTAACATCTCAATAATCTTTTCTATCTCACTTTTTTGTATATGTGGATATCGATAAGGCCTAATTTTGGGGGGTTGGCTCCCTGGAACTAGTTGTATGGCATGATCATGATCCCTCTTAGGATGAAGTCCTTTAGGAATATCTCCAAAAACCATTGAGTGATGCTCAATTATTGCTTGTAAATCCAGATGGGTAGGAGCATTAGATTGAGAGACTTCTAATGAACATAACTAGGCCACAAATCCATCATCTCCTTTCTTGAGAAACTTCTGCATTTGATGAGAGCTAATTGTTTGTAGGGAATTTTCCTTCAACCCTCTTAGCTCTATTGTCTTTCCTTCTAATTAGAACCTCATAAATAATTCTTGGAAGTTCATCTCAATTGTTCTCAAGGTGGTAAGCCATTGTACTCCCAAAATAATATCTGCTACACCCATGGAGATAACATACATTGGGCTATCAAGAAGATAATCTCCCATGGATAATTTAATGTTATGACACTTTCCAGAACAACTGATAGTACCACCATCTGCAATCAAGACCTAAAATTTTGGAGCTAGATATATAAAACAATTTATACGAGTAGCCAAATTTTTGTTGATGAAATTATGAGTATTACCTGAGTCGATCAACAAAGTTACTTTTTTCTTCTTCAAGAATCCAACTACCTTGAGAGTTTCAAGCACACTAAACCCAAAGATTGAATGAGAAGAAATGATTGGTTGGGTGTAACGCTCAAAAAATGATGTTCACTTAGCCACATAATTACCAAACTTAATACATTCCAAGGATAATAAAAGTACAAGATACACTTTCCATAATTGCTCAAAAGGAAAATTCAGAATATATTTCCATTCCATGTATGCAGATCAAATAAATTTAATTAACAACAAGGATCGTTGCAATGATACATATATGATTTTCATTCGCATATCAATAAGATTCCATAAATTTTCTCAAGTTTTCAATTACATCACTATCTTTCAGTCAATACATCTATTCCAATGTTACATCAAATTTTTCTTTTCAATACATCTATTTCAATGTTACATTACTGAATTACAAATAAAATTACATTTGCAAGTGGGCTTTTCAAGCCATTCCAAATAATACATGATTACATTTATAACAAATAAATCTCTGAACCTCAACCGCCGTGACACCACTGGTCTTCTTGCAAGTTGGGCCAAGAGTGTGATTAAGGCGCCTTTTCTGCCCAACCACAAAGTGCAATACTTCCCCGGGTTTCTTCCTAACTCAAAGAAATCCCCGGCCCTGCACGAGGAGCCTAGCAACCTGAAACAACGCAGGAGGGAACTCTCGATGCAAGCCTGATGCCTATATGCATTCCTAACATGAGAATCACATATTTCTTGCAAACAGGAGGTGGTAGAGACCTCTATTCATTTAGTTCTAGGCTTTTAATTCCATCTATTTCAATGGTGCAAGTGCTTGGCCAAGCATAAATAAAATAAAAGATAGTCTTAGAAAAGGTAAAACTATTGTCTTTGTGAGTCCACCTTCGGCATCCTATACTGAAAGTTTCTCAAAATACAATGAATAATGTATTTCTCGATCCAATTTCACATTTGATTTTACACATTTCTAATTTCAAAGAAATTTCATCATTTTCCAAGGTTTTCACAAAGTTTGTCAAAATAGTTTTCTTGCATGCATTTAGTAAAATAAAGTTTTCTTGTACAATTCCAAATGAGTTTTCAATGCAAAATAAATTCAGTTTCAATTCTATATTCTAAATTAGTTTTACTCACAATAAGTTTAATAGTTTCAGCAAAATGAAAACCACTCTTTTCATAAAGAAATTCGCTAATTATGATTGTGTTCTCAATAGTCTATATTGGTTATAAATTTTCATTTTCAGCTTTTAACATGGTCTTATGTATTTTACACTAAGTTCAGAAAAGATAAATGGTGACTCATACAAAGCATTGATTTTCAGAAAATCACATATTTCAAGAAATGCAAAACAATGTAAACAACTAGATTTGCATATAAATTCCAGTTTGCTTCTATACACAGTGTTATTTTGTGAATTTACTCTGCTTCTATTCTAAGTTTAATTTTTAGATGTTTAAATTCACCATTCAATTTTGTATCTAAATATATTTGTGCTACAACAAAAATACATAATTACAAAATAGACTTTTAGCTGATTGGATATACTGGGTTGTGTTAACCTGTTTAAAACCATTGAAGTAAGTAATGCTTCCTGTTGCTAACTGAGATATTTATGCAAGGTATATAAATATGTACCTATGTGTATATAACTATACATATAACTATAATTATATATATAAATAAAATTTATCATATACATTTTCTATGTATTTCACTGGCAGAGAGATACATTTATGCGTAAAAAAAGAGTTTCAAATATAAATATGAATGAGTATATATATATATATACATATATATATATATACATATATATATACATATATATATATATATACATATATATATACATATATATATACGTTGTCATTTATATTCAAATGTTTTCATTCACCAGACAAAGTTGGGTGCACAAAATTAAGAATTCATGGTTCGCAGATTTTAAAAGAAACTAAATAAAAAGCAAACATTGTTAAATTCACAGTCTATAGTGGTTGTAGCCAACGCCTACCCCATAGGGAAAGGCCAACACCTCCCCCATAGGGGAAGGTGCTGCCCTCTAACAGTGCCACCCACCATGGACGGGGCTGGGTATATCCCAAACAAAACAAAAATTCAATTCTAAATAAAAATTGATGCATGGTTACAATTAATACATTTTCTATGAATTTTGAAATTGTTACAGGGTAATGACAGTGTATATATATATATTTATATATATATGCTCAAAAACACATGAGGGTGTATATAAATATATATATATGTATGTATGTATATATATGTATATTCATTTGCAGAATTACAGTTCAGGGATTGAAAAGTAAATTCAAGAACCACAGTGATTAAAAAAATAATGAGAAAGATAAACCCCATTTCTGAAAGAAGTGAAATTGTGCAAATACTTTCAATGCACTCACAGGAATGAGATATATTTTCACAGCTTTTTCATACTATTCAATCACTTTGCATTCAATTTCTTTAGAAGTATTTACATTTTTGAACAATAGATGTGGGTAAAGAGTAGAGAACTTGAAAATTACGCTTCCAGCTGGGATTGGAGATGCTCTTCAGCCAGCTTCTTCTTTTGCCTCTTTTCAATCTGGTTTCTCAGATAAAGCCTCTTCTTCTTCCTTCTTTCATGATGCTTTTCCAGCTCTCTATCTTTCCACTACCTACCCAAGATTAATTCTGAACATACTATTCTAAAAGATTCCACATTTGCTTGGCAGCCCCTTGAGAGAAATTGCAGAGCTTGTTTTCGCGATTATTTTCAAGAACTGTTACCTTCTCGGGAACTCACTTCCCTATTTAAAATTGATTTTCCATTCACAATTTCCTAACCTAATCTTGAAATCTATTTTAAAATTAATAATAATTTTCAATTCAATTGAATGTAAATTTCCTTTTTAAAATATTTACTCAACAATAAAAATAAATATCTTATAACTTAATGTTTAACTAATTAACTCAAAGTTTAACACAAAATAAAAGAAGAGTAGCATGCATAAGCATAATATAAATTTAATTCTTTATTTTATCATACTTTCATTTCATTATTCATTTAATTTACTAATTCAAAACAAACACACAAAAATTAGACATTCCTAAATGCAGTCTATATGAAACTAAGTGGTGTGTGTGATCGAGAGGTTTTTCCTGCTTTGTCCTATCAAGAAGCTAATCACCTCTCCTTAATCACACCCTTGGTCTTCGACTTCCTGCAACTCAAGTGCACTCAGGCACACAATAATAATTGAATTAATAGATCATATTAAAATATAAATAAAGCATTGCATTACATTAATTAAAATGCTTCTACTCTATTTTGCTTCATTTTCAAAATAAAACGCATTCAATACTTTTCAACTTTTCTTAATTTAAATAAACACTTTCATTTATTTCCACGCCAAAACATCATCATATTAATTATTGTTCCACCAGGCACATCAAAACATGTAATAAATCCACACAAAGCCAAAAGTAACCTGCATCAGGATTGAGACGTGACATCCTTCACCACTAGGAAGAGACATCATCTCGATGTCTTATTACAAACCACACAACAAAATATGAAGCATCAGTGTATCATAAGTCTCTAAAAAAAGAAAAGAAAACAAAAACATGCTAAGATCTCAAATGAGGAAAAGCTCTATCAATGTCCTCAGCATTCTCCCAAGTGGCATTATCCTCTTAGTATTGGTCCCACTGGACCCTATACTGCATAATGTCCTTGTTCCGCAACTTAACATTGCACTCTTCCAGTATCCTGACGGGCTCCACCTGCATCACTCCTGGGTCTTTTACCTGCAACACATGCCAATCAAGAATATGAGCTACATGTGGATGATAGGGCTTAAGCACCAAAACATGAAAAACATTATGGATCTGGGATAGAACTGGTGGTAAAGATAGCCTGTAAGCAACCGGATTAATCACCTCCAAGACATCAAAAGGCCCAAAAAACCTAGGGGCAAGCTTTGAGTTCTTGCCGAAAGATATTGAACTCTTATGCGGCCGAACTTTCAAAAAGACCTTATCTCCTACAAAGAATTGTCTGAAAGCTCTATTCTTATCTGCAAGACTCTTCTGTCGATTGGAAGCTTACTTAAGTTTTTCTTTGATAAGCTTCATTTGGCCTTCTATTTCCCTCAACATTTCAGGACCAATCACAATCTTGTCCTCAACCCTATCCCAACTGATGGGTGTTTGGCATTTCTGTCCATAAAGAGCCTCAAATGATGCCATACCCAAAGAGGCATGGTAGGAGTTGTTGTAAGCAAACTCTACCAAAGGAAAATACTCCTCCCACTTGTGTTGTTGCTCCATATAATACATTCAAAGGAGATCCTCCACAACCTGGTTTACCCTCTCTGACTGACCATCTGTCTGAGGATGATATGCTGAACTAAAATTCAATTTAGTTCCTAGTGAAGAATTTAGAGTAGTCCAAAATCTAGAAGTCATCCGAGTGTCACGATCTGAAATGATCACCTTTGGCAATCCATGCAGTCGGAAGATTTCTTGTACAAATTTCTTCACCAAAACCATTGAACCATCCTTGAGGTTCCCAGGAATGAAATGGGCTACCTTAGTTAATTTATCTACCACAACTAGGATGGTATCATGTTGATTCCTAGACATCGGCAATCCCTGAATAAAGTCCATAGTTATCACCTGCCACTTATACTCTGGCACTCTATGCATATATAAAAGTCCTTCCAGATGGACATGCTCAACCTTAACTCACTGGCATTCCAAACATCGAGCTATAAATGCAATAACATCTCTTTTAAGTCTTGGACAAAAGTATAGAGGCTTGAGTCCCTCAACCATTTTAGTCACACCAGGATGTCTTGAGTATGGCGCATTATGGAATTCCTCTAGCACCAACTCTCTCAACCCTGCAGAGTTTGGAATATACATATGACCCAGAAACCTCAAGAGTCCATCAGACTCAAGTACATATCCTATGAACCTGTGATCTGAAGGATCCTGCTCTAGGGCTTGTTTCACCCTTTCATACTGCTCATCCCCAGATAAAGCCTGAACCACCTGCTCTCTGAAACTAGATTTTATGGTAACCATGGCTGCTAAATGTCTTATCCTACTCAAGGCATCTACTACCTTGTTTTCCTTCCCTTTAATGTACTCAATGCCAAATCATATTCACTCAAAAATTCCAACCATCGCCTTTGATGAGCATTTAGGTTGGGTTGAGTAAAGATGTACTGTAATCCAACATGATTAGTTTTTAGTTCAAATGGCTTACCCAAGAGATAGTGTCTCCACATCTGAAGGGCATGAACTATGGCTGCCAACTCTAAGTCATGTGGTGCTTAATTTAACTCATGTTGTTTCAACTTTCTTGATTCATATGTCACCACTTGTCCTTCCTGCATGAGAACGACTCCTACCCCTTCTCCTGATGCATCAGTAATTACTGTGAAATGACCATTCGGGTCAAGCACAACAAGAATAGGTGCAGAAGTGAGCTTCTCTTTTAGAAACTGAAAAGCTTTCTCACACCTGTCACTCCACTCAAATTTCTCTCCCTTCTTCTGGAGTGCGGTAATGGGTGCTGCTATTATCGAGAACCCTTGCACAAATCTCCTATAATACCCTACGAGTCCCATAAAGCTTTGGACTTATGATACATTCTGTGGTACTAGCCAATCTAAGATTGCCTTAATCTTATTTGGGTCCACGGCTATCCCTTCTGCTAAAATAATGTGTCCCAAATAATGCACCTCAGATCAAAAAAAGGTACATTTGGACATTTTACCATACAACTTATGTTCCCTAAACTGCTGTAATACTATCCTCAAATGCTTCTCATGCTCTTCCTCTGACTTGGAATATATCAAGATATCGTCAAGGAAGATTAAAACAAAATTATCTAAGCAGTCCCGAAAAAACTATTCATCAAATTCATGAAGGTTGCAGGGGCATTGGTTAGCCCAAATGGTAGCATTGTGAATTCGTAATGCCCGTACATTGTCCTAAATGTAGTCTTGTGAATATCTTCATCCTTTAGCCTTAATTGATGATACCCCGATCTCAAATCTATTTTTGAGAATACCTTGGCATCTTTTAGCTGGTCAAACAAATCATCAATACAGGGAAGCATGTATTTATTCTTGATAGTAACCTTGTTAAGCATCTTGTAATCAATGCATAACCTCAAGGTCCCATCCTTCTTCTTCACAAATTTGATAGGGGCTCCCCAAGGCGACACAGTCGGTCTAATGAAACCTTGTTTCAATAATTCCTCCAATTGGGATTTTAGCTCATATAACTCTATTGTGTTCATCTTGTAGGGGGATTTAGACTGAGGTTCCGCACCCGGTATCAAATCAATTGAAAAATCAAATACACGCTTAGGCGGTAGCTCAATTAGCTCTTCAGGGAAAACATCCTCAAATTCTTTTAGAATAGGATGATCATTAACTGAGGATTATGTCTCATCAAGGTCCTTGACCTTTATTGCATAGATAGTGCATCCCCTTCGACTTGCCTACTTTAATTGCATGGATGAAACTTGCCTAAGTTCCAAAGGCCTTTTTACACCACTAATCTCCACATGATTACCTTGATCATCAAGACACCTTATTGTTTTATCTTCACAATCCACAAGGGCCTTATGTTCAGAAAGCCAATTTATCCCTAAAATCACATCATAAGATCCCAATGGTGCTACATACAAATTAACTTGCATTTTGAGAGTAGGGAGTTCAAGTTCACTACAAAACAGGCATTGCTCTACCTTCCTCTCTACCCGGTTCCTATACTGAACTTTCCATGAATTTGCCATATAGCCTAGTCTAACTGATAATTTAGATATAACATGAGGATCCACAAAACTATCAGTGGCACCAGTATCAATCAAAATAGAAACAGAAGTTCCAAAAAGTTTACCCGAAAGTTGGATAGGAGTGGATTGATAATCTTCTTGGCGATTGTCTACCACTGCATGAATATGACGATTCCTATTGTTCTACCTGTTAACCCTCTAAGGGCACACACTAGCTTAATGCTCACCACCACAAGTATAACAACCCCCACGAGGTGCTTTAGGCCTGTCAGAAAAATCTCTCCTGTTATTGTCATTCTTTTTATTGAAATTAGCCCTCTTGTTATTCTAGTTTCCATCATTACGGTTCTGAGGACTACCACCCCTTTTCAAATTTTTGATCTGCCTGTTATTATTCCCTTGGCTGCCCTGATTACTCTTATTTCCCTGGTTATTGTTTCCTTGGCGATTTCCTTGGAACTTCTTATTGCCATACTTGGCTTCCCTGCTTTTCTTATAGTTTGCAACCTACTGCATTTTATGTTCATGCAAAAGTGCCAACTAAAAGGCTTCATCCATCGTAGCCGGTCTATGCATATCCACCTCATTTCCAATTTGAGGCCTAAGCCCTAGAATGAATTTCCGAATAAGAAACCTCTCATCATGCTGGTATTGAGGTACGTACTTAAGCAATTGAGAGAATTTCTCCCAATACTGTATCACTGTCATTCCTCCCTGAATGAGCACCTGGAATTCTGTCATTTTCTTATCAAAATAAGACTGCGGAAGCCATCTCTTCCTGAAAATCTACAAAAATTGTTCCCATGTCACCTTGCCAGGCAAAAATTGTTTATCAGCCCTTTCATTCTCCCACCATGTAGCAGCTTCACCAGTGAGCTGGTAGGATCCCCATTTTGCTTTAGTTTCCTCGGATAAGTTACGAAGAGCAAAGTACCTTTCCATTTCAATAATCCAGGCTTCTGCCCCATCACCAAAAGATTTACCATCAAACTTGGGTGGCACCACCTTCTTGAGGTCCTTACCCAATTCCTTAGCTACCTTAGTTAGCTTACTTTGATTCTTTTCAGCTTCAGGGTTTTCTCCATTTGGTTCATTCCTGATGTTTTCACTCTCACCAGGTTCAGACATTGTTGGCCCAGTTTGCCTTGCCTGCTCAAGGTTATCAATCCTGGCCTCTTGTCTACTTAGTATGGCCAACATCTGATCCAACATATCATTGGGATCACCACGGGATCCTCCTACCCGTTCCCTCTGATAATACCTACCCTCCATTAGGGTTACCCTGTCAAAACATAACATCAAGCATAATTAGGCATAGGTCCTAGAGTTGAACCTTGATGCTCTGATACCAAAATGTAATGCTCGAAAATTGATGTTCACTTAGCCACATAATTACCTAACTTAATACATTCCAAGGATAATAAAAGTACAAGATACACTTTCCATAATTGCTCAAAAGGAAAATTCAGAATATATTTCCATTCCATGTATGCAGATCAAATAAATTTAATTAACAACAAGGATCGTTGCAATGATACATTTATGATTTTCATTCGCATATCAATAAGATTCCATAAATTTTCTCAAGTTTTCAATTACATCACTATCTTTCAGTCAATACATCTATTCCAATTTTACATCAAATCTTTCTTTTCAATACATCTATTTCAATGTTACATTACTGAATTACAAATAAAATTACATTTGCAAGTGGGCTTTTCAAGCCATTCCAAATAATACATGATTACATTTATAACAAATAAATCTCTGAACCTCAACCGCCGTGACACCACTGGTCTTCTTGCAAGTTGGGCCAAGAGTGTGATTAAGTCGCCTTTTCTGCCCAACCACGAAGTGCAATACTTCCCCGGGTTTCTTCCTAACTCGAAGAAATCCCCGGCCCTGCACGAGGAGCCTAGCAACCTGAAACAACGCAGGAGGGAACTCTCGATGCAAGCCTGATGCCTATATGCATTCCTAAAATGAGAATCACATACTTCTTGCAAACAGGAGGTGGTAGAGACCTATATTCATTCAGTTCTAGGCTTTTAATTCCATCTATTTCAATGGTGCAAGTGCTTGGCCAAGCATAAATAAAATAAAAGATAGTCTTAGAAAAGGTAAAACTATCATCTCTGTGGGTCCACCTTCGGCATCCTGTCTCGAAAGTTTCTCAAAATACAGTGAATAATGTATTTCTCGATCCAATTTCACATTTTATTTTACACATTTCTAATTTCAAAGAAATTTCATCATTTTCCAAGGTTTTCACAAAGTTTGTCAAAATAGCTTTCTTGCATGCATTTAGTAAAATAAAGTTTTCTTGTACAATTCCAAATGAGTTTTCAATGCAAAATAAATTCAGTTTCAATTCTATATTCTAAATTAGTTTTACTCACAATAAATTTAATAGTTTTAGCAAAATGAAAACCACTCTTTTCATAAAGAAATTCCCTAATTATGACTGTGTTCTCAATAGTCTATATTGGCTATAAAGTTTCATTTTCAGCTTTTAACATGGTCTTATGTATTTTACACTAAGTTCAGAAAAGATAAATGGTGACTCATACAAAGCATTGATTTTCAGAAAATCACATATTTCAAGAAATGCAAAACAATGTAAACAACCAGATTTGCATATAAATTACAGTTTGCTTCTATACACAGTGTTATTTTGTGAATTTACTCTGCTTCTATTCTAAGTTTAATTTTTTGATGTTTAAATTCACCATTCAATTTTGTATTCGAATATATTTGTGCTACAACAAAAATACATAATTACAAAATAGACTTTTAGCTAACTGGATATACTAGGTTGTGTTAACTTGTTTAAAACCATTGAAGTAGGTAACACTTCCTGTTGCTAATTGAGATATTTATGACAGGTATATAAATATGTACCTGTGTGTATATAACTATACATATAACTATAATTATATATATAAATAAAATTTATCATATACATTTTCTGTGTATTTCACTGGCAGAGAGATACATTTCTGTGTAAAAACAGAGTTTCAAATATCAAGATGAATGAGTATATATATATATATGTTGTCATTTATATTCAAATGTTTTCATTCACCAGACAGAGTTGGGCACACATAATTAAGAATTCATGGTTCGCAGATTTTAAAAGAAACTAAATAAAAAGCATTGTTAAATTCACAGTCTATAGTCGTTGTAGCCAACGCCTACCCCATAGGGAAAGGCCGACACCTCCCCCATAGGAGAAGGCACTGGTTGTGAGGAGGTAGCACCTCCTCCACAGGCCGTGGCCTGTGGAGGGCACTGCCCTCTCACAGTGCTACCCTTCCACCATGGACGAGGCTAGGTATATCCCAAACAAAACAAAAATTCAATTCTAAATAAAAATTGATGCCTAGTTACAATTAATACATTTTCTGCGAATTTTGAAATTGTTACAGGGTAATGATAGTGTATATATATATATTTATATATATATATGCTCAAAAACACATGAGGGTGTATATAAATATATATATATATGTATATGTATGTATGTATATGTATATTCATTTGCAGAATTACAATTCAAGGATTGAAAAGTAAATTCAAGAACCACAGTGATTAAAAAAAATAATGAGAAAGATAAACCCCATTTCTGAAAGAAGTAAAATTGTGCAAATACTTTCAATGCACTCACAGGAATGAGATATATTTTCTCATATTTTTGCAGCTTTTTCATACTATTCAATCACTTTGCAGTCAATTTCTTCAGAAGTATTTTCATTTTTCAACAATAGATGTGGGTAAAGAGTAGAGAACCTAAAAATTACACTTCCAGCTGGGATTGGAGATGCTCTTCAGCCAGCTTCTTCTTTTGCCTCTTTTCAATCTGGTTTCTCAAATAAAGCCTCTTCTTCTTCCTTCTTTCCTGATGCTTTTCCAGCTCTTCATCTTTCCACTACCTACCCAAGATTAATTATGAGCATACTATTCTAAAAGATTCCACATTTGCTTGGTAGCCCCTTGAGAGAAATTGCAGAGCTTGTTTTCGAGATTATTTTCAAGAACTGTTACCTTCTCGGGAACTCACTTCCCTATTTAAAATTGCTTTTCCATTCACAATTTCCTAACCTAATCTTGAAATCTATTTTAAAATTAATAATAATTTTCAATTCAATTGCATGTAAATTTCCTTTTTAAAATATTTACTCAACAATAAAAATAAATATCTTATAACTTAAAGTTTAACTAATTAACTCAAAGTTTAACACAAAATAAAAGAAGAGTAGCATGCATAAGCATAATATAAATTTAATTCTTTATTTTATCATACTTTCATTTCATTATTCATTTAATTTACTATTTATTATTTAATTTACTAATTCAAAACAAACACACAAAAATTAGACATTCCTAAATGCGGTCTATATGAAACTAAGTGGTGTGTGTGATCGAAAGGTTTTTCCTACTTTGTCCTGTCAAGAAGCTAATCACCTCTCCTTAATCACACCCTTGGTCTTCGACTTCCTGCAACTCAAGTGCATTCAGGCACACAACAATAATTGAATTAGTATCATATTAAAATATAAATAAAGCATTGCATTACATTAATTAAAATGCTTCTACTCTATTGTGCTTCATTTTCAAAATAAAACGCATTCAATACTTTTCAACTTTTCTTAATTTAAATAAAAACTTTCATTTATTTCCATGCCAAAACATCATCATATTAATTATTGTTCTACCAGGCACATCAAAACATGTAATAAATCCACACAAAGCCAAAAGTAACCTGCATCAGGATTGAGACATGACATTGGGAATCATGTGATTCATCATCTAGATCCCTATCACCCTCTAATATTGGTTCCCCCTCCTCTTCCTCACTTAGTCCTTCAATATAAAACAATTTCTTTTTAGTACATTTATGCCCTTGACTATATTTGTTGTCACAATTGAAACATAACCCTTTTGCTCTTTTCTCCTAAATTTGTTGTGGAGTCAACCTAGTAGACCTTGTGGTAGTGAATGTGTAGGAGATCTCCTTTGATTGAAATTTACATTCCCTTGTCTCGTACTAGCCAACAATAGTTCCTTTGATCCTTTAAACTGCCTAGAAATAGTTCCTTCATATTTTCTTCAACCACATTCTCCACTTTTAGAGAAAGGGTTTGAAATTATTGAATATAATCCTTGAACATGCGTGTTTGCTTTAATTGGGTGAGTTAGTAGAAGTAGATATCCATAAAGTTATCTACATAATGAGTGGCAAGTTTCTCTTGAAAAATTGACCATGTAACCACACAACCCTTTTTTCTCTTCTCATCACATAACCAACAATACCAAATAAATTGATTTGGTTCTATGTATAATGATGCCATAGCCACCTTTTGTTGACTAGAACATGATGAATATCAAAGAACTACTCCATTTGGCATAGCCAATTGGTTGGATCCTTGCCATCAAACTTTCTCATATCCAAATTAGGTATGAATTGCCTTAGCATATGATTATTAAACGAAGGATCCTTCTTGAAACCCAATTCAAGTCCAAGGAATTCATGTCCAATAAATGCAATATTTTCCACCTTATGACGTGAATCTTCACCCTTACACCACGTACCTTGAATAAATAATTTTATTTCACCAGTTTCTTCTATAATCCTCTTCTCTAATGATGAAATATCACCCTTGACTTTGTTTATTTCATCCTTAGGTTAAAATCCTCATTTTCTACTCCCTCATTCTTTGAAGATTTCCTCGGTGTGGTAGCATTCTTTTTTCCTTTTGTTGTAGGCCCCATCATGATGGTAGAAAATAATTTTGCAATAAATCACACAAATGAAACTTAAATTCTCTCAAATTTCCACTGTAACTTACTAGGGTCAAGATACCACTTACCTAGAAAAAAATCCAAGAAATTAGAAGATTTGTAGCCTTGAGAGCAAATTTGTTTGTCACACCCTGTCTTGTTGTTACTGATTTACTTTTACCTTCATGGGTAAATAGGATGGTAAATGCAATCATGATTTGATATGTTTGTAAAATGAATGGAATACTGAAATAGGTATTAAGGTATTATTTCCTTGGAAGAGTAGTTATGTTTATATTGATGATGAACATGTATTGCTATATGAATATGCTTAAGTTTTATGATGCATATGGATTTATTATGAACGTCTAACTACCATTGCAAATGTGTTAAGCTAGTTGTAGGGTCAAGTTCAATCCTCTGAAAGGGAGGGGAAGTATCACTTAGGATAAGTGATTGGTTGGATAAACTTTATGAAACCTATCTGAGCTTACACACACACTCACAATAGAATGGTTGAGTCAAGTCATAGTGTGGGGAAATGGTAAGTCATCCTTTAGTATGATGTGTTTGCATTAGTAAGGGTCTTGATTACTGTTGAGTGCATTCTTGGATGATGTTTATATGTTTGGAGCTTGTGAGTTCTTCCTTATATTACTATGTTTGTATTGATATGGTGAACACATGTTGAATGTATGTATATGTATGCATATGCATGTCGACGATAGACCATACACATGAAGGAGCATGTACATGAAAGTACATAGGTAGATGTACCTATGCACGATTATGAACAGGTTGCTTATGAGTATGGTGTTATCGAACAAACAATACAACATATGTACATATATATACATTGCATGTACATTTCCTATTAATAAGATAGTAATTGTTATGTGCTTGATTGTGCAATCAAATGTATATATACGTATAAGATATATACATATATGCATATGTACATACATGTTCCAAAACATACATATGTATGAGTGATGGAAATGTCCATATAGATGTATCAACATATGTATACATACATATGCATGTACATAGAAGATATATATATATATATATATATATATATATATATATATATATATATATATATATATATATATATATATATATATATATATATATAGTCGATATTATCCATATATGAATGTTAACTTGATCTTATTCATTTGAGTATCAAATGTATATAAGTCAATTAATGAGTTTGAAAACATATGTGTTTGTTTGACAAGGTGACGGTTTATATTTGATATATGTGCATATATATATGTGCACGAATATATATATACACCATCGCATTATTATTATTATTGTGCAGAAAATATATGGATATATGCACCTACTTCTTATCTTTTTCTTAAAAATTTAGTACCACTGCATTGAAATTTCAAATTTTCTCAAATTTTTTTTACTTTTTTCCAAAAAAGGACTAGTAGTCTAGAAACTACATTCAATATGCTACAACTTTTTTTCTTACATATTTTTCAAATTATGTTAATAACCTATTCAAATTTTTATGTCAAGTTGCCTAACTCTGATTTTTTGAATTTTCATCACCGCTTAGAGGCCTAGTTTGGACCCCCATGACCTTGCACTGACCCCACTATTAAATGGTTTTCCAAAATTGTTTAATTAGCTAATTATTCTTCCAATCCTCCAACTTGCACAAAGAATATTCTCATGGAATATTCCCTTTTCAAATTCAAATTCTTCCCTCCAAATGAATAATATCTCCAATATCTTTCCTAAAATTAAGGGATTTGTTGAATCCTCATGGATTAAGGACCCTTGATTAAATATTTGATCCATGCCTTCAAGGATTGTTGACCCTTGATCCATTTCTTGATCCACACCTACCTCTTCAATTTAATTTCCTCCATTGATTAGCATTTTGAATCCTCGCCATTGATCAATACATAAAAAATCTATAACTACCTCCCATTTTACATGAAATTCATTTCACAATCCTTATGCAAACTTACTATACTAAATTTCTCATCACCTTTGAGCCTTTTGAGCATTTGTAAATCATCCACCATCATCAATACACTCAAGCTTTTGCATCAACTCAACAAATGGATTATGCAAATTGAGAAATCCACATCCATACCACTCCATTTGCACTCAATCCACAATGGGATTGCAGGTTTGCATGATTATTTGCTTTAATTGATTAAAATTTAGTTTATTTTGATGTTAATTGAATAGTTTTTAGCTATGTTAGACTAATTTCATTGGAGTATTGTCTTTAGTTGATCATTTGCTTGTTTAATTGCTTTATTTCATATTATTTGATCAACTAAATTCATTATACATACATTCAATCACATCCTTGATCTTGTTCCCAGCCTTGCTGCAAGCCTTGATTTAAATCCAATCATCATCATCATCAGGATGTATCCTTCCCAATCCTTGTGTTTTTTTAGGATATATCATTCCCACATCAACAACACTCTCATCATCATAATTGAGATGCATCCTTCCCAATATTTGTGTTGTTTCGGGATATATCATTCCTACATCAACAACACCCCATCCATCATCATCAGGATGTATCCTTCCTAATCTTTGTGTTGTTTCACGATATATCAATCCCACATCAACAACACTCCCATCATCATCGAGATGCATCTTTCCCAATCCTTGTGTTGTTTTGAGATATGTCATTCCCACATCAACAACACTCCATCCATCATCGATCAATCTTGGCTTTTAGCATGATTGGGACAACATCATATTTGTCCTTGAATCCTTTTGTGCTTGCTTGCTCATCATCTCCCCCATCCATTATCTCTTCCTCTCCACATCCCGCTTCTATCCCTCATTTGCCGTCATCTTCCTCATTTATCCTTGCATCCTCTCATCCATTTCGAGAGTACACTTGTGTTCTCTTGAACCCGCATGTCCTCTTGAGGGGGCATCCTCAATCTTAATCCTCATCTTCACTTCCATCATCTTTCTTCCTAGTCACTCCATTGAATGACTAGGGAATCTTCCCTAATCTAACCATCTTCTTCCAAGTGCCATGTTTTAATCTTCTTTGAAATAATGTTACTTCATAACACCATCTTAAAGAGGGGAAAAATGTAGGCACTAAAAATTGATCACTTTCATTTGGTCAATTTACTCCTATTTCGACCAATTTTGTATCCTATATATTAATTAAATAAAACCTTATTATTTAGTTAATATTCAATTATCCCGATCTTCATCCTAACCTACTTCTTCTATTATCTCTAAATCCTAGCCTAAAATAAATAATTACCTTTAATTATTTACTCCCATGCCTTATCCCTTTCCTCAAAAAATTAAATAAATAAATTTATCCTCTCACATGTCCCATCCTCCACATTCTCCCACTTGCACTAATCCTAATCCTAATCCCCACCTAATCTACCCTTAAGTGGAACTGCACACACTTAATCCATGATTAAGTGGGTCAACCCTCCCCATAACATCAAGTACAGGGCCTTGTACCCCCAAGGGCACAATCTCCATCTCAAGCCCTCTCCTTGTGCGACTTGGCACAATCTTATGGCTTGAGAGATCCCAATCACTCTCAACCCTTGATCTTCATCATGCAATCTCAAGGTCCTTCATCCCTTTTCATCCAAAATCTGTATATCCATCACTTAACCATTTATCAAAATCTCAACTCATTTTCATTGGAGCATCCTTATGTTGTCAAAATTTCTAGTGAGTACACTTCCAAATTGACAATCATGGGAAAATCTACTCAACATGAGGCTCGTTACATTGGTTTGAGCTTTCTATGCCTTATCTGAGTGTTGTTTTGATTATGTATTTGTTTGGTTTTTATTAGTTAAATAATTCGATTTGAACATATTTTCACTGCACACAACAAGGCACTATGTGGTGAGAGCAAGAACACTAGGAGGAGGAAGTGGGTGCTAGTAATATACTTTACCCGATATATTAGCGAGGTTTGAAGTGCCCATGAGAGGCTCCCAACTATCATTACTGTTTTCATCTTTTAAAAAAAAAATCTTTAGTAGCATCACAAATAGGAAAAATAACAAGATCCAGCGAATTTTGTTTGCTAAAGTTTGGCTAGTTAACAGTGCCACATCTAAAACTCGAAGGTGAAATAGGGGGTATTGAAATTGCACATCTCCAAATGTTACTAGATCATTGAAATAATACCTCGTGTATAATTTTGTTTGAATCTCCCCTCTCTTGTCAAGATCATCCTCCACCGCCTGAATGTGTTAAGAACCATTATAATTTTTTTTTTAACAAGACATCAAAATATTTTATAAAATAAAAAATAAAAAATAAATATACAATGTTATATGAAAGTAAACGGCGAGTACATTATGCTTTTTAGTGGGGCCTTCTCGCCACTCAATAGTCCAATCAATCGTTGTTAGATTATGCAACCCTCCACAATGTTTTGTACTTTTTAATACATCTGGTTAAAAAGTTTGTCGATTTCTGATTTTAAAGAGAAAAAACAGAAACAAATTGCATGCGTTACCTATTAACACAGGTGGGCGGCGAGCCATCTCTTTAAAAAGGTAGTCCTACTATGAAAAAATTGTCTCTCATGGCGGGGCCTAAAGTTCGCTGACTTATTTCGAGTTGTTCATTATAATAAATTTGATTTATATTTTATTATGAGCTTACACAATTTTATATAATTTATAACAATTTATTTAAAGATATATCTAATCATCCTATAATTTTGAATTGTATTTTACAATAAAAATGGCCAAATACGGCCATTCGACTCTCAAATTTATTCGTTCCATGTGACGGGAGTCGCACCTTCTCCAGTTGTGGAAGAAGAATTGACAATTTCAACGGGTAGAAAGCTACGCCTAACCTGAACAGTTGAGAACGGGAGCTCACTACGAAGAACTATTTACATCGCGCACCCCTAAACGAACTGTATTATCAGGAAGTGAGGAGAATTTCGAGGCATAGATAGGTGAACAAGAACGATGTCAGGAGAGAGCGAGAGCGGGAGCGTGGCCGAGGAATGGAGAGCCATCCACGGCAGCGATAAGTGGGAGGGCATGCTCGATCCCCTTCACCTTGGCCTCCGACAATCCATTCTCCTCTACGGCGATCTCATTCAGGCCACCTACGATGCCTTCATCAGTGACCCACATTCCAAATACTGCGGAAGGAGCAGATACGGCAAGAAAGAGTTCTTTCAAAAGGTTGCACTGGCCGCACCAGGTGACCAACAATGGGACTATGAAGTCACCCGTTTCCTTTACGCCACTGCCAGCGTGGACGTCCCGGGGGCTTTCCTTGTCAAGTCTCTGTCCAGAGAAGCCTGGAGCAAAGAGTCCAACTGGATCGGGTACGTTGCAGTGGCCACGGACCGCGGAAAGCAAAGGCTGGGGAGACGAGATATCGTGGTCGCCTGGAGAGGCACCATCCGAGACATGGAGTGGATCGATGTCTCGGACCCGGGCCACAAGTCCATCGCCCCTCTTTTGACCAAATCTCAAACCCCCGTCAAAGAACGGCATTGGTATAACCTTGGCCACCGCTCTTCTTCCACCGACGACGACGACGACGACGACGAAAGTGGAGCGGAGCCCAAGGTAATGAACGGCTGGTATGTCGTCTACACTTCCACTGATCCTAAATCCCCCTTTGTGAAAGGCAGCGCCAGGGACCAAGTTCTTGGGGAGATAAGGCGGCTGCTGGAGCTGTACAAGGACGAGATCGTGAGCATCACGACCGTCGGTCACAGCCTGGGCGCGGCCTTGGCGGTGCTCAGCGCGTTCGACATGGTCGAGAACGTGGTCACGGAAGTCAAACCGGAAGTACCGGTGACCGCTTTCGTTGTGGGTTGCCCCGGCGTGGGCAACGCGGAGTTTAAGCGGCGCTTCGATGCGCTACCGCAGCTGCGGTGTCTGCATGTGGTGAACGTGATAGATTTGATTCCGCGGTATCCGAGTAGAGTCCTTAGGTACGCCGACATTGGGACTAGGCTGCAGATCGATACGCGCAAGTCCCACTTTCTGAAGGACTCGAAGAACCCCAGCGACTGGCACAACCTGCAGGCTCAGCTGCACATGGTAGCCGGCTGGCAGGGTAAGGAGAAGCCCTTCCAGCTTGCGGTGGAGCGCGGTGTGGCTCTGGTGAATAAGTCGTGCGATTTTCTCAAGGAGGAGTGCCTCATTCCCGGGTCGTGGTGGGTGGAGAGGAACAAGGGCATGGTAAAGGACGACAAGGGCACGTGGGTTATGGCCGACCTCAATGATGATGACGTTCCCAAGCCAGAGGAGTAGGTTGTCTGTCACCACCACCGTTAATGGGTAGCCCTGGGTAGCCTGTTTTTTTTCCTTCTTGTGTCGCTAGTTTCACATTTAACATCATTTCATCATTAATATTATGTTATTCGAATCCCAAAGGTTTACCTAGATCCTTTTAAATCGGTAATATTATGATATTGTTTTCTGAATCATGTAATTTTTTGAGTCAAACTCATTAATCTATGTTTTATGAGTAGTGGTGTACAATAACCTATCTTCCATGACAATGAATGGTCCACTTAACATTCATTGCATTTAGGTGATGCTCACGTAGGTCAAGCATTGGACCTTTCCGGGAGATCACCCATATTGTTTCTTTAATGTTTCAACATAAGAAAATTATACAAACCTTCCAAAATGTTGTTCTTGTATGGTAGATCGTATTTGAAGTGGGTAGCATATTTTTAGTTCCTATAAAATGTGTAATGTTCCAAGCTTCTCTCAAGGACATTGATGGTTATTGAATGGGTTAACAATTTATTTTTTGGCGTTACAATTACAATACCAATATAAATATGCTGCAATGCATATTCGTGTATTATTGATGTTGTGATATGATACAATAACATATTAAACATATAATGTTAGTACATAAAAGTATAATTGTATTAATGGAAGATTTCAACTATTAAAGATCAACATCACAACGAATGATAGAGGAGACAATGAATCCTCTATCCCAATGATAATGTATTTGAACACCATCGCTGCAATATGTGAAAATTGTACACAACAAGAATTGCATCAAATTGGTTGAGTTGACATTCTAGAAGATATATTCCACTCCCCTATATGCTTACAAATTTATATTAAATATTGGTCAAATGATGTAAAAAAATAGCATTACATTCCTCAATCCCTAAGATCCTATTATGGTAATGAGCGATTAGATGGAAATGGCATTGCATCAAGAGTTTGAATCACTCTATAATTTCACACTAGGACTTGGCATTGGTTTGCATACTTCACTATTATGTATATATTTGACTTCATATTTATTTCTCTAATAACTACAAAGTTATAACATTGCAATTTTTGAGAAAGTTATTAAAATATTCATGTCTACATTAATACATTAATTTGTTTCGATGAACTATTACTAAGGCTTGTTCTGCAATACGATTCAAAATTGTACTATTTACATAATACCTTAGCAATTTCTAATGTAATTTACAATCCCTTTAAAAAAAAGCTAACATTAAATCAATGTATATATGTAATTTTTTTTACATAATATGCACAGTATTCATAATGTACGTTGTAACCTTTAATTAAAATTCATGATCTTTTCAATAATTAAGTCTCAATAAATAAATAAAAACAATTCAATAAAATAGTGGGGTGTGGTCTCCTCTAGATGGGGGCACAACCATCATATTGCTCCTAACAAGCTATTTAGTGCCCTTCCCTTGCAATATATATGCAAACATAGTGAATGTTAGGAGCTTTGGGTGAGTGTGTGCTGGGTTTGGCTTTAGTTACAGTGTGTATGCTATTTGTGTAGTTGCATGTCAAAGGGAGATATCTTGCGAGGAAAATGTTAAATCCTTATAAAAAAAAATGTGTTATCTCATGAGTATGATAGGTCTTGATGATGCCTTAGGTGCTTGAGAAGAATTCATGCCATGTGTAAATAAGTGAATTCCCTTTGTGTGTTCATGATTACTTGGGTTATTTATAGACTAACTTGCCTCTTAAAATTATATTGCTCTCACTTGATCATAGTTTATAATGTGAATATTAGAATGTTGAGGTATGAAGATTGATTATGTGCCCCTATCTTATATGACTACTATTTTGAGTTCTTATGACCATGTGTGGTTGCGTGCACATGTTCATAAATCTTGTAATGTGATTGTTTTTCACTATTCTCTTGGCTATGTATATAAGGGTGCTTGTTGAGATTAGAAGTGCCTTGTATGACCTACAACTTAAACCTATGTTGCATTTGATATGTTGGAAGGAAGAATATGATGAATTGAGCTCAATTTTCATTGTTGAGTGGAATAGTTGGACCCTAACTTTGTTAGTATTTATCCAATGTATTTGATGAACCTTCTTAATGCTTTAAGTGTTATCATTGAACTTATTTTGAAAATATAGATATATAAATGTTAGTATATGCTTTGAATGAAGTATTGTGTACTTTCTTAGTGAATGACACATATTGGATTTTGAGAAAGAGTTGCGTGTCAATCATATGCATGGAATTCATGAAGAATGATGTGTTTTGAAATGCTAGTAATAATGGATCCTATATTTTATGGTCCTAATTATGTGTTATCATTTTGCATAGTATGCATGTTGATATGCGAAAAGAAATTGTCATATTGAAGGATTTACTTGTTTGTAGGACAAGAGTCCTTAATTATGTTCCTTATGTATTATGTGAGGGATCATGCATATGGTGTTGATCACTTGAGTATGATCTTCCATGAGGTGAATTTTGGATGGTGTAATCTTGATTTTGTGTGTATATCATTTTAAAATATCCATGTTATCATGAAGAAGAGAAGCCTTGCATTGCTAGGATGGAAGGTTTGAGAAATGATCTAAATCTCAAATTGAATTCTCATTTATATGTGTTGCTAATTGGATGAACCTTAAGATTGCATGATGATGTACAAGAAAGTTGCTTTGAACACTATAATGGAAGAGAAATGAATTATATGTTGTGTTTCCTTGTAAATATGTTTACTTGTTATGAGTGTATATGCGTTGCATTGTAAACAACATGTACATGATTTGTGTATTTTTGGGCTTGTGATATTTAGTATCTATCCTTAGATTGTGTGAATTACACCATAGAACTATAGGGTAAAAGCACAAACCTGTGTCACACTTTATAAAGGAATTAGCCAACAACAAAATAATTTATGAACTCTGACCACATAAAAGTGGTATTTATGTTTTGAATTTCAAAATAATGTAGACTAATGAAATGTAGAAATATTGATCAAGTTTATTCTTGTAATTTTTTAGATTTTTTAAAAAATGTTTTGATTATTTTTTTATCAATTTAAGAGTAGATTTTGGAATGCTAAAAATTTCAAGAAAAAGTGACCTTCACTTGACATCAAGAAACAAATAGAAAAATACTTAATTTTCCCCTAATTGTTTTTTTCCAAATAGGTAACTTCAATATCTAGTGCATTAATTTATTTATTTTTTAAATTTTGATGCATATTTTTCTCGTAATAACATTTTTAAGTCAAATTAGTTAGAATTTGATAGTTTTCATTTGATATCAACTATTGTCTACTTTTTTAATCATTTTCAAAAAAAAAATTATACCCTTTTAAAGAGGATTCTCTCCTCCAGTGCGCCATATATTTTTAAAAAAAAATTAACATGTTTTACTATTTTTCTTTTAATTTATAATTAGCCTATATATTTTTTTTTTAAACAAAGGGGTAAAAACTTTATTAGAAATCAGAAAAGAGCATTACAATAATAACCAAGGGACCCAGCCCTAGAAAATAAGGTGAAAACCCCACAGCATAAAACAACATCAACTATCCCCATGTATCCTCCTATCCTCCTCCAAGAACCGGTCTAAATCCAGATGTAGCTCAGGGTTAACCTGATCCCAATCCTCAACCTTCCAACCACTATCATGCTCAGAGGCCCATTTGGCCAAGCAGTCGGCAGCACGATTCCACTCCCTCGGGATGTGAACAAAGGATGCCTCCTCCATCCGAGAACTAACATGAAAAATCCGTTGAACCACCAAAGCCAACTGCCAATTTATATCAGATATCTTTCGCTCATTCAAGAGATTAATCAAAACTTGTGAATCAACTTCACATATAACCTTTCTCCATCCCAAAGCAAGGGCCCTCTCAATAGCATGAAGAATTGCCAGACCCTCCATGAAGTTAACAGTCTTCACTCCCTCATGTATAGAGAACAGAAAAATCATTGACCCAGCTGAGTCCCTGCCAACCCCACCAATTCCAGCAGGCCCAGGATTTCCCCTAGAAGAACCATCAGTATTGATCTTTAAAAATCCATTGGGAGGAGGTCACCACCTTCCAACCCGTTGAACCCTCTTTTTCCCATGCCTACAATTCCTGGAACTGACAAAAGATGAAGGAATTTATTGAAGACCCAGTCTGGCCACCAACTCAGCATCACCTCTCTCCAAGGGGAAAACCACATCACATTTAGCTAAAACTGACTCCTGCACCATTCCTAGCATACGCATCTAAACTTGCCGACCCACCAACTTCTAATCACGAAAAATTTGGCAGTTCCGCTCTAGCCAAATTTGCCAAAGCAGAAAGGTAGGGCCCATGAACCAAACTTCCTGCAAAAAGGAAGCCATAGAAGGAGGTCTTCCCATACTATCCCAAAATTCAACCAAAGAGCACGCATGAATACAAGGAAGCTTCCACACCTCCCACCACCAATGCCAAAGTTGCACAACAAAGGGGCACCAGAAGAACAAATGCGAAGAATCCTCTTCCACTCCCCCACACAAAACACAAATTGAAGGTCCTTGAAATCCCCGTTTACGAATGTTATCCTAGGTCAAGCACCTATTCCAAGCCAAATTCCAAACAAATCAGTTGCATTTAGGCCACAAGAGTTTATTCCACACCCTTTTCCACCAATGAACCTCTGCCCCAGTTAGCTTCTGAGCCAATAACACCTGATAACGAGAAGCAACAGAGTAAACTCCCTTAGGATTATGGGTCCAAGCAAGAATATCCTCTTCCAAAAGAGAACTACAACTCCTACTATGAAGAATCTTGTGAAGCTCAGCACTTTCTTCCGCAAGTCCCAAATCTGGCCACTCTGCGGGATCCTTCCAATGAGCTACCTCCAACTGACCAAAAGAAGCAATAGACTTGAAGTCACTCACCCTAGCCCAGCCAGCCTCGAGAAATATTTGGCACAATGGAAGTAGGTTGGGGAACTGAGAAGTAAGTGGAGGGAATCCATCCCAAGAATCTGACCAAAAGAGAGCTTCAGTTCCCCGTCTACAAATCCAAAATAAACCTTCCTTGATAAGCTTTGCACCCTTCTGAAGAGTATTCCAAATCACAGAACCTTTCCCCTCAAGAGGGTAACGAGGGAGATCCTGCTGTGGAATCCCCAGGAAATACTTATGAGATAATATCCTGGCCCATAGCTGATCCTGTTCCACACACCATCTCCAAAATAGCTTAGCAGCCATAGCCACTCCGGATAACGTAGACTGTCGAAGACCAAGACCACCAAATTGCTTTGGGCTGCACACAACATCCCACCTGACTAGGCTCCACTTGGAAGATGACAAACTTCCCGCCCATAAGAACTTCCTTTCAAGAGAATCCAACTCCCTCAGAAAACCCATCGGAGCCACCTGAAGCATACATCTGTAGGTAGGGAGAACTTGCACCACTGACTTGAGAAGCTGAACTTGCCCCGCAAAAGACAACCATCTGTGGGTCCAATGATTAACTTTTGCACGGAGCTTATCAATAATATTCTGCCAAGAACCCTTGGGAAGATGGCAAACAGAAATTGGGAAACCCAGATACATCAAAGGGAGAAGCCCTATCTGAAACCTCAAGATATTAGCAATTCTTCTCTATATGGGGGTCGACGTATTGAAGAAGAATATGGAAGACTTCTCCTCATTAATCAATTGTATTGAAGCAATAAGATATATGTCCAACACCTGCCTCAAGTTAGTAGCTTCCCTAACAGTAGCCATCCCCATCAGGGCAGTATCATCAACAAACTGCAAATGAGATTGTGGAGGCAGGTCTCCACCCATTGCCAACCCTGAATGATGCCAAGCTCCACCCTTCTTTTCAACAAACGTCCAAGGCCTTCCACAAGAAGCATAAGAATATACGGAGAAAGAGGATCCCCTTGGCGCAAACCCCTTGAGGCACCAAAAAGTTCAGAATGATCTCCATTTATCAAAACTGAGAAGGAAACAGACGTGACACAGCTCATGACCCATTGGATCCACTCCTCACCAAAACCAAAAGGAATAAGGATCTTCTGCAAAAAAGACCATCTAACCCTGTCATAAGCCTTAGCAATATCTAGCTTAATGAACATAGCCTTCTCGTGGGAGTTGACCATGGAGTGGATGGTCTCCGTAGAAATGACAACCCCGTTAAGAATCTGTCGACTCGCCACAAATCCACTCTGTTCCTCCGAAATCAGCACTTTAAGCCACTTCTTCAATCTCTCAGCCAATAACTTTGAAATGATTTTATAAGCCACATTGCAAAGAGAGATAGGCTGGAACTGAGATAACCTATCATCCCCTTCACACTTGGGCATGAGAGCAAGGAAGGTGGAATTCAGAGCACGAAGCATCTGTTTATTCCTTTGGGACTCAAGGACAACCGCTAGAAGATCCAACTTTATGATATCCCAGAATTCCTGAAAAAAATCAATCTGGAAACCATCGGGACCAGGAGCTTTACCCTTCTTCATCTGAAACACAATCCCCTCCAGCTCATCAAGAGAGATATCTTTCATCAGATACTCATTCGCCTCCTTGGAGACCAACTGAGGAATACAAGAAAGAACCTATCCTTCCTCAACAGAGCCTCGTCGTGAATCCTCCCTAAATAAGTAGCAAAATACTGAGATGCCTCAGTAGAGATTTCCTGAAATGAGGCAAGACATTCACCCCTATCATTCACCAGAATAGGAATGGAATTACCATGCCTCCTGTCCTTCACATAATTGAAGAAGAAGGAGATGTTTTTATCACCTTCCTGTAACCATTCAACCCGGGCCTTTTGCTTCCAATAGATTTCTTCCCGCAATTCAAATTCCTCAGCCACTTTCAAAGTCTTAGCCTCCTCCCTTAGAAGATCCTCAGAGGTCCCATTCTCATGAATCAACCGCGTAATATTATTCAACTCCTCCTAGGCAGCAACCTTAGCATGAAAGATATTACCAAAACATCGCCGATTCCACCTTTTAAGCTGATATTTGACAAACTGAAGAAGCTTGGAGAATGTGTACATTGCCGTACCAAAAGTTGGTCTACCAATCCGCCACCACTTAGCCACATGTTCATGAAGAGTAGGATCCCGTAACCACATAAGCTGGAACTTGAATGAGGGAGAACAAGGCCCCCGAGCAGAGATAATACTAAGCTTAATAGGCCAATGATTAGAACCTCTCCAATCAAGAATTTCAGATCGAGTGGACCATATGTCTCCAACCCAATAACAGGAAACCAAGAATCGATCTAGCCTCTCAGCAACACAACTCTCACCAATTCTCCTATTATTCCAAGTGAAGCGACCATTACTTGGCAGAACATCAATAAGATTTAATTCAAAAATGCTATCTCTGAATAACAGAGCAGAAGGCTCCAACCTAGGAATTCCACCTCTTTTCTTAGACAACTCCACAATAGCATTAAAATCACCAGCCATAACCCACGGATGGTAAGGAGCTAAGCTATGAACAAAACAAAGATGGGACCATAGAAGTTGTTTACCAAGAAACTCAACATGAGCATACACATTAGAGAGGAGAATACACTCACCACTCTCATACCAAGAGGCGACTACGGATATAGAGGATCTAGAGGACATCCACCAGAGAGGGAAAATCTTCTGAGGGTTCCAAAAGCAAGCCACCCCTCCAAAAGCACTAAGAGCCCCCACACACTGGAATTCACCATATTTCCACAACTTAGGAGCCATGGCCAACATATTATCTACAAATAATTTAGTCTCCTGAAGAAAAAGAACATCCGGAGAATGATTCCTAACCAAATCACGAACAACTTTTTATCGAGGGCCACTGTTCAAGCCCCTTACATTCCATGAGAGAACAATCATTTCTGGGGGCATGAAAAATGTGAATCCAGAGTCCTCACTAACTTTGACTCCACTAAAGTTTCCCCAGTTAATTTAATCTTCTCCATATCCTTTTTCCTTCCCAGCTTGGAAGTCTTGTCACCAACCCATTTCTTTAGTTCATTTTGTTGAATACCCAAACAAGAGGAGGCCAAAGAGTTCTTCCCACATCCTTGCCACCTTTCAGGGGCAATGGGGAACCACCTCCACCACTCTTCAAAGCTCCAATAGAAGATTCTTGTTCAATCTGGACAATCAATTGTTGATCCGTATCCATCTGCCCAACCCCAATCTCCTACACAACCTACATGGCCTCCAATGGTGGCCCATCCTGTCCTATACCCAAAGTTCCCTGATCCAAGTTTAGCAACCCTGGATTCACTTCCTCCTGACTGAGATCATCTAGCACCTCAAACCTATTAAAAGTTTCATCATCCTGCCTCTCCCTCAAGGTCCGCTTCTGGTCCCGATTCCTATTGTGAGCCTTGACAGGGACATAACCATCATCTCCATTACCATCACCCAGAATAGGCTCCTTACCATCATCAGTCCTAGGTGGATTACGAGAACGCTGAGAAGGTTGGGGCACCACAGGCTTAGCCCTAGGGCACCTATGCTGGAAGTGACCATATTCATGACAAAGATGACACCGAAAAGGTAGGGTTTCATAATCTAGCTCTTGCACCCAAGTATATGATCTAGCACTCACTTCAACAAAATCTGGCAGTGGCTTGCTTAAATCAATTTCTACACAGATACGAGCAAAAGTCATTACCTTTTTATACTGCGTCTGTTGTGAAGACCCAACAAGTTTACCGAGCATTGAAGCCACCAAATGCAACACGTCATCCCGCCAACACTCAACTGGAAACCACGACAACCGAACCCAAACTGGGATCCAACTCAGTATTGCCTCAGTTAGGTTGAAGCCACCATGCCATGGCTTGATAAACAAACCCACCTAGTTATAAAAATAGGGGCCACCCTCAAAGACCTTATTCTGATATGCCATGCAATCAAAAGAGACCATAAAAAAGTTGTTCGCAAGGATCCTAATCTCCATCTCCCCCTCCGACATCCAAGTCCGTTGAGCCCAGGATTCCAAAAATTGCAACGAGACTCTCAAACCCATGAACTTGCAATAAAAATAGTGCCTTGAATAGTATTGAATATCATCTGCAAGCATTTCCATCGGGATAATCAACTTCGGTCGCTCTTTGCATCTTTCCAAACACCCATTAATCTTCGTTATTCGGGAACCACTAACCGATCCTAGATCATTCATCTCCATCTCTGAAGAAAACAACATATTATCAAAAACATTCACTCCACGCGCCAAAGGCTTCAAACCAAATGTTGATCGGAAATCCAATTTGGGGCTAGCCCCAGATGTTTCCCCACCCAGCATAGCAAAAAACAAGATCCCCAGCAAGCATGCAAACCCCCAGGACACTTTTGCAAGAAATGGAAAAAAAGAAAAGACCCCAAGGGAAGGATCAAAACCCTTCCACCCACAAGCCACCCAAATGGCAGCAAGAAGGCCTCCAGAAAAGAAAAAACCCCACCACCACAACCCCGATAGCTTCAAACCCCCCCCCCACAACGCAAAAGCGAGCAACACACAAAGAACGAGCTAGGGCACGGTCGCCCTAGCTCGGCTTGCAGAGCACGTGAACGCCATCTCTCAATATCTAATTAGCCTATTTTTTAGCTTTAAAAACCTACTTGCATTATTTAAAATATATATATATTAAAACTAGTCAAAATATTAAAAAATCACATATTTGGATTCACCACTTTGAGCTCTACAAAAGGGTTTTTTTTTTTAAATATTACACTTAGTTGAAGTTGAAAGTTTCAGAAAATTCTAAAAAAAAATGAGTTGGTTTCCAACTAGGATGCCACATAGATAGTTTTGATAGAAAGGGTTTTGAACGAAACCCTTTCTATCGAAACCATGCATATAAAATAAGCCAATTTCAAAGCGGAAAGGGAAAATTTTAACTTTTTTGGATTTGGGCAAAACATATTCGGTTGAAACTCTGTGTGCCATGTATAGGCCACGTGATTTTGGTCGAAACCTATTCGACCAAAACTTTTCTGGCTGAAAATGTTTCATTCAGAACTATTTAGTTGGCCAAAAGTGTGACACAACTTTGTGCTTTTACCCTATAGGGTTGATGTTGTTTTAATGGGTAATTAGTTTTTGTTCTACAATTAATTAGATTTTTAGTTTTTCTTGTGTTAAAATTTTAATACAATATTTGGCACATTGAGACTAGTCATTTATTAACTATTCACAATTAAAGTTTAATTTTGTCAAATTCAAGCTAGTTGAGAAATTGACACTCATAGATTTCAAATTAATAGAAGCCATGGGTATTTAGGTTTCTAATTTTTAGTAGGCAAAAAATTGGTAGAATACTATGTATTGATAGGTATGCATTGACAAGAAATAAGCTAGTGGTTGATAGGTGGAGGTGTCATAGGGTAAAGGCATAAAACCTAGAGATCAAAGAATAATCTACTCCCATGCAAACCTTGGATGGCTTGTAGATAAGAAAAATGTTTCTAGTACCATGATGACACATTGCATTGCTAACAATAGGAGGCCTTGGAGCTTAATTCATTTTTTTATCAATAGCTTTCCAATGCAGTTGTGCATTCTACTATCTTTGATGCCATTATTATGTTGCACTGAAACCTAGTAGATTTGTGTAGGTAAAAATTTCTCTCATGATAGTTGCATGTTTACAAAGATCGAACATCTAAAAACATTTGTAGTTAGATTTTAAACCCTTATTTTCATTATTTTCTTTTTTGTAGGAGAAAGGTGACACATATTTGAGTTGAGCTATTTATGTGTTGCTACACCCTTAATATCAAAGTACATCAGGTTATGAATAGTCGGCTTGTGACTATCTTAATTCCTAATTAAGTCATATTATCATTATTGTATTGTTATTTAGTTGTTTAGGTCAGCCTAGGGCTTATATAAGGTTATCTAAGTTGTCTTGGGTGATATCCTAGGAATATATAGGTATATATAGGAGGTTGTGAGTCTTATTTCATCATCATGTTTTGAATTGTGTTCTCATTGGAGATATTTGGAGGTTTTCCCCCTCACAGTGGCTTGTTATTCTTAGTCATCATCAAATATTTATAGCATATTTCATATCATATTCTTCTATTGTGCAAGAACTATTTCATTACAAATTGGTATTAGAGCATGATCTTGGTACTGTGGTAGAAAGGAATTTTTGTCAATTTTGGAGGTCATTTTGGAAGGCACATATCTTTCAGATTTTGAGAATATTTTTTATTTTTTATTTTATTTTTATTTTTAAAGGGTTTTTTAAGACCATACTAAAGAAGCTATAGTCCAGCTTTTAGAGGAATTGGAGTAGATTTGAGCGAATTATTGCAAAATTAGGGTTTCTACACAATTTATTTGGAAGTTGAATATGTCTCACATGCTACATAATTGGAGCCTAATTTTTATTAGGTTTTTGGAGAAATCATACAGGAGTCCACAATCCAAATTTTGGAAAATTTGAAGCAAAAATAAGTGAGTTATTGCAAAATTAGGGTTTCCAACAATGTAACAACCCCGGTGTTCTACTATGTAAAATTTCCAATGTTTTCACCTCAAGTGAATAAACCATGATGCCATAACAAAGCAATAATTTTTTTTCTTTCCATAATGTAAATTACATGCACATTTGAAATAACACTATTCCCAAACTTCCATTGCATTCCATTGTAATTTCACAAACTGTTTCATAATATAGATTCATATTGAATAAAATCAAGTTTATCATTCAAGATTACATCCTTCCATATACATGGGTACATGATACATACATAGCTTTTTTGAGCTTCATTTGACAATAGATATACAAACTAGTCCTGATGCAGCCGTAATGGTGCATACATTCTAGATGTCCTTTCTCTTGGGTGCATACACTCTAGCTATCCCCAATGTTGGTGCAAACATCTGCAAACCTCAGCCACCAACTGATGAGGAGAAGCATCACTCAAGCACTTTTTCACCAACAATAGACTCAAATGTGATCCCTTGCACATCTATCGCATATGACAAGATGGCCCTACCCTTCAATGAAGAGATTGGTTGGTAAATCTCATAAAAAATTCCTATTTGAGCTTAGAGTTTTGTCCTACAAACTTGAACCTAATCATACGTTCATTTCTGCTACAAGTATGAAAATCCTGAACTAGAATGCATAAAAGGAACACAATGAATTGACAGTGTACAAACAATGCCTACTTACACTACTTTGGCCGAAGTATTCTCACTCAGTACTTCGAGTGACAGTCTCCCTATTCACATACACTTCTATAGCTCGATTTGGATTATGACTATTCGTATATTATGCTTAGGTAATTTCCTTCCATAGGTAATCCCTAACCTTAGAAATAACCTATTCCCCTTTTCCCGAAACACAGTGGTATCTTTACCAATAAAGCCTATCCATAAGTTACCCCCTTCAATAGATATTCCAATCCCAAGTATAACAAATAAGCTTTTCTAGTCTATAAATTAACTTTGCATAGACAAGATATTCGCTTCAAAGACATCCTAGTCCTAGGATCAACTTTATAGTCTAAATTTTAGCTACATAAGCTTCATCCAATCATAGATTAGATATTCATAAATAACTGACTCCATTCAATAATATATCACATTAACAAGTGGTTCTCACCAATCATATCAATAGATGATTCCATTCGAGAGTGTAATCTCCTTAATAAAAAGGGTTAAACAAAGAGTCTAATCTTGTCAATATTATGACTTCATATTAAGAGTGCAATGCAACTAATCAAGTAGCAACTCTAACTCAATAGGTAATCCCACCTATGTCTCCACACATATAGTATCTCATAAACTCAAGTGATTTACTTGATCACATAGGTGAGTCTCAACCTTAGTATACTATAATCCTGGATATAATCAATAATCAACAATCAGTGCAATCAAGTAGGTTAACCTAAACCTATGTGTTCCAACAAGAACAACATACAACCCATCCAAGAAAGTTATTCTTAACCTATTGGTTCCAATGGGTAATCAAGTAAATATTCCAACCTAATAGGTTAATCATAACCTAGGTTTCAATATACTTCTCAACCCAAATAGGTTACTCCCATCCTAGGGTTTTATCTAGTAGTTAAGCAATGATCAAGTGATCATACTAGTATGGATTAGCAATGACTCATCCTATCATTTCTTCCAAACTTGTTGATGTGCAACTAAACCTTATCATTCCTAAGGTTTCCTAACATCATAAGCCAATAGTGTCAAGTCACTTCATGACATTGATACGTTTCACATTATGAATAAACTTTTAATCTATTCTTGTTTCATCATTCCCAGTATGCTTATACTAATGACAAAGAATCCCTCCTATTATGGAGTAAATACAAGCACTTTCATAGAAAATCATAAAATAGCTTCTTTTTTGTTTCCAAAGAAAATGGTATGATTCCCTAATGCAAGTATTCTCAAGCAGTACCAAACAAAGCATTCAAATCTCATTCTTACATAAATAAAGACAAATAATAGAAGACTAGATCCTCATGCCTGTAATACATTTGAATCGAATGACTGACTTGATGCACAACCTTCCAGCAACAACTTACTAGCTTATTTTACCAACTCACAACAATCCTTTACTATAGCCTCTTACTCAAGATAACACTATGTACTCTCACAAAATAACTCTAGCTCTCACAAATTGTAGCTCTCTGAATATTTGCTGTATAATAGAATTGCAGATTAATGCATCCCAAATAAGAGAACTTGCCTCTCTATTTATAGAGAATTGAGACATTGCAGCCTATAGAAAAGGCATGCATGTCGACTCCTTTCTCCATACAAGTTGACTCACAACATATAGCTAAAAGGTTCAACAGTAAACTAAGTGTAAAATCAGCATAGAATGCTACAAATTGACTCTTCTACTTGACAACAACAAAATACTAATTCAAATGTGCACATGCCCAAATGATGACAATCAAATTGCAACCAAAATAGAGTTCTACAGATTTAAGAGATTCTATATGTTGGTGCCAATTATTTAGCCAACTTCCTTATCTCTCGGTGCGGTTATTCTCATTGAAATGGTCCTTTACTTACATGAAACACCTATACCATGTTGCCTTGGTCATAGTTTTGCTAAGCAACATAACATAGATGAGTCACTCTACAATAATAGTGTATAATTAGTGCTTTGACCATTTTATAACTTGTTGTTTTCTTTTCCTATTATCATGCATTCATAATAATTTATGAAGTTGGCTTTATATTCCATCGCTTTACATCATAGATATAAGCGTTCTAAGTTTGGGATAAATCGTTGCTTAATAATAAAGATTCATTCCATATAGCATTGACTATGGTTTACTTCCATATCGGCCTTTATTGCTACATATTACTTTTGCATATAAATTGATCTTTATTGTTGCACATCACTTTGCATAGCATATATACTAATCAACTTTAAATACTAAGGTTGTGCCATAGTCTTGGCTACAACGTAACACTTAGTTTTTAAGAGACTTCCCCTTAATTCTATGCACAACTCATGCTCACAAACAACACCTCACATTTAATAATGACAACCTTTAAAGTTTCTTGAAATATTGTCATTAGCATGCAGCCATAAGTCATGCATTATTTTCCTCATTCTATGTTTCACAAAATATTTGTATATTGAACTATAAATATCAAGTTCTCTATTCATAATATCCAACGCTTATTTAAATATCAATTTTCATATACAATATATATTTATATATACCACTCACAAACTCATAAAGGAATGCATCATTTGATGGTATGTCTGACCACCCTAAGTACAAGAAAAACATAATATTTTTTTTCTAAATTTTTCAATATAAGCAGACACATGCTCGGATGTGCTAGATTTTTTTTTGTAATTTTTTTCCATGTAAATAATTAGTTATGATTTTTTTATTAGAACTTTTTAGAATTATTAAAATGTCTGTGTCTAACCACCATAACTTGGTCAAAAAATTATGAAATTCAAAAAAAAAATTATCCTATAGTATGTGAAGCATAGAATGTGGTGCATCTTGTAGATTTGAAAAATGTTAAGTAGTTTGAAAGTTATAGAAGTTTTTCAATCAGCCTATCAATCAAGAATGTAGACGTAATGTAGGTAGAAAATCAATAATAATTATTTATTAAATTCAAAATAAGGAAAAAGTTATATTGGTGGAAAGCTAACAATTTTTTCTATAAACCCTTTTCATTTGATGAAATTCGGGTAAAAAAAATGTCATTAGCCACAACCTAGCGAACTTCGGAAAACTAAACAAATTTTCAAAAACACATTTTTTGGGTTAACTTTCCAGGTCAGGCAATCCCAAACCAAATCCCGAGCCAATATCCATTTTGGTTTGGTAATACCAAACCAAAACAAATATCTGTTATTAAACGAATATTCGTTAGTTATATTTTCTTATATTATTTATAATACATAATATTATATAATATGTAGTATGTATTTATAATACATATATTTATAATACACATATTTATAATATATAATATTATGTATTATATATAATATATTATATTATATTATACATTAATATATTATATATTATTATATTATTATATTAATATATATAATATATAATATTATATTATATATTAGTATATAATATAATATTATATATTAGTATATAATATAATATTATATATTAATATATATATATATTAATATATAATATAATATTATATATTAGTATATAATATAATATTATATATTAGTATATAATATAATATTATATATTAATATATATATATATATATTAATATATAATATTATATTATATACTAATATATAATATAATATTTATAATATATAATATATATTATATACTAATATATAATATTATATTATATATTAATATATATAATATATATTATACTATATTATTATATTATATTATTATAATATATAATATCATATTATATATATATATATATTATATATTATTATATTATACTATATAGTACATATATTTTGTATAGTATATTATATATTATATTAATATTATGTAATATATATTATATAATAATATATTTAATACATAGTATATATTATATATTTATTGATGTGCGGCCAATTCACAAGAAAGAGAGAGGGAGTGGGAGGGACTTGAGAGAGAGGGAGAGAGAAAGACCTAGGAGGGAGTGGGAGACCTGAGAGGGAGGGAGAAAGTCCAAGAGAGAGAGACTTGAGACAGATAGAGGGGGGCTTGAGAGTGAGAGGGAGAGAGAGAGAAAGAGAGAGCAGAGAGAGAGAGAGAGAGAGAGAGAGAGAGAGAGAGAGAGAGAGAGAGAGAGAGAGAGAGAGAGAGAGAGTTGATCTAGGGAGAGATAGAGACTTGAGAGGGAGAGAGGGAGAGAGGAAGCTCTAAGAGATTTGAGAGGGAGAGAGGGAGGGAGAGAGAAAGCTCTAAGAGACTTGAGAGAGAGAGAGAGGGATGGGAGGGACCTAAGAGTGAGAGGGAGAGACAAACAAAGAGTTAAGATGGAGAGAGGGAGGGAGAGACAGAGAGAGAGGGAGAGAGAGGGGGGAGAGAGGGAGAGACCTGAGAGAGAGGGAGAGAGAGAGAGAGAGAGTTGAGAGGAAGAGTGCTTTCCCTGTTGGGACCCTCTAGAATAAGTGATACAACCATCAAACAAAACCATTACAACTCAATTCAACATTCATGCCATTAAAACCTTCAAGTTTAATAACATGTCGTTAGATCATTCATGTAAAAGGTATAAAATCATCATGAATAAGAATCACTATCTTCCAATCATGATACATAAACAAGAACATTATATACACCAAAGGGGTTTGATGCAACTTTCAAACAAAATCCTTAGAAGACATCAAGATAAATGTTAATTAGATTGTTCATGTGAAATATATACATTAATTATGATCAACAAATAAGACATCGGTCAACCATGATGTATGAATAAACACTATATATGCACACTATATATGAAAAAACACTAAATTAATAGATTATTTAATATTTATTACTAAATTTTTGTCTCATCATTATACTATTAAATATTCATAAATTCAACACTAAAAATATCCATCCAACAAAATTATTTATAAAATATCCATCCAAGATCAATTTTCTTATAAATATAAGATCATTGTCTTAATAAAGTTTTGTGGCTCTCAATTGCATCTATTCATTTCTTTGTGTTTTCCTCTTTAGATTGGGACTGTCTCCTTTCCTCTAGCCATAATTGATGCTCATCTAAGTCCACTTCCATGAACCTAACCGCACCAACAACAATTTGCATTTTTTATGCAAAACACCTCAATAATGGATGAACACATTCTTCATTTTGAATAGCATTAATTTGATCCCGAATGGTTCTAACATTCACATCGACTTTTCCTCGAAAGCGAGCACCATTAGATGCAGGTGGTGGAGGTGGGGGGTTATGAGGTGGAGTGGTTGGAGCTAGAGGGCATGGATCCATGATTTAGATATAAGTGAACCTACATTAAATTTGTAATTTAAAAATGTAAGATACATGTTCAAAATCCCCTTAAACCATTCAATATAAATGACTTAAAATTGAATACAAATGAAAAAATGTGTAAAGCTCATTTATGTCTAAGGCATGTAAATGGAAAAATAATAATTGTTAAAGTGATGTGAAATCTCATTTAAAAATACAGTAAATTTTTACCTCGTTGTAATGTGGAAGTGTTAAGCTCCAAATTGCCAATACTTAGTGAATCTGTATACATAGTTAGTAATGGTTAAAAAAAACTTATCCCTGCAGCCATAGGGAAATGGGAAAAGTTAATGGGTAATAATCAATGGGCTGTGTGGGAGGCTACCATTTGTATATGATACAATATGATAGCCTCGCATAGCCCATCGATTATTACCCATTCACTTTGCCCATTTCCCTATGGTTGCAGGGACAAATTTTTTTTGGTCAGTACTAACAATGGATCCAAATTCACCAAGTATTGGAAATTTAGAGCACTTCGAACAAGGATCCTTTCTATTTTGAGAGCTGAGGAGAGTCAAAACAATTAACAAATTAAAAACCAAATTGTTTGGCAAAGAAATACTAACTTAAAAATAAGAAACAAAGAAGAATTTAAGAAACATGAGAATAAGTGGTAAAGAAGAAGGAAAAATAGACAAGAATGTAAAACAATTTGAAAAAATGCAGAAAGGGGGTAATGAAGGTTCTATTTTATGTTTGTTTAGTATGCTAGTTTCAGTTTTATTTTTTTTCCTAGTAATGAAGGTTCCATTTTTTTGTTTGATGTTTTTTTTTTGTAAGTTTAGATAGAAATGAAAAAATTCAATAAAACTACAAAGAATGAAAAAAAACACTTAAATTAATCACTAATTAGAAAAAAAAATTGAAAAAATGCAAAAAACACATATCTGGAACTCGTTGGAGGCCGCTAGAGGTTGTTGCTCAACTGTTGCATCACAAAAACGAGGCAAAGTTCATGAAAATGAGGAAGAATTCACATTATAAAGTCCTCAAAGAAATGAATATCCATTTTGTAAAACTATATTATATTCCCATGTGACTTCAAATTAAATGGAATAAAAAATGGATATCTGTTATAAACGGATATCCGTTATTAACAAATATCCATTTATTATTTAATAAATTTATTGTATATAAATATACAATAGTATATTTCACATATAAGTTTTATATTATATAATATGTAATATATAATATATAATATATATTATGTAATATATATTAAATAAATTATATAAATTATATAATATATTTAATACATTGTCTCCCTTTGAAAATGAGGCGGGCTTTGTCCTCAACCAAATAGATATCCATTTCGTAACAACATATTGATTTTTCACGAGGCATGAAAATCCAATGCAGTTAATAACGGATATCCATTATAAACGGATATTCATTTTCTCTATTATACATTTATTAAATATAAATATGCTATATATGCTATATTAATTATATTATAGTATATATTAAATATAATATATACTATAATATATATTATATATTAAATATATTATAGTATATATTATATATAATATATACTATAATATATATTATATATTAAATATATCATAGTATATATTATATATAATATATACTATAATATATATTATTTATATTCTAGATATAATGTATATATATTAAATATATTATATAATATATTCAATACATAGTATCCCTTTGAAGTCTCCATCTCCCTCTCAGATCTTTAATATATATTTAATCATTATATAATAAAGAGAGGGAGAGAGAGAGACTTGAGAGGGAGAGAGGGAGTGAGGGAGAGTGGGAGAGAGGGAGAAAGAGAGAGTGGGAGAGAGGGAGATAGAGAGGGAGAAAGGGAGAGAGTGGGAGAAAGAGAGAGTGGGAGAGAGGGAGGGAGAGGAGAGAGGGAGAGAGGAGTGAGAGGGAGGGAGAGGGAGGGAGGGAGAGGAAGCATTTATTATTTTATGATGATATTTACACTCAACATTTATTGACAACCCAACATCCCTTTATTATTTTATTATTTATGGTTTTATTTTGATGATGATGATGCTTATGATACCATTTTATCACGTGACGTATTTATTATGATGATGATGATGACATTATTTATTACGTGATGATATTTATTATTTTCGCAAAAGATATTAAACCGATGATGACGCATACGCATTCGATGACATAAACGATATTTATTATGATCCAAAGATGATGATGATATTTATTATTATTTATTTGCACGATGACATTTATTTATTGATGACATTTACGCATTATTATTTTATTACATTATTATTTTACGATGCGCATCGATGCATCCATGCATCCAGACATTTATTATTTTGGAGGGGTATGAAAACCAGTATTACATGAGCAAGAGTCACAGGCTGTGAAGAACATGTTCAGACAAATGAAGGAAATAAGAAGAAGTGAAGTGAAGAAGAAGGAAAGAAGTAGCATGAAGAAGACAAAGAATATGAAGAAGAAGAGAAAGAAGAAGGAGTGGAAGGAGAAGGAAGAAGGGAGAAAGAAGAAGAAAGAAGGAAGAAGAAGGAAGGAATGAAGGAAGGAATGGAACAATGGAATGGAAGGAACCGGAATGAAAGAACTTATCTGAAAGCTCAAAAAGCGCAGGTTTGAACCACGAGAGGTTGCCAAGCTCTCACAACGTTTCAGGGTAATAGATAAGGCCAAATGATTTGAACCTTCTTCTCTTTAGGTGCTGCTAGACCTAGGCAGGTATACCTATAGCAATGAGGCAGGCTTGAACTTTGTTTATTTCCAAAAATAATTTACCCACATAGCCAAACATGAATGGATAAATGAATATTTTGGTATAAATTGTATAAGAAATATCATGGCTAAATCTAATGTGTTCATATGAAAAAATGAATGAAACTAAATAGTGGAATGGTAGAGACTAGTGCCTTGTTGGGTGTACAAAGTCAAATGATAATCTGAAATGAATAACTTCTTTCTGGCAGATACTCAAATTATTTTGCATAAAATTTTAAGTTTATAATTGGTATAAACATGCAAGGATGTGACTACTGAGTTCTTCTTAATGATCCAAATGAGATTTCCTAATTACTATGATTGACTAAAAGGACTTAATCTTTCCTTGAAAGAACCAATTAATCCAATCATACAGATACAACAAGTGTGCACTGATAAACTAAAAAATATCCTTGATATATCAGTTTAAACAATTAGAAAACATCAACCTTGGAGACAACTTTAGAAATACTTTTAATTAACACAACAAACAACTGAAACCAAAAATATGTCATCACATCAAATAAATTCAATTGAAATCTCCATTGTTTTAGACATGCATCATAGTCTCAAAATTATAAACATTTTGTATCCTATTGTATTTTATTCGATCTCTGCTTCCTTTTTTCTCTGTTGTCAAAATGGGTTTTATATATCAACATCAGGAAGGGTCACGTCCATTCGTATTCAAATATCGGGAAATTATTTCATTCGGGTCTTTTCAAACATTCACTAAACACCCACTGAGACGTCTTGCAGTCATACCGACACTCTGAGTCCTCCCGACAGCCAATATATCACATATCACTATGTTGTCATGCAGTTTGATCGACGTTCTAAGTCTCCCCGAGAATTATTCCTTTGGTCCTGAATATGTCATTGTAACTCTCACCAATGAAGCCTATTGTTGTGACTTTGTCAGTTGGGAAAATGCTCCACAAATTACTTTGTGTTTTGCTGAGATTTCTTTCAGTTTGTCTTTTGATCACTGAGACATAATAATTCTCTTGCCGATGGAAAAACACCCGGTGTGACCTTCCTAGCTCTCTCCGATGAAGCAAATCTCACTGATGATTATTTCTTCCACATGCATCACCAATTCTGAATCTTGTACAACACTCATCGCTGTGACATAGGGGATCGGTAGGACTCCATGAGCTCATCTTGATGACAATGATAGAATCTCCCTCCGTTTTATCGGCGAGACTGAATGAATGCTACAGGATGCTACTCTGATGACTCTTGTCTTGGCGACATAGTTCTTTGTGCTTCATCGATAAAACACATATGTGCTTGCTATGACTTATCTCGACGATTGTTGTCTCGCTGATATGTCTCTATGTCCTCGATCGGTAAGGCACAAATGAGCTCGATATGACTTATTTCGATGACCACTGTCTTGTCGATAGGATCCTCTGGTCGCTGAGACTAAAAACTGCATCTTGCCAATATGAACCCTCAGATGAAATCATATTGGTATAACATTCTTGATCTCTTGCCGATAGACTGCAAAAGACACATGTTAGTATAAAATGCTTCATGGATTGGTGAGACCTGTATCATCTCTTGCCAATATGATTTATACATTGAAATACTTAGGGTTAGATAAATTCTATGGGACCAAATGACAAAATATGGGAAAAAATATTATGAAAAGCGTATTTTTGTGCTTGTGGTATGGGAATTTTTTGGGAACTAACGGGTATGTGCAGCCATGAAAATTTCAAAATTTAATAGTTCTAATAGTGGCTCTGTCTGGGGATGAATGATTGTGAAGTTATTGCAAGGATCCAGATTTCTAGGTGAGTAGACCAAACTTTCAAGGTGATGGACCAATGAGCAAGATGGAATGAATGGAAATGGAGATGAACATGACCCTATACTACAGTACATGGAAAGATTTATTTGATGAAGGAATGTCAAGATTGTCCATGTACTGGCAATTCCCGTTCCTTTTATTTCCTAAACTACTGTGCATGGAATATAATTTTTTGAGAGGATTGTCAAGAGTTGTCCATGTACTGGAAACCCTTAATCCTCTGTATTTCTCAAGAGAAAAAATGCTTCAAGAATTTCCCATGTACATGCAACTCCTGTTCTTCATCGGTCATGTTTTGCAAATAATATGAATCTTCACCTTTCTTGCCAACAACAACAAAGGGTCCCAGCCACAAAGCTTCAAATTTCCCATGTTTTCCCTTCTCCTGACACCTTGCATTCCACATTAACACTAGATCATTTTCTTCAAATTTTCTATCTTTTTCTCTTCTATCAAATAAATACTTCATTTGTGCCTGCAACTTCACATTCTGGTTTTGAGCTAATCTTCTTATTTCATCAAGCTCTGCCAATTGTTCCATTCTTTCCTCCATTGGTTCTAGAATATCTATATCTTCCTAAAGGATAAATTTGTAAACTGGTAACAAATTTTGTAAAGGCATCCTAGCTTGTGTTCCATATACCAATTCAAATGGGGATTTTCCAATTTCCTTTTTCACAGTTATCCTATTAGCCCACACAACCAACCTCAATTTTGAATCCCAAGCCCTTTTGTTCCCACCTAGCATTCTCCTTATGATCTTTAGAAGACTTTTGTTGCTGGAATCTGCCTGACCATTAGCTTGCAGATGGTAAGGAGCTGCATAAGAAACAATGATACCATATGTACTGCAAAAATATTTAAACTCGTCAGATCTAAAACACATCCCATTATTTGTAATCAATATTAATGGTGTACCAAATCTGATAATAATGTTATCTATTAAAAAAATGATCACAACTTTACTTGTTGCTTGCTTGGTTGGAACTGCCTCTACCCATTTGGTGAAGTAATCAATAGCTACCAGGATCCACTTATGTCCTCCACTTGATTTATCTTGTATCTCCCCAATAAAATCAATTCCCCACTGATGAAAAGGGGCTTCAACCTGCAAAGGTTTGAGTGGTAAAGCTCCCTGATACTTCATTTTCCCTGAGAACTTCTAACATGCTTCACATCTTCTTACATATGAAAAAGAATCATTAAAGAATTTTGGCCAGTAATAACCTGCCCTGAGAATCTTGTGTGCAGTTGTCTTTGCAGAATAATGGCCTCCACAGACCCCTTCATGCATTTCTCTTATAACGTGCTTGGCCTGTGACTCATCTAGACATAGCAACAACATCCCATCCCTGTTTTTCCAAAACAAATCACCCTCCATGAACACATATTTGGATGCTTGCAGCTTCAAGGTTCTTCTCTGATTGTCACTTAATCCTTCAGGGAACTTCATGTATCTATGGTAATACATGATTTATGTATACCAAGCAGTATGCTCAATACTTGCAACTGCATTTCCTTCATCTTCTACATTACAAATTTGATTTGATTCAATATTTGTTTCTACCATTAACTTGGCCAAACCCTGACCTCTCACTAATTTAGTGATTTGTATTTCCATATTGAATTCATGAATCTTATTAATCCATCTACATCTCTTTCCAGTTACTTCTGACTATGTCATGATATCCTTAACAGCTGCATGAGGGACATAAACATTCACCTTATCTCCAACAAGATACAGTCTAAAAGCCTTTGTGGCTTTCACCAATGCAAATGCTTGTTTTTCCATTATATCATATTTCAATTCTGACCCCTATGCTGGTGCAATGACTTACTGAAAAAAGATACAGGCTGCTCATGACCTTCCTCATTCTTTTGTAACATAACAACAACTATAGTATGCAATGAAGCAAATGAAAATATTTGAAAGGGTTTTGAAAAATCTAGAGACTTAAGGACAGGGGCCTCCTTGATGGCCTTTTTGATTGATATAAAAGCTTTTAATGCTTCTGCAGTCCAATCTACCTTTTTTCCCTTCCTCAACATCTTTGATACAGGCTTAATAATTTCAGAAAAATTAGACACAAATCTCCTAACAAAATTGATCTATCCAAAAAATGACTGGATGGCCTTGACAGTTTTAGGAATAGGAACCTTATCTATGGCCTCATTCCTCTCAGGATCTATTCTAATCCCCTCCTTTGACACAATATGTCCTAAGAGTTTACCTTCTATGACTACAAAATGACATTTTTTAGGGTTAAGACTAATACCATATTCTAAAGCTTTAATAAATACCTTTTCCAGATGTTCTACATGATCTTCAACCCTTTTTGAATAAGCAGTAAGGTCATCTTGATATAATACCATGATAGCATTAATCAAGTCTGCAAATGCTACGTCCATAGCTCTTTGAAAGGTTGCACCTACATTTGTGAGACCGAATGGAATTCTCACATAAACATATGTTCCCCATGGAGTTGTAAAAGTTGTCTTGTACTGATCAGATTCTTTGACTTTGACCTGGTTATAACCAGAGAACCCATCCATCATAGATAACAACTCACACCCTGTTACTTTATGTAGTACAACCTCCATATTAGGTAGAGGATAATTATCCTTGAGAGATGCCATGTTTAGATTTCTGAAGTCCACACATAATCTGATATCCCCGTTCTTCTTCCTCATAGGAACCAGGTTCGAAACCCATGTTGAATGCCTAATTGGTTTGATAATACCCCCATCTTTAAGCTTTGCCAATTCCTCCTGCATTTTTGGTTCCAATGTTGGGTTAATAGGTCTTTGCCTTTGCCTAAATGGATTTTCATCTAGTTTCAATGGGATTTAATGTTGAAACAAATCCTCCCTATATGCTTTGAGATCTTCATAAGACCATGCAAACACATGTTTATATTTTCTCAATAATGCAATCAACATTCTTTGGGTTGTCAGGCTTATTTTCTTTCCAATGTATACCTTTTTTGGTGCCAGTTCAGTCCCTAAATTGACCTCTTCAATATCCTCTCTCTTGACTGGTATCTGTTTCATGAGGGACCACTCATTTCCATCATATACCCTTTCCAATGCTACTAGCTCTTTGGGAAGCTTATTAGTTTTAAGCTGTAAGACCTCTTTCCCAAATATTGTCTGCTTTCCATCTACTTCTTCAACAAGGGCATTGAAATCAGTTTCTTGAGCTTCATATTGATCTATACAGTGGAGAAATTCCAAGAGGTTAGTATTGTCATTAAAAACCTGCCAACTGTATATATTGTCAGGCACAACGGGTCTTGTTTTGAACTCAATTTAAGACACTCCAACCAGTGTGATATCATCTCTTCTCAATGCTACATTGGCTAAAATGTTTTCCATTATGTTTTTTGACCTCTCAATCCATTCAATGGAGAAAGCATCAAATAACTCAATTGTGTCCCATACAACATTCCTGTATTGCTTCAACCTCTTGTGTTTTGCTGCATATTTTGATTTAACTTGAGAAAGAACTAGCTCTGAATCCCCTAGAACAATTAGCAACTTAATCATATGTTTTACAACCATATTCAAACCTATTAACAAAGCTTCATATTCTACCATATTGTTCGTACATTCAAATGCCAAAAAAAATGAATATTTAAATGTGGCCCCTTCAAGTGAAACAAACACTATTCCTGCTCTGTTACCTTCTTGGCTACAAGCTCCATCAAAGTACATTTTCCACACGCCATCACAGTTTTTTGTAATATGCTTATCAATTGGATCAACATTGACTAATTCTGGCTAAGCTGGTTCTATCTTAAAATTCCCAAGATCCACATCACAAAAGCAATTGACTTGATTTTGAGGCACACAATCTACAATTTGGTTCATCCTCGACTCCCTGTACAACTTAAATTCCTGGCCATTCATTGGAATTGTTGCATAAGATAAATCAAATTGGACGTTTCCCCCAACTTTTTTCATCCACTATCTTGATAAAAGCATCCCAAGATGAGGAGGGGTATCAATTACAATTATATCTATATTGTAGGCCACCTGAGGATAAGCAGCTAGTTTGACTTCAACAACTTTCATAACACCTACTACTGGAACATGCCTACTATCCATTGCATAGCACTTCCCTTCATTAGTATCTACCCACATACCAAGTTGTTTCATAACTCCAACTAGCATGATATTGATAGTAGCACTAGAGTCTATCATGCAATTCCTCAACAAGTTGTTGTTTATAAGCAGTGTGGTGAAAAAAGGTTCAATTTGTGGGGAATCATTTAGACACACTTCTGGGATAATCACCTTTTCTTGTTTATTAAATGCTTTAGTGGCCATTTGATTCTCAGAATTTGCACTTTTCTCGTTTCCATTTGATATCAATTGTATCACACTATCTCTATATTCCTTAATTCTCATCATCTCAAGTAGTGGAACATACATTTTTACCTGAGATAAAGCTTGAGAAAAGTTGAATAAATAACCCTCTGCCTTAACCATTCTCTTTTTCTCTAATGTTTCCCCTTTGAATTCTTCCTTCTGGACAGGTTTTTGCTTTTCTTTGTATAACTCTTTATCCTCCTCCTTTTGAACAAGCTTTTGTTCATTCTTGATCTGAAATTCCTTACTATGAATCACTTAACAATGTTAGATTCATCGGAATCTGATTTAATTTAAGATTGAAACGATGATGCTTTGAATTGAGCAAATAAACACATAAAATGCGAGGAAAGTAAAGAAGCTGATAAAATCATGCACCAAAAGAGAGACAAAGATTTGATTACGGAGTTCACCAATTTTGGCTACGTCTCCAGATCTGCAAATAAGTGTGATCAATGCCATTACTATGATGCAACTGCTCTTACATCACCATGGTCTTTCACTGAGTTACAATCTGCTTCCCACTGAAACACTGTCTTGACAAGAACTTTCTAGCATCCACACTGCCTAGTCCTTCTGTCACCTTTACAATGTTATTAAGCAATAAAGCTGCAACTCTCTCTCTCTCAACAAGAGTACATAAGCGTCAAGCCTTTACAAATGACTCAAAAATGTCATACAAATCCTCAAGGACTCACTAAGTTCTTATCTCTTCTCCTAGAGACCACTTAGCCCTCAAAAGACTCCAATAACTCTCACTCCAAACCCTTTACTAAGAGAAAATAAACTCTCCAAGAGCTTTTACAAAGAATGAGAACACACTCTACAAGAATTTCCCCAATTCTCCCAAGAGAAAATTCTCACAAGACTCCTTAATCCCGGAATTCCCGAATCTCCGAATGAATAAACACTCTCACCATCTCTCCCTTTTATACATAAAAATTAGCCTAAAAAGGCTTAACAAAATAATTAAATGCCTAACCACTATCTAACAATTCGTAGCAACTCCTTTTATCTTTTGGAACCACTTTTGTTTTAGTGGTTAGGGAGTTATACAACAAAATGGCCTATTTGTTATGGTTCGGCCAAACAACACATAACAAAATCAAATAGGTTCCATATATTATTAAACCACTTTCGGTGGCGCAACGGTGATTACCTATTTTGGTGGCCCGCAGGGTGCGGGTTCAAAACCCGGCGGTTGTTTTGTTTGAACAAACTCCAAA